>OY759270.1:3819426-4419426 GCA_963662155.1 Lamellibrachia columna | reverse complement strand
CAAAATTTTAAATGCAGAAAGTTGATTGTGTTTTTATAACAGTATTACTATCAAGCATTTTCATGTGGCAACTAAAAATACTGTTGTTATTTTGGGCTTTTCAAATTTAAATAAAATAGAATATTAAATTCACCTGTACACAATTTCTATAGGCATAAATGTTCTGTTGGATCAGGTTATATTTGTTGGAGCTAAATTACTGACTGATTTATTCAGTGATATTGATACAGTTACTTGTTTTAAGATCACATTTTAAAAAACATCTAGCCAGGCAGAACGGGTTAATAGCAACTAGATAAACCATTTAAGCAAAACTTACAACACATGGCATGTGTACGTATCTGAGATGACATCTAGTGAACTTACCGTAGAGTACATAGAGGAGGAGCTGGAGACAAGGGACAGGGCAGACCCGTGCACTGAAAACACAACATGTACTGGTGAAAATATTCACTAAGTTAGCAAATGAATTAATATAAAGGTTCTGCTTGACACTACTATTGAATCGAGATGAGGGGGTACCAGTCAGCCAAGGCTGGGACAGCCTGCTTGACATACTGTTTGGAGAGCAGAAGAAATCACAGAATTCAGTTTCTGAAGAAGGCAACCAATGGTTGTTGAAACGCTGTAAAGTATTCGACCTATTAAGCATACATGCCCTAATTAGCATACACCCCCTTTTTTAATTATTGTAATTTGACTAGTGTGGAACAACTGAAAAGTGTCGACCTCTAATGTTAAACAGTGGCACCATTTTTCAGTTGTTGGTTGACAATAACTGACGAGCCACCTATATTAGAGTTGCCCTAGTTAGAAGGATACATTGATAATAACATCACTATTATTCAACATTACAGTATTACAACAACAAAATGATTATGAAATAGTATTACTTACAGTCATCCTCCTTGGAAGCTGACCTCTTCGACAGGGGTAGATATACAGTACTGTAGGGTGAATTGGACGCAGAGCTCCCAGGCTGACCCAGACTCAACCCCATGCTGTAGGGGTAGGCATAATGTGACGACGAACTCTGTGAACTCTGACTCGGTGTTGGTGACGTCTTGCCAGCACCACCTGGTGTGAGTTGTGAGAATGAGCCAGTGCGTCCGAGACTCATGGGTCTAGTTGCTGGTGTGACCTGCTCAGACTTTGACGAGCGGAAGCTGTCCGACCGATGTAGCCCCGGGGTCTGTCCATCACGCTGTAGAATGTTCCTGCTTGCCTGCGCCAGAGCCTTAGCCTGCTGGATCTGAGCTTGGATGCTGGAGGACATGGAGTAGACTGACTCCATGCTCTCAGACTCCGACATTGTTGAACGCAGCCCGTTAGTGTGCAGCACCCCCGTCTTAAGCCACGGTGCACCACTCGTCGGACTAGACAGGGCGCTGAGGGGGCGAGAGGGTACAAAGTCAGGTGACAGGAAGCTGCCCCCTAGATGACCTGGGGACGCATCGCTGGAACTGCTGGGGTGATTGAACGAGTGGCGCATGACGTCCATGCGACTGAACGCCCCACACCCTGGTGCTGACACTGCCCCCCCAAATGTACCATCTCTGTTGAGACTACCATAACTGCTTGTGCCCATGTGTGAGACCCCGTCTGACCGGCGCGTTCCCTTTGCGCCATCCTCACCCTGGGCTGGCAGTCCTGTCAACACTGTCTGTGTCTTTGACGACACCAGATTCGCCTTTTTCTTACGTTCCAATGTGCTCTCACTACCCTTCTCAGGGGCGTCTCTCGAGTACCCTATCACTGTCTGGGTGCCACTTGCAGTCTTACTGCCGAGGACGTTTGGCCGGGTTGCTCCTGTGACGCTACCATTGTAGTTGCTTAGTCGTTCACCCTTTGACGTTTCCGTGCCACAAGACTGACTCTTACTGTTACCTGTAGATGGTGCTCCACTGGAACGGCGGAACCCAAATGAGCTATTGCCTTGCATCCCTTTAGTCTTCATTGCTAGAGCATGATCCATACTCAGCTGTCCTTGGCTTGGGTCACTCAGATTTGTGATGTACGGGTCTTCGACTGCAACACAGGTGCCACCACCTGCTGTTGGCTTCCTCTTGTACCCGGCGCCATTAGAGAGTTGTTCGCCCCTCACTGGGCCAGCACGGATCAGACTGTCGACTGAATCGCGCACGCCACTGTTCAGATGGCGTCCCAGAATGCCGTTCCTTGCGACGAATGCAGTGTTTGTCCGAGCAGGCAGACTGCGGGTGGCAAAGCTGCTCTGTGCAGGAGCTGCAGGGGCACCGGTGGGGACGCCACTGGGGGCGCCACTGGGGGCACGCTTCAGACTGGCATATGGGTTGGTGCGGTCTGAGCTGGTGCCACTGCGAGACGACCCGGTCTGGTTCTCATCCGTACTGATCTCATTGATGGCATCACTGATGTCTCCACTGCTGATGGAGCTGCTGTCATCGAAACTGCAATGACAACAGGGTCACATGATCAACGTCTTAAAAAAGGTTAAATATGTAAGTAAGTTGTTAAATACGCCATCCCTGAAATTGAAAACTGTAATCCTGAAATTGTCAAATACAGCTTCAAAGCTTCAAACATATTTAGGAAAATAAAAGAGGCAGTTCCTCTAATTTTTAAATTCTATATTTTCTGTTACAAGGGCCACTGTTGCTGGTGTGTCATGTTTATCTGCACCAAAACAGGCAGCTTTAGAAAAATAATTATACTTTCAATGTTCTGCTTGTGGTGTTGATCATCTGACGATGGTCAAATGATTAGTTTTATCACATGATCACAACCAGTGTTTTTCAAGGTTCAACTCATACGAGCAGTGCAGCTTTTCTTCTTCAATTCCTTAATCAGTAAATATTGTATATAAATTTCATATGGGCAGAGCAGGATTTTGTACAGGCAATTTGCCCATATGAAAGACCTTACTTAAAAAAAAAAAACATTGTATTCACAACCATCAGCAGAATGATGATGTAAAAAAGTCAGTCTTGTTGAATGCAGGAACTATGAATGATATTTGCTGTAATGTGTGAATAGGTAAGAGATTGTGTGTCTGTGTACCTTGTACACATGCCAGTCTTCCCTCGTGACTTCCCTGCTGAGCCCTGACCATCAACAGGGAGAAAAAGAAGCTCTGGCTGGAGCATCAACACAAATGTCTGAGGAGTTGGTAGCTGAGCCATCGCATCAAGCACTACTCGACTGTCTAGATGCTCGACTGTCTAGATGTACTTCACTAAAGCCATGGCATCAAGTACTACTCAACTGTCTAGATGTACTTCACTAAAGCCATGGCATCAAGCACTACTCAACTGTCTAGATGTACTTCACTAAAGCCATGGCATCAAGCAAAATTCAAGTGCTATCAACTGTCTAGGTGTACTTCGCCTGAAGACGACACTCTCTTGGCCACCAGGTGGAGTATGTCAACATCCTAGGTGAGAGCACTGTTGTGGCCATGTGCCAGCATAAACACTGTAACTCAACGACTATGATTCACCACTGTGTATCAGTTCAAATCGCACAAGGATTGGTGCACATTTCTATTAGTATCCACACCTTGCAACATCTATGATGAAATCCTCAAGAACGAAGTATCCATCCAACTTGAATCTGCGCTGTATGTCTGGTTAATAAGCGGGTGAACTACACTCTGCACTGAATTGTCAGTTCAATCAAATTGCACAGCAAACCTCAGATTTGGCACAGATCCATGAGTGAACATCACGTATACAAGAATTCCCAGCAGTGTGCCATGTAAAAAATGAAGTATCCAATGCTGCTTAGAGTTGCTGATCCACTTAGATCTTGCACACAGCAGAAACTGCAGACGGCTCAGTGAACATTTTGTAGGTAAACACAACATGTGGGTATCCACGCAGCAAGCTATGCCAGAATGAAGCAGCAGTGAAGTCTTGCACACTTGCAACTGTTGCCTAGTTCCCTGATATCAGTACACACACATCACCTTATGCAGCAGCACAGGCAGAAAACCAGCACGCATTTTTATAAGTAAACACAACTTGCGAGCGTTCAAGGCCGGGATCAGGAAGACAAAGTGTTTCACTCAGCTCTACACTGAACACAACACAGCCATGCAGCTAGAGCACCAACAGTGGGCATTCCATCTGGGTTTCTTCATCCGTCCCATCTAATCGTCACCAGCTCACACGGATGCAGGAAATCCTGCTGCTACACCCCTTTCCTTGTACAAAGAACACAAGGATACTATTACTCATCTTGTCTCTGCAGCTTGTACTCCACTATCCAGTGTCACAACATAGCTGAAGAGGGGGACCCAGAAGAAGATGAACAGAAAGAACATCCAGTCCACAGTCCATGTTCAATTATCTAGCCCCGATTTCTTTGGTGACACCAATTACCCCAGTGCACAGTTCTCCCTAGCAGCAGGTCACTGGCTGTTCTGGCAGCCACCCTTTGAGAGGGTGGGGGGTAGTGCCACAGTGGGGGAACACAGGCAGGGAATGCATCTCTCTACCCCAGTGGGGTAACAGGCTGGATGGACAGTCAGGCTACTGTGTAATGGGGTAATGGCTACACCAGCTGCTGCTTATTAACCTTTTCACTTCCAATCTGTACAGCTGTATTAACCCTTGTAGGTTGAAATATTACATTGCATATGATAACTGTGTCAAGACAATGAACAGGGTCCAATGTCAAAGAATCCTTCATGTTATCAATATAACATGTTATCAATATAATATGTTATCAATATAACATGAAGAATGTTGTGTTTCACATAATTAATGTAAAATATTTGCATATCGCTAATAAAAAATGAAATAGTTGCTGCTCAAATCTCCACAGAAAAAAATCAAACTACAGCAGAGAAATCTTTCATTCTGTTAAAACTGGCAAAATGCAGCAACATTTATGTTGTCCTTCTTAAGATGTATTCTAAAGCAGTTATGAAATGTGAGATGACAGCAGGTTAAATAGGAACATTTCCATATCCATACAAAATGGTGATGGGGTCTAAAAAGGGCATTCCTACATCATCATAGCTGTCAAACATTGGTATATGATACTAGACAGAAGTAAGCTAGAGTCACCTAAGGACATTTCTCATCTATAAATACTGATTACCTTCTCTTTCCAACGTTTATATGAAATTCTTTTCTGTCAATTGCATTTATAAAGCATTAACAGCATTTCATTTGCATTCACTGGCCAGTAGAAGTGGGCTAGTTCAACAGAAACCAATGTCATGTTTAGCAAGGATAAGTAGGCTCAAAATAACTTCCTAGCAAAAACATTCCTATCAGATCGCCTGTCAAATGTTTTTGCATGGTTATCCTCTGTTTATATGTGAACCCATCAGATGACAGTGTTGACAATGCTGT
The DNA here is from genome assembly GCA_963662155.1 of Lamellibrachia columna. Lineage (NCBI taxonomy): Eukaryota > Metazoa > Annelida > Polychaeta > Sabellida > Siboglinidae > Lamellibrachia > Lamellibrachia columna. The sequence goes on along the minus strand of OY759270.1, from coordinate 4,414,084 downwards.
CAATCTGTCAGTCCATAAACAATTGTAATCAACTGGGATGTATCACATAAAACATGTCCTTGTTCCTGCAAATATACTCTAAATTTACACCTAAACTATTAGTTAGTTCAACAGTTAATTAAATGGCTCCCCAAATATCCAGGGTGCAGCCTTCGCTAATTGGTGCACTTCTTCTAATTTACTTGTCCAGGGAAGACATTTACTCCAGCTCTGCTAAACATCAAACTGTACCCCAGGGTAAATTCCAAGCAACTGATGTCTAGGTGTTACTGGGTGGTGGTGGGGGGGGTGGAGGAGGTGGGGGGGGTGGAGGAGGTGGGGGGGTGGAGGATGTGGGGGGGGGAGGTGGGGTGGGTGTGTGTGTGGTGGGGGGGTGATTGAGGTGCAATACATGACAAAGTCAGGATTTGTGTGTCAGGGAGTTTATTCTCCAAGAACATATTGGCAGCTGTGGCTTTTGAATCCTAGTTGTTAGGGATTTATTGTATGGAATGAGTTCAGCAGAGTAACTGAGCTGACAACCTTGACTTTGTGGTCAAGTTTCACCACAGAGGTAGACCACCTGGCATTTGGGCTCTCATTGCGGACAGTTTCACTGGACTGGCTGCACTAGATGCTATTTATGTCCTAGCATATGGCTCATTTGGTCATTGGTCAAGATTCCTCAGCACATGTCCCATCTTTTAAGGCTGGGAAGTAGAACAGTAGGGAACACTGAGAGACAGAGGGAGCGGAGTAAAGAGGTGGGCTGTAGTGGAGGCACAAGACAAGGGTGACAGACAGCTGGACAGTAAGAAAGACAAGACAGCCAATTCCCTATTGCACCTTTATATTATTTTTATAACTATTACAAAAACGCTCTTAGTTGCAGTCCAATGATAGGTTTAGAGCCATTTCTTCAGTCCATACTTTGTGTTGATGTCACTGCAGGTAAACACTGATTGCTGTTTCTTCCAAGTACTACATCGGTCACTGACCTTGCCAATATCAACAGGAAATAGGCTTGGTCTGTAGAACTGCGGGATACCTCACTACATCAGTTCAGTAAGTTACTCTTTCAGCAGCACTACTTGTTACAGTGAATGAACAAATCCATGGCAATCAACTGTGTGTTGTCAATTCCAGCTAATCATTACAGTTTGTAAACCAAGTGTCCTTTGTTCATTTAACTTCAGCTACATCCTGATAATTATATTAAAATATTCAAAACAATGCACAGTGGACATGGACAAGCCGCATAATATTATTATATAAATCGCCCAACTTTCAGCATGACAAACACTATAAATCTTAACATTGATGACATTTAACATACCGGTAATCACCATGACATTGTAGGATCATTGAATCAAAACAAAAGTTTCCAAACAATACTCACGGAAATTCGATATATGATTTCACTTTCAGATTCCTCAACAACCTCCTAGGTTTCACGAACTCTGCACTGGTGTTTCGAAATGACAAGTGTAGCGAAAGAGAAGCACTCTTTTTGCGAAATCCACTGACCTCAACCATTTTCGAAGAGGTTGACAACGGAACTGTACAACCAGTGCTAGAAGCAGCCAAGGGAATGTGCTCAATAAGACTGCTAACAAGTCATGTCATATCTGCGACAGATATGTGCACAGTCAGACGCTCTTAATGTAAACAAACACTGTCAAAAAGCACCAGAATGTTGATAACAATAATCCACCATAGATAAGCCTCTGTATGTTGTAATCCATGCAGCTACGAAGATGACTCCAGTTTCTTCCAGGAAGATCCCAACAAAAATACGTCCTTCGAAAGTGTGACCACAACTAATAGCGCTGTGCCACTAGTCCAAGTCTGGTCATCTTCCTGTGTTTTTCACACAAGTTCCCTTGGATTGTGCCCGAAAGTGCTGAGGAAGCAGCCACGAGAGCTGTGGCAGGAGAAGGAATGTGGATATGGTGTAGTAGAGCCCCGGCCGGCTGTGTGTGACAGCTGCAGTTTGTAGGTAACTGCCCCCAGCACACCTGGCATGCCACAGAGGTAGGGCTCCTCACAGCATCCTCAGCAGACATTGTCAGGGATGGGTGATATCTATCATTCATGCACCTTAATACATCTGCAAGTTCACTGGCGTGACGGGGTCAAACCGCAAAACGCACTTTCACGGTGTGTTGCGATGTTTCGCTGCTTGGGATCCAAGACATCAATTCATCAAGCTATCAATAGCATGAGCAGGCAGCGAATTCAGGCGCCAATACCGTTACCAACATGTGCTTGGTGCAATAACCCTGCGAGCCTCTCTCGCGCTTTACAGCACCAGATTCTAGCGTAATGTGGGTGGTACGTCTGCTGAGACAGCTTCAGTCAAGGAGAGTTGACAGCACCTAGCAGCTGGCTGAGTCTGTCATTGAACAATGCCTTGGATTGTCCTCACAACCAGGGTACCTCAAAGACAAACTCTTGCTGAGACCTTAAAATTATGCAAACACCAAATTTTATTGATAAGTGACTTCCACAAATCTACTACAGAACAAGTTTCAAGTTTTGAAATTGATATAATTTTACTCCTTTTCACTGTGTATTTCTACCAATTCCTCATTTCCTGAATATCTCAGAGTTACTTTCATGATGCTGGTTGTAGCCCAGTTTATCTCAGGTGTTTCTTGTAGTCATGTCCACTGCAAGAAGATTCACCAGTTGAGTGAAATACCTGCTCGGTGTCACAGTGTGTATGTGTAATGTGGCAGTCGCTTAGTGACAACTACTACACAGTCACTCATGATGGAGAAAATGGTGGCTGATATGATGTTCGTGTGGTGATACTCAAAAACTTACATTGAGTACTTCATGAACTGACATCGCAAAACTGACTCACTTCCTTGTCTTAAGTTGAACATCCCTCAGTTCCAGGTAAAGACAACAACTTCAAGATCAAGACTTGTCACAGATCACAACTTCCTGTTTTTGTCTGTAACTCAATTGTCTTCATTTCCACGTAAACTATATTTTCCACAATTCAAGACTAGACGTTCTTGTATCTCGTACAACATACTGTACCTACAGGTAAAAATCAATGCACTAACTGACAAAGGAGTTTAAATGCGATGCAGGCTGATGATCCTGTCTTCAGCCGAAGCACCATCTGTAACTAACATCTCAACTTGGACCCGGAGACAACATGGCTTAATCTGCCAGTCTCCGGTCTGAATGTTTGCAGTTCCACTCCCATGTAATGTTACTCAACACAGAGGCAAGGCCGAGTACAGGTATCCTATAGGCATAAGTACATTGCTGACAGCCCCAATCTAATGCTGCTAGATCATGGTGTATCAGGGTGTAGTAAGACTTCCATTGGCGCCACAATCTCTGCAGGTTTATTGATACAAGCTGGAAGACCTGACTCACTCCTAATAGTACCTGTGTGCTGATGTAATAAACTGTTCCTCTCTGGCTTAATCACCTTCAGAGCCAGCTAATGTGGGGACATCATCTTACCCATATCTTTCAATCACCCAATAAGGGACATTACTGCAGCTGTACATTGGAGGAAAACAACATCACAGCCCAATTATGCTGTAATTAACCCTGCTCCACAATCTGCCCAGAGGCTTCAGTCATGTACACAGGTACTTGTAGGAGAGCCACAACTAATAACTCTCTCCCTAAACAGCTTCAAGGTAATTACACATATCAATTATGTGGTTTATACTCTTGTATGATGGCTAACATAATTGTAAAAGTACATTTTGTTGTTTGCTTAATATATCTATATTGGTTGCTCCAGAATAAAATGTGCAGTCCGACTGCCTTTTGATTTTTATATCTTTGCAATATTAGTCATCAACAAAGTTTCAGAGTTCCATGGGATAAGTCATCAAATTTTCAGCCATTTCCAAGAATTATATTCAACTGTCACAGATTCCATCAGCGCATTCATTTCAGTGTAGCACACAAGGTTGCTATGTACTGAACATGTCTTTATATACTGTGATCTAGCAAGGTTTGCAATTTCAATAGGTAATCAACCTTTCTGCTATAAAAACTATACGACCCACACAACCCGCACAACCCGCACAACCCACACAACCCACACAACCCGTACAACACCAAAATCTACCAGGTAAACTTTTCATGACTGAACGTTTTTCAAAAGTACTGACGCTGATGATATTGACCTAACTCCACTTATGATGCCAAATTGGAGTTACTAAAATCATCACAGCAATTGTTTTAACGCAGAGGTTTAAATGTCAACATTTAAGATGTGTTATCTGCAAAGCACTTATAATTCAGCGTCATGCTTTGTAAAACATGTACTTTAAATAATGTCCACTTTGTTTCAGTTTGTGTACAAAACAAATGACAAGTTTAGTTGATAAACTGGTGGGATAAAAAATTCCCAAGAAAGAGAGGATAGAGACAGAGAGAGAGTGAGAGAGCGAGCAAGAGAGAGAGACCGAGAGAGATGGGGGAAAGAGAAAGAGGGAGGAGAGAAGGAGAGGAGAACAAGGAAGAGAGAGGAAGCGAGATGGGGGAAGAGGGGGAGAGAGGGAGAGAAGAGTGAGGAGAGAGGAAGAGAGAGGAAGAGAGAGAGGGCGGGAGAGGGGAAAGAGTGGGAAAGGAGAGCGAGAGGGAGAGGAAACAGGGGGGAGAGAGGAAGAGAGGGAGGAAGACAGAGGTAGAAAGAGAGATGGATGGAGGGGCACCATAGAGCAAGAGAGTGAGCAAGATAAATAATGACATGAGACTGAGAGAGAGACATAAACATTGGGGATGGGAAAGGTACAAGGAAGGTCAAATATGAGCCAGACAACTTCCACTGGACACACTTCCTTACACTGTTACAGAAGGCAGTTCCATCATTCCACACACATGACTGCAGTAATGTAGCAGTAACCAATAAGGGCAGTCAGGCCACATGCATAAACAATATATTGATTCTGTTATGTATGTCTAACGACGTAGGAACCACACCCTGCTCTGCTAAGCAAGTTGTGCTCCAGCAAACATGTAACATGGAGTGTCTTCAAATAGCTGCAGCTTCCCTGGAATCTGGCTAGTTTGTCTGGGGACATTTACTTATGTTGCGTGGTACAAATGTAGTCTCTCTGGTTACAAGGTATGTACACGGTGCCTTAAATAAACACAGGAGAACATCCATGACCAAGGATATAATTTTCAATTGTTACTAACATTATATTAATTTTAATGTATTTATTTAGACTACATGTATGATATTTTGAATGGGGTCTGTATGTGATACTGATAATCAGCTTAAAACTAATGGGGGAAAATTTAGGGTACTACATTAATTGTAGTAGAAATGTACTGCTCTTTCCATTGCTTATTATTGCCATTAAAAAAACATGACTGTTGAGTAGCCTGCAAACTGTGCTATTACAACTTATAACACCAAACTAATCAAACAACAAATTCAATACATTTTTTCCCGGAAAGAAAATGTTTTGTCTATCCAATGCATCCTGGGATATGCTATTAATTCTGCAAAAGTGCACTGGAAGAACTTCTTGGAAGAGTGTAAAATCAATCACAACGACACAACTGTTACTGCCAATCTGGCTGACCTGGAAAAGAAATTATGAATGTGTTTCAACTGCTATGAGAAAAACAGACCTGGAAATTAGATTATTTGTCAGCTGAAGAAATATGGTATATGTGGTATATTTCTTTTCAAGACATTCCATAAACAAGCATGGTAAAGAACAAAGTGTCGAACTGAATTAGCTTGTGTTATTTAAATTTATATAAAATCTTTTATATTTATTTAACTTTCATACACAAAGGATTTCCATAATGAATTTAACTTAATCAAATACATTACTATGTAGTATGTTATATAGTTTCTGGGCTCATTCTTATCCATCATCATTATCATTTGGACACATCTTCAAGGCTGCAGACTAATTTTAGAAGTAGTTTTTTTAGTGTAATTTCTGAAAGTAACTTTCTAATTTCATAAGCCATCGAATCATTCACATTCTACCTAAAATAAAATGGATGAACCCAAATAATATTTCATTATCTTCAGCTTTGCTAAAAATAATATCGTCACAATTTGCAGCATGAGACTCACCTGAGAGACAGCCATAGCTGTCCCGCATGTATGACAACTGTCATCAGAGCAAGGACAAGCATCCACTCATTGGTGACAACTATATATGTTGTCACCCCATACAGTATCCATCCTCTCAACATCGTCCCACATTCACAGACACCATAAACTAGGTTCCTATTCTTGGTATCCCAAACAAATATCCTCTGACTCCGTGTCACTTTCTGGGCAATATGTCCCTGGTGCCTCTTCTCTCCCAGCTGTCACCAGCCAACAATGACAGGTTATGTGACAATGTTCAACAAACACTTCAAGTGGTTAAAACTTGACCTCCTTTCTAACTCTGACTGTCCCCACAATACCATGCTCAATTGACAACTAAGTAGTTTGCAAACATTTTTGACTTTCTCTGACACAAGCAAGAAATGTTTTTCACCAGTTGAGTTACATCGCAATAAAACCAGAACTGTTATCACCATAAACACATTGATGAAAGCTGGCCAATTATACTGCACGTTACGTAATGTTGATGGTGGGAATTTTATGGATGCCTATTGAAACAGCTTGCACTAATATTCATAGCACACACAAAGTGAGTTGTGAGACAGGTTGATTGCCCTGGACAAGTCCAGTCAACACATTGACATGGATGATTGGTCACATTGGCTATTATCTACATTGGCAGGCACAATTTAATCAGCTGTCACAAAATGTTCTGACTGGCTTACATCACACTGAGCTGTAATTAACTGTTATTGTAATACCTGTCAACAACAGATTGGTATTGTGGAAATGGTAAATTATAAAGATATATGGAATAATGATAACTTAATAGAATATAGAGGCGACTGTAATTGTTCTTTACAGTGACAAACATTACAAGTGACACTGACTGTGATTTTGAGATAACTACAACAATATGAGACTTAATCCAATTTTCTACGGTATTTTGATCAGCATTAATACGTTATACCCTGCACAGGAATAGTTCCCAACTTAGAGAGTACAGAGGGCAGCAAATGTAAACAAAATTGTCAGCAGCCTGTGTCATCTAGTGTTGATAAATGTGTTAATTAGAGCCTGCAGCTACTACTACTGCACAACAAGAGCCCACAGGACACAGTCATACTGTCATAATGTATCCATTCTACAAATGGTGATAATGTTAGGCTAATAAAACCGTCCATTGCAGAGTACAACTTCTATGTGGTATCTTGTAAAAAATTTGTGACATTTACTGCAAATATTCTTTCAAAGACATTTAATCCCAAATTAGAACTTTGATTTGCTAAAAAAATAGCAATTTTTTTAAATATCCTCTAATCATCCATGTCAATCACACATCAATCAAATGATTATCATAGATCAAAGAACCATATGATTTAAAATATGTAATATTATCCAATTTAACTCCCTGGTCAAATGTCACCAACACCTACTAGTTCAGCCATACCTGAACACCCCACCTTAGCCCCACTTTGAACTAAACTGAACTCTGTCAAAACAAAATGTCAGGAGTTAGTGTTGCAATGAAGCAGCACATCTCAGTTTGCAATAATCAAAGTAAGTACACATACACGTCAAACCAAGTTTGTGTCTTTCTGGGAACATCATTTTATGTCCAAGTGGAATGTTGACAGAACAAGAGGGTTCGGTGAGGTTCCAGGCACTAACTGTGTTAGAAATCCCACAGGGATTAATATCATACATTAAGTGTACAGTTCCTAGTATTCTGCTTTTTATTTATTGGTTTCAATTTCGAGGTTTGTGATATATACTGCACTCTGACAGCTCTAAAGGTCACCTGCTGGTGCAAGTTATTTCAATGTCAAATGTACAATGAGTCAGTTATGTCATTTATAGACAAACCTGCACCTCTTTCGGGGTGACAAACATGCTGATCATCTGTATTGCGTTGGTTATTAAACATTCTAACAGCTTAATTTAACAAGAGCTAAATTATCTATAATTGTTTTTCAATTGACAATAACTGCTTCTAATGATCAATATTTAGATACAGCCAGAGCCAGCCTTTTACAAACAATATTAGTGTCTCATAGAATACATTACTAACTTAACTGGATATTTGACACCTGGTGTAGCATTACTGTATTACTGTCATTTAAAATAATGTTTCTAAATTTAGAGTGACAAATAAGCCAAACAAACAATCATGCATGATAGTAGTGGTTGGTTGACATGTGACACTGGTTATGTTCCAGTAAATCACAGTTGCTGTGTTGTAGCTGCAGTCTACAGCACAGCTATACAGCTATATAACTATACACAGCTATACAGCTATATAACTATACACAGCTATACAGTTATATAACTATACACAGCTATACAAAGCTATACAGCTATATAACTATACACAGCTATACAGTTATATAACTATACACAGCTATACAGCTATACAACTATACACAGCTATACAGCTATACAACTATACACAGCTATACAGTTATATAACTATACACAGCTATACAGTTATATAACTATACACAGCTATACAGCTATACACAGCTATACAGCTATGTATAGTTATATAACTATACACAGCTATACAGCTATACACAGCTATACAGCTATATAACTATACACAGCTATACAGTTATATAACTATACACAGCTATACAGTTATATAACTATATACAGCTATACAACTATACACAGCTATACAGTTATATAACTATACACAGCTATACAGTTATATAACTATACACAGCTATACAGTTATATAACTATACACAGCTATACAGCTATATAACTATACACAGCTATACAGCTATATAACTATACACAGCTATAGTTATATAACTATACACAGCTATACAGTTATATAACTATATACAGCTATACAGCTATATAACTATACACAGCTATACAGTTATATAACTATACACAGCTATACAGTTATATAACTATACACAGCTATACAGTTATATAACTATACACAGCTATACAGTTATACAACTATACACAGCTATACAGTTATATAACTATACACAGCTATACAGTTATACAACTATACACAGCTATACAGTTATACAACTATACACAGCTATACAGTTATACAACTATACACAGCTATACATTGCTATACACATCAGCAAAATCAACGTAACTAATTAAACATACATATTATATGGATGGATACGTACTGTATGTACTCGTGTTTTACACGCAGCAAACAATGCATACATTTGAGTATACTATTACTATGCATTAAATTATTCACATGTATTACAGACACACATATTGCTTGATACATTTCAGGTATAGCCATAATTATAAAGAGATACACTTTGTATAAAAAAGAAAACAAAGATACCAAAGATAATTTTATACACATGAATGGCTCCTATGACAGCAACGCATTTGTCTTAATAGGAGTCACTGGCACCTTTCTTTTTGTTTTGTGTACTATTTTTGTATTAACTTGTATCATTTGTATTGCATTTATACACACATTACACACACACAAATATGTTTGTGGGTCAAAATAAAACTTCTTGTTAACACTTGTTGTCAATAACAGATGACACAGGCAGCTGACTATCTTTTTTTATACATGTTGCTCTCTTAAAAGGGACTCCAGGCACCTGGAGAATTATACACCAGAAATAAAGATGTCCTAGTCTCCTAGACACATGCACTTTAAAGAAAAAAAATTAATTTACACAGATGTTGAGGGATTTCAGCAGTGTGTGGCTGGTGAATACAAAGCAGAACCAGGGAGCCATCTACTGTCTCGACAACAGAAACCTATCAGGGTCTGATGACTGCATCGTGGAGCTTCTGACATACTCTTGTGATCTTCTTCAGCTGCAAACTGGGTCGGTTGACATTGAAGAAGACACACAGCGAACCCCAAGACATAACCGCTGACAGGATAATGTCCTCAAATATCACACGTCCTTGCTATAAATGTTCAAGAGTCACACAGAAATGTTTCCACAATGTGAACAAGAAGACATGACATGTGCATCGGACTTACCTCAGTCTAGATGACTGCATAGCTCACCATTAATGTTGACAGGTTAAGAACCTTCATGTACACTAAACAGGACTGGGTTGGGTCACTGTTACAACATAACTGGCAACCTGCACTTGGCTGGCTACAGAGTCAAAGTCCTGTGATGTATCAATATCTCAACAGCTGAACAGCTCATCTTCACCACAACATCCAGGCTGGCTGCAGGCTCTATAGGGGGTTCCCTGACACCCCTCCTGGGAGGTGACAGGGGAATTACCCCCTCCCACCAATATTAAATTACAGATGTCTTGAGTCAGCAGTTCTCCATCTGTTTTGTGACATACTGCTTACAGAGTATAGAGACCTCGCACCATCATGTCTAAGATGGGCAAACAAATTATAAAATATACATAACCATTATCATTTTGAAGAGAAATATGAAACCTCCTCACTACAGAAGTGCAAAAATGCATGTACCTCGGTCCTGGATGATGTATGCCTGTGTATATGATAACATTAAACTTGCCTAGTGCTTCATAATGTCTCCTGGACCAACCCAGTCACTTCAATAAAAGTGTAATAATAACTATGGACACGCCTTAGTACTTGACATATGGGGAAGAAGGTGCTTCATGAACGAGATCAAAGTACAAGAACAACTCTTTAAACTAAGATTGTGGTCCTCACAACCTCTCAGACAATTCACAGAAGGTGGAAAAAATATTGTTATTGCAGTGGTTTTTGACAGCTGATCAAACAACCTATTGTTTACATTGTTGATAGCGCCACCTACCAGATTGTTTAATGCTACTTTGCATTACCCCTAGTGTACAGACTGTATATGAACTTGTCGAATGTAGACAATTTATTATGTGGTGCTTTGGCAAAATGTATATTTTCATCATATTTTTATAAACATTTCTGTAAGAATGATCACTTATGAACGTGTGCTGTTTTGAACATCATCACAACCGATCGACCCTTTAAGACATCAGAAAAAAAAATGGTCTGAGATGGTAAATGGAACTTGACACAAAGTGTTGGACATTGTTGCTGAGAAATGGTCACATGACCAAAATTGGACACAGATATTTGGTTGGGATTTTCACCACTTATCATCACATCTTATGTTGAACAAACAAACCATAAGGAAGAGAGCAAAACAAATCAAGATTAATTAATTGTATTGCCACAAATATATTACAATCATTACTTCAGTCATTTGCTAATAAAAGCAAATCATTTTCCTCACCTGATCACATAAAATAGCTCCTCACTCTTTCAGTATTTACCCAATATCTTCCTCGCTATTCCCGAAACCTTGGAGAACTTCGAACAACTTAACGAAAAGAGCAGCGATTCTCTTGCCCGGCCGCTGCCTTTGGCTCGCAGCTGTAAACCAATTGGGAGTTGGGAAGGCATAGTTGGGGAAATAGTGGGAGTGGCGGAGGGGAGCAGGGACAGCTGCATAGATGTTGTACATCATATTACATTAACCACTCGCAGCCAACAGCATGCTGTAGGTATAAATAACACTTGTCTTACTCCATTCACTCTTCGTGCAAATATACAGAAATAAATAGAAAAACTACAGGAATAAAAAATGTGTAGGATAAATTTTATTAATGTGTGAAAGAAAAATACATAATACTATTATGAAGTTAAAGCATACTGTCGGCGAAGAAACTACTTTCAATTACCTTTTTCTAGAAAAAGACATTTTATTATTAACCTACCGGCTACTGAAAACAGACACATTTGAATGACTTATCTTGCCAGGAGGCACCACTATGAACTGTGATTTTGAGGTTGGGATAAGTGTTTACTTTTCATAAGCAATATTGTGAAACCAAAAACTTTTATTTAAAAAAAATTATGAGACCCATCACCAGGACTGTGCATATAAACATTGAATGTGAACTTACCCCAGGGAAAGATATGACAAGGAGCCGTTATATTACACCAGGGTAGGAATGCTACATACTATGTTGACTGTTGGATGGGGAAGATGTGGGGTGATGAAAGGGGGTATAGCTGGAAGTACCCAATAAATCATAACTAAGGACAGAGAAACAGCTGTTACAAATGTGTGAATCAGTTTAGTCCATGCTTCTCAGTTCCTCAAGGTTCCTCGTTAGACTCATGGGCCTTGATAAGTATCAGAACTGTGTTACATCTGTGTTGCTCCACTGATCACAAGCCCTCTCAATACCCTGAACAGAGATAACTGAGAAATAAATGCCCTGGTGTACAGTGGACAAAATAAATGTCCTGGTGTACAGCGGACAAAATAAATGCCCTGGTGTACAGTGGACAAAATAAATGTCCTGATGTACAGCGGACAAAATCACTCAAGGTGGAAGTTGCACAGACGTATTTATATCATGTACCAAAATAGATAAATATTTATGGCTATTCTGAGAATAAAATAATTTGTAAACTACCAATGAGTTTCTACACCCCAGACTTGATTATCAGTGATGAAAACTGACATATATGAAGTAATTTATTGGTGGATGTTGCTAATGCTACATGAATGCAACTGGCCAAAGTCAATATATTGATTTTATAAATCAACTGTCCTACTTATCTACAGCACAAGCTCCTTCAGGGGCAATTCTCCAGAATGTTCCCTTTAAATAGAATGTAAGGTCAATATTATGGTCACTGTAATCATTGCCACCATTTATAGATCAAAGATGTCAGTACTTGGGACAGCTTATACTAAATTTTTTTTTACAAATCTCTGATGATTAATTGATTTTCTTAAGACATTTTGATCTGTCATGGAATGTAATTCAGCTTCGTAATGTGGCAGATTTTTATAATGTTACAGCTACAATTTTCGTATTTAATATCCAGGCTAACCATTGCTACTCACTACTCATGGACACTGTTTTTGGACACACATACATGACTATACTGTGAATAAAAAGGGACGCACACACACACATGCACGCACGCACGCACGCACGCACGCACGCACGCACGCACGCACGCACGCACACAGTGCCACACATGCACAACTTCACTGGGAATAAAAAGGGAGATTAATGTAATGGTATTGATGTTCTTCAACAATGTAAAATATACAAGTCAAGTGCACATCTAAGCTAAACTATGAGTGACAAACGACTGATCAGATTGCTATCCCTGGCTTTAAATGTCAGGCAGACAGGCAATACCTACCACACAATCAATACCAGCCAAACCTGCCAGAATTTTCTGGCAAACACAAATTATATATGGCTCCTGTTTTTTTTTTATCACCGCAACATCCACAGTTTATTATATGAGCATATGGGCTGTAGCATGTGCTACTTAATGCATTCTTGCAACATTAGACGTGTACCATTAACTAGGGGCTTTAATGTTTTATGTTGAAGACGGATCTGTGTAAAGGTTTCCCTGGGAATTTGTTTGAGGTTACAGTGTATCTGAAGGTGGAAGAGTTACAAGCAAATGAGCAAATGTAGCTGTCTATTAATGGCAAATGGCAGTGATCTATATTGATAAAGCCTGTTTTCAATTAGATGACCAGGAAAAACATGGCAGGAAATGTGTCCACTAAAGTAGTCTCGATACTAAACTAACACACTGGTTAACAATTCTTGCAACATTTGTCAGTGGTTGTTGTTTTATTGTTGCAGTTTAATTTAATAAATCAGCATACCTACTTAATGACACAACCATATCACCTTACTGAAAAACATTTGTGTAAAACAAAAAAATAGTTAAGTGTCCAATTTCTATCATCACCTTTCTGCTAATCTGTGTATATTTATTTATATAATGATGTAAACATTAAGGCTGTATTACATTTTGTGCGGTCATTTAATAAATGTAATGGCTTATTAAACTGTTTCTTTGTACACATCTTATACTTGAGCATAACCCCAAGAAGCACAACTGCTTCTAAATAGACTAATCATTTCCACACTTTGTTTCGAGAATGCCGAAAAAATGTCAAGTAAGTTTTATAACAAGCCAGTAAATGATAATATATTATAAAACAATCAGTGAGAATCATGGATGAAGACTGCCAGTTGGATGAGACATGTGTTATCTTAAATCTTAAAACTAGATGAAAAATACTACAACTAATACATATATACCTCTCTTGAAGCCATGCCTCAAATCCAGCATATAAATCAGAATGGTGCCGCCACCTGGCGAAGATCTTGTTCTCCATGTCTCGGTGAAGTTTGTGTCGTGATAACCCACCAGCATCGATATGAGAGAACGTTGAAAGTTATATCCGTTTTATGTATCAGAAACTCGCCAGTGAGGTGTTGGATGTGCATGGCAGAAGTGACACCAGAGAAGAGCATCTAGGCAGCCCATCCTCCAGGACAGCGGTGTTGCAGTGTTTACTTATGCACTAGTTGTATTCACTCAAATCAACTGATGCTATCTATACAGCAAGGCAGATTACTGGAGATTTGATTAATGTTGCCATAGCTCCTGGGTGTCCCTGTAGAGTGCCATGCATCACGTGCACACGCACATGTCTGCATGCCTGCATGTCTTATCACTGTGCTACATCCAGGCAGATGAACCCAACTAAAATTTCTGTACATCATCTGGTCTTTATAAAAGGAAGGATGATCTTTTTCACCAGTAATGCAGTCTGTCTGCATCAGGATGGCTCTTAGTGATCGATTCTGTAATGAATCTAACTAACATGCATCCCTCTTTGCATGCTTTGATTGATTTTGTGGTAAAGCTGTTGTATTTACAAGTAAATGGTTAGTCTACATTAGCAACATGATATGATTACATACATGTTGGTGTATATAGCTAGGTTGACTTGGTATGTGAACAAATGGAGACGATTAAAAAATGGAGCATTATAAATTAAACTGGGCCATAGAACAGATACTAGAGCTACACATTTCATTAGGCGATCAGACAAATATGAAAGGTAAATATTTTAAAGCAACATACAACCCATTTAGGGACTTAATTCAGCTGTTTACAAAATAACAACTTAAGGTATTATACTGGGAATATGGTGTATCATGATTTAGGGAATACATGGTATGCACCTTTAGAGAAATGAGACCTTCAATTATACACAAATTGGACCCTTGATTGGACCAACCTGGTTCAAATGAGAAGCATAATAGCATATAAACATAATACTATTCAGCAACAATGTTACCAGTTATTGAACACTGTCAATGTTTGTCACAGATAATTTAATTATCATTATTTCCTTTGCATCACTTAATTTCACATGCAAAAAAAGATCAAAATTGTTGACACATATAGCAATTAATCACTACAGTAGCTTCACCTCCTGAGTTAAATGTTAGCACAGTATGACATAGCTAAATTACAGAAGAGGCACAGTCTGTCTCTTGTCTAGCTGTACCAGCCAGGTGTGGCAATTCATTACTTCTGGTCAACAGCAACATATTTCGAGGAAATGTCTGCACTAGGCCAAACTGCTTAACTTGCCCAGTGTTTCACTACTTCTGCGAGTGACTATTATCTGAATATTTGCAATATCCGAAATCTCCCTTCTTCCAGAATCTTCCTATAATTTTATAGAATCTGAGAGCTACCACAAACTGTTCCTGGAAATGAGACCATAGTATAGATAAATGTAGCTATCTTCTTAATAAATAAAAATTATATTTAAAAAATGTTGTTTTGTGTTTCGGAATTGTGTTGTGAGTGTTTATGCTTTAATTGCAATTACTCACTCAAAAACCATTTTTGCCAAAAATGTTACATTTATCCAACAGAATGTCTGGTGAATGTGTGTGACACTGTGTGTATGTACTTTCACAATTTACAATTGTGTATAAATTATTAATGACATCACATATTTTCCATAGTAACAAAACATACATGCATTTTTTATAACCCTGCCACATGCACAGTGTATGCAGTGTGCACAAACACAATGTATGCAGTGTGCACAAACACAATGTATGCAGTCGCACAAACACAATAAACAAATGCACACAAATATCTAATGCACTCAGGTATTACAAAAAAAAACTCTATTGCCAATGCAGTAGCATTCCGTGAAACTCATTTATATACTCTAGTCGTATCTACATTTACTCTGTCTTGCCCAGAACCTATTGTCCCATCCCTGCCTGTTTCCCGTTTATCTAGTTTTTGCACCTGGCAACAACAATCTATCAGCCCCAGTTCGGTAAGTATGACAAATACATCAGCCATTCCTCTCACAGGAAATCTGGAAAAGCAGCAAATTTCAACTAATAAGAGATTTTATAAGAGATACTCACATTGGCTCTAAATCTTGGGAGGATTGCCACTCATGTCATTCATCTCTCTATGGTATTAACAGGACAGGAGACCCGTCTCCAATGTGGTGCATGAAGATAAAAACTGCCTGAAAATGTCTCCAATATCAAGGGGGGAGTGGAGACGGCAGTGAAATGGGATCAGTGATGGAAGGAAAACAAAAACTGAGGACCAGAACTTATGGCAGCCCACCCGCCCTCCTACCCCCTTGATTTCAGGGACAAAGGGCAGAGCTAGGACAAATCAAAGCCTACAGCTTATAGAGCAACCAGGATTCTTGTGAGTGCATGAACCAGGGGGTCTGCCTAGATGGATTGCAGCCCGAAAGGTTCTCATCAGAAGTGAAAGGAGCTCGAGGAAATAAGATAGAAGTGAGTAGAGCCAAAGACACCTGGCTGTCTGGAAGTGGGGCGCGATGAAAAAGTATGTGTGTCGTGACTTGGTACAGGGTGGCACCAGGTGTGCCCTCCCTTCTGGAATCTGCTCACCCAGAATTACTGAGGCTTCCAGGATTCCAGGAAACAGACCGCCAGGCAACACAAAGGGTTCAGTTTTTAGCAGCAGCTGGACAGTGTAGGTGCAACATGGACCTGAAGAGCACATAACAAAACCTAGCAGACAACAGTCAAACCTAGCCACTAGCCACACACACACAGCCAATAACATATTCAAATGCATACACAAATATGTATAATATGCGAATGCATGTTTGCATGTAAGCATGCTTGTATGAATATACAAAACATTGTACATACATGCAGGCATGTGCACATATATGCATGTGCACAAATATGCATGTGCACAAATATACATGTGTACCTGTACTTTCACAAGCCTTGTTTGTGTTTTGCTATTAGTGCACAAATACAAAAAAATAAAATAAAACTGAATATCTTAAAGGTGGAAAGAACATCCATTTGTCTATTTCCAATATAAAAAATTATCATACTGATTTTCAGTTTCAAGCTCTATTAGCATATTAAGGAAGTTTTTGTTTCTCAATAAAATAATCACTGGGTGGCAGCACACAAGTCTAAGTGCTGCACCAATCACCAGAGGGCAGCATGCATATAAATAGATGTCATCCTGGTCACTAGGTGGCAGAACCAGTTGAGCTGGTAGCAGCTAGTCTAGGTTGCGAGGACATCAATATGACTTGGGGTGGTTGGGTATGGACTGATGTAGGCCCAGGTCTGATAACGAAAGTGACTTGTGATAAATTAGGTTGGCACATTTCATGAGTCAGTGTTTAGCTCGATTCCTTTCATAATCTGCAAGTACAATCTGATGACTTTTGTGAACTAAGTGCTACAAATGAAGAGATTCCTCAGGGATTCCTAACACTTGTTAGACAAAATTCTCCAATGTTGTGATAAACTAGTTTGGGATATTTCATGGGTCAGTCTTTAGCTTGATTCCTTTCATAATCTGCAAGTACAAGCTGATGACATTTGTGAGCTAAGTGCTACAAATGAAGAGATTCCTCAATGAATCCAAACACTTGTTGGAAAAATGTCTCCAATGGGCCATTTTATAGTTTAATCAGGGCAGCCATGGGAAAATCAATAGTGGCTTGAGCCTATATATGGAAGGATGAGTCACAGACATGCAGAGTGGAGGTCCTGGGCTGTAGTACTCCTGGCTACTAGCATCCTGTTCACATTGCCTCATGTCTCACTGATGCTCCACCCTTTGTTCTCCAACTCAGACCACAGCTCACAGCTACACAAAGACATTGTCATTTCACAACCATAGACAACATTCACCCCACTTGTAATCCACCCCGGCCATTTGTCCAATAAAGTCCTTGACTTTTGAAGGGGTTATGTGAGTAGTTGGTGTAATAATGTTTGTGTTAACAACACTTTCAATAACTGCCAACAGGTACATAACAAGAATAAACATAATGATATGGTAATCTGGTAATCCCAATCTCTGCCACGGGACACGCTACAAATTATCTTCACTTCAATCTGCTTTGTCTCACTTTAATCTGCTTTGTGAGACAAATTTTGGATGCAGACAGTTTGTTTTTTAATCAATGTATTCTTGCTAATCAGTACATTCTGTTTCCGTTGACACCATTTGTTTTATTTATAGACACTTTCTAGTGCTTGTTGTAATTTAATCAAGACATCTCCTGGGTAAGATATGTTGTGTGGATGCTAGATAAAAACGTATTACTACAGTGGATCATCAGTAACTGGTTATTTAGAAAAGAAGCAGTATGATTCTGGAGTATTTCTAATTTTCAATTCTAAATTCTGAAATATTATTCATAAACTGTGCGACAATTTGCTGCCACATGTGTTAGAAGTGAGTACAAAAACAAAATAATGTCAACATAATAATGTGAAATTTTCTTTAAAATACAGAGAAAAAAACAAGAAAATCTTGCCTGATAAATGTCAAATTGCTCACAAGCCATACACAACTTATGAATAGGCAGGCAGACAACCACATATCTTTGTATAACCACTAGCAAGATTCAGCTGTGAACTTTCTCTCCAACTGTCTGTTTGTTATTCTAAACAAATTACGAGTGTCACAACTGCACTTGTACCAAATGATACAAGGGTGGCCTTGTGCACTGATTGGGGTATGATACAAGGGTGGCCTTGTGCACTGACTGGGGTATGAAGATGATAACTAAGCACATTATACAGGTGAATACATCCAACAGATGAATAACATTTCTGAACAGCATTCTTCATGGCACAGGTCTTGAATCTGCATTGATTTCTTCAACGACCAAAACATGGAAAACGCATCCGTTTAACAGATCATCTCAAAACTCAGATGTATGATTTAAAATATAACTAGAACTATTTTATTGTGCATAATACACTGAAACCAGTATCTGGCATAAGAACTAAATTAATGTACATGCTTAAAAGTTCTATTCAGTGAGGGAAGGATTCGATGCTATTTGTGCAATCAATAATTAGAGAGATCATACATTAGTCTTCTGAGCTGATCCCTTTGTAACACGCAAAATCCCATTTCACTCTTAAAAAATGGATGCACATGCAAATGGGCAGTTGTTCAGTTATAATGGCTGCCATGTTTTACAACAGCCTTACAGAAAATTTACCACAAAAACAGCAGACGCCACTTAAATGCATAAATATGTAAAACGGTTTCACTTATATAGGATGTACATAAACAAGCAGTATTGTTTTCATGGGTGACCAACGCCCTCAGGAACCACTATCGGGACACCAAGATTGCATACTGCGAGCATCTACACCTACACAAGACATACCCTGCATTAACATTTGGACAGGCAAATTGTTGAAGAAAAAAAATTGGGAATCTACTGTAGATCTATGTAATATGCAAACTTGTAAAAAGCATTCAATGCAAAGATGCTTACCTTTCATCGTCGATGAGGCCACTACTTCTCTGCATGCATTCCTTGACAGCATTCATCCCCTCGCGGAATCGCTGCTGCATCCGCTTCGCATAGATGGTGGCGCCCCCTTCACTCATGTAGCCACAGTTGTAATCATCACCATGGTTGCTGCGGAGTATGTCGCCATCCGACATGTAGCCAGCGGCGACATCGAACGAGTCAGCGTCGGAGCAATAGTCTGTCTCCAGCATGCTGGTGCAGTTCGATGCCGTTCGCCGCATTGAGTTCATGTACAACTTGTTCGGGTCAATTAGTGGCCGATTTCCACCAAGACGACTTGATGCACTCTGAGCAAGGCTGATGTTCTGCTGTGTAAGCGGGATGTGGAAGGACGGTCGCAACAGCTGGGAGCTGTTGAGGCCACGTAGGTAGCTATATGGTGTCGACCTCATGATTGGCTGCATGGGCTTGATGTCAACGTCAAATGTATCGCCGTCCTCTGTGATGACGGTCTCCTTTGGTGTGTCATCCGACACAGTCTTCTCCTCCGTGTGGACGCACACATCAAATGTTGTCTCCATCTTCTTGTTTGTTGGTTTGTTGCCTGCAAGCTGACTGGCTGCTGCACGTCTGCTGTTGCGGAGACTAGATATGTGGTCTGTCAGCACTGGCTTTAGCTCACTGGCATCATTGTCATCCAGTTCATCACAACTTGATGGTCGGAATATGACACTCTCGGTTGACGAAGCACTGTTGTTGCTGTTTGATGCACTGTTAGAACTTGACACATTCGATTCAGCCCCACAACTATGCGCTGTACCGTTGCTACTGAGACTAGAATTGCTGCACTCTCTTTGAGCTGGTGATGCTCTCTCCTTTGCAGGCACGGGGGTAGGACACGGAGAATGGCTGCGGTTCGGTGAGGGCGTCTGAGTAGCGAGGTGCGGAGACTGTAGACGGGCCACAGATGGAGAGCTAATACGTGATGGTTGCTGTGGCGATGATGCCATAGCGAGGCTACGCACAGCTGACATGGCTGTCTGTGTATCACTGTCGACTTTCTTAGATTGAGATTTCTGTGGTAGCGCTCGAGCAGTGCCGTGCGTTCTGTTTGAATCCTGAATGTCTCCAGCAGGTGGAGCCACTGCAGACTTGGCGCTTGAGATCCGCTGTGATGGCACACCACTGCCAGCTGTTGGTGGAACTAACTGTGAACCGTTTGTTTTAGCAGACTTTGCAATGGCTACCTTTGGTGCAACAATACTTGTGTGGCCATCATGACCTGGCTGTTGTGACTGATTTGTCTGAACAACCCTGCTGTCTGATGGCGGGGGCGTCGCTCGGGGTGAAGCCCCATGAGTGCTCTGTGAGGCGGAACTAAGCGATGACTTACTAATGTCTCTGTTTGCAGTGAGGCCTCGTGGCTTGCCTGAATCGTCTTTTGGCAGTCTCATAGACGACCGTGTTCCCACCTTTGTTGGTAGACTACTGCCAATAGGTGGCGCCAGTGTGCCAGAACCAGTCGGTGTGGTGCTCCTTGTGGCGAGTTTAGTTGTGGAGCCTTTCCCCGACAGACTGGCAATCTTCGATGTCTTCTTACCAGTGCCTGGGCTTCCATTGTTATATGAAGAACCGGTCGTCTTGCCTACACCCGAGTCAAGCCTGTCGCTACTTTTTGCACTCGCCAGATGGCGCTTTACACTCGAAGTAGAGGCGATGTTCGATGACGAAGTTGCACGACTTGAAATTAAGGTACCACTACGTTTAGGGGTCGCAACCTCCTCTCTGCTGGCGGACACATCCTTCCGAGAATGTCCGAGAGATTTCTTCACTGCTGGTTTTGATGCAGTCTTGATGCCATTTGTCCCACCCCCAGCTATTCCCGCACCCTCAACTGGGGTATGGCGGGCTACTGGTGTTGTTGTCACCCTCCCATCTTTTGCTAACTTTCCGTCTGATTTCCCGGCTTTCGACGTTGATGCACCCCCGGTACTGGTGCTGCCACCTTTAGTCACTGCCGTTGTCTTCGATGACGAACTTTTCGTCTTGTCCTTGTTGAAGAATTTGAACTTATCCAACATAGAGTTGTTTTGCTTGCTGGTTGCAATGCCGCCCCCAACCCCAGGGGTGGATAGTGACCTTTCTGAAGTCTTACTGCTGTCCGATGTACTGCTGCTTGTGGCTATTCGGCTGACATGTTTGTCACCCCCTACCGACTGGCTCCGACCGTTGCCAAGAGTTCTACCCCCAGGCGTGGGGATGCCAGACCCAGCACTACTACCACTGAAGGGTGATGATGACCTTGGAATGCCACTGTGGATGTCTCGAGAGTTCTTACCCTTGATACCTGAGGGTAAAAAAACACAATGGTGTCAAACATAGGTGCACATAAACCCTCCAACATCTTAATTTTATCTTTGTGATATACCATGAATCCACCACCACCGTTCAACTGGCCATGAAGGAGTTTTTAAAAAGTTATTTATAACTATCATTTATTATCAATGACATTTATTATCAATGACAACAGTCAACTAACTTTCAAATGGCACAACTATTACCCTTCTGCCACGATTCAAGACACAACACCTGCCAGAGAATTCTGAGGCTTCTGTTTAATTTACTCTACCATAAAATCTTTACTACACTGTATCATCATTTACACACACACATACTACACACCGGATCCACAACAGTAGCTTGACATGACACAAAGAACCCTAAAAGGGAGGCATAATCAACCTCACCAGGGTGCCCATAAATTGTTGCATGTTTTGTCTTTCTGACAGGTTTATACTGGCCAGATTGGAGAGGGGTGGAAATGCCTGTGACTAAGTCTAAGTAGCAGGAGTTCCATATGACAAATCACTACCCACTAGTATTCAGGCTGTCCGGCACATTCTTGTTTTCCTAGTTAAATGCTGGCTGTTGCTAACTTGACAAATTTATTACCAATGTCATCTTTTGCAGAACTCCTCATTTCCTGAATTCATAACTTGCATATTAATTTTGTAAGTGATAAACGAATCTAGAATCCTGGCATTTAACGTATGACGTCTGCCAAATACTATGTATTCTAGTGTTTGCCAGATGGCAGACATAGTTTCTACCTACAAATTAGAGAAATGTTATTTCTATTGAACAAAGTAATGTTCAACAAAAAATATGCATGACATTTGTAAAGGATATAACATATTTTTATATAAATAAAAGAACAATATGTTTTGTACAGATTGGAGGAATCATCACCCTAGTTTGTCTATTGTTAATACATTAATAAAAAAAATTCAGAATATTTCCAAGCAATGTACATGTAGTCATAAATCTACAAGTGACATGTTTTTCCACATATTTTTAAGATGTCTGCGAGCATGCAATTTGAGCACTGTTTTATTCCTACAACCAGCGTAGACTTTGTATCTATTTCTGTCATGCAGCCAGACATGTAGCAAAACCACACGTACCAGTCAGACCGAAGATCTTGAGCATTATAGAGTCTTGCAGAAGATTATGGCTATCATCAAGATGCAGAGCAATAGAGCTATTGCAGACTGTCTGAAATAACATCACTTATGGCAAATGCAGAACCAGAATGAAACTGTTAAAACCACTGCCCTCGTTAGCTTGGACCCAGGGTAGACATATGATGTTCAGAGTCCACAGCCACCAGCTGTTTTAGTGGGAAAGCTGCTTAATTTAAAGACAGGCTGCTTTGTTTCAAGACAAGCTACTCAACAATGCTTAGACAGAACTTTAGCTAAGTCCAGATTAGCACTGAAACAACTCAGCTTGACCTCTGCCGGTCATGTTTTCTTCTTATGACATCATCATTGAATTCAGGTCCTTTTACCATCCAAGGACTAGTTTTGTACATACCTACCTACTCAGTGGTCAAGGATTGACACACCTGTCTGTCACCTGCACAGGTACAGTACAATGGAGAGATGCAGCTATGCAGGTCTTGTTATTGATTCCATTACTTATGCATGGTAAGCCACTCACCCAGTCAACTTCATTATTATTGACTTCCACAGTGATACTTAGTGCATCTCTAATCCTCCACTCAACCAGCAAAGTTGTGCATGAACAGGGGCTACACATACTGCATTGGGCACTGTCTGCTCAACATAGACATGCTGTGTATGTATTAGTGGGTGCGTTGACAAACATTACAAAGTGGTATAAATATCTAAACTCCAAATGTATGTCAATATCTCTCCAGAGCTGTCCTCTCTATCTTTGAAACACTACAACATTACACTAAAATATCCCTTCAGAGCTGTCTCATCTACCTTAGAAACACTACAACTACAGCATGACACTAGAAATATCACTAATGATAATGGATTTTTTAAATATATATTCTTAATGGTGCATCTCATCAGAACACAGCACAACTTCGACACCCATAATTAATTATGTGTAATTATTGTGTATTACAAGTGCATTCTACTTGGCCACTATACACATCATAACATCTCACTTGCCCTTAATTGGACCGTTCTGGCAGATGACACCCAAGTATAGTAGGTATTAGCCATAAGAACTGACCCATACACCACTCTGTATTGAGCACTGATTCAATGCTGCCAACTGTCACAACTAACACCTGCTGCCTGTACCTGTCTAGACATGACAGACAGGTGACACGATTAAAGACAAACAACAAACCTTCCTTCACAGCTATGTGTCCCTCTGTGAGCATTCTCTGGAACATGGTGTTTGGTTAACCACAAGACACTGCTTACTTTGGCACATACACAGCCTTGACATAGCTGCCTGAGTTGGCAATGTATGTCACAAATCACTGCTAGTCCAGTCCTAGTCCTAGTTTACACCACAATGGTTGAGATATGGCTAATGACACAAATCATGGTCCAGTCAGCCAGAACAGGTTGACTACTTGTGCCCCCACTTGCCTGAGGCCTTCACACTACCCCTATCGCCCCATAACTTTGACACTGTCAGTATATCACAACTAACTTATAGCTCCAGCTCTCTTCTTCCTAGTTTGTGGACACGTTTCTTCAACATTTTCTCCTCCTTCCAGATTGACCATTCAAGCATGCTGACCTGTGGCCAGTCAATAGTGACCTCACTATTTGAGCGGTCACTAAGTAAGCCAATAATCAACTTTGTGTATAAACTCATTGTTAAGGTTCACTGGTCACAGTTAGTCTAACAATATCAACTACTGGTAGTCAATACATACTCTATAATGACTCATGTCAATATGAACTCTGCTTAGTCACTAATAAATATTAGCTCATGGCCAACACCTTACTAACGAGGCATGTCTACCTTAGACCTTACCTTACGTATCTGATATATTATTGATATATTTCACTTGATATCCTTGGAAATTGAAGCCAGACTAAGTTCTGGTTCTATTCTTAACCAGCTCCCATTACTTGATGGTTATCCTATCAATATTCAGGCAATTACAGTTTCTTGCAATCTCTTGGTTATCTGCCAAATCTTACACAACAGCAAGGCTGGAGGACAAATTATGTTAGCTAACCGCCCTCTCCCTCCCCCCCATTCAGCTTGTGTTAAGACTACTCCATAGATATTATTTTACAGGCCTAAGAGACATTCCTTATGGTTTTTGAACAAGGCTTTTTTGTATTAGGGAATACAGGTTACATTTGTCAAATGGCAGCAAATAACAGATCATTAGTGCAAAACATGCCCAAAGAGCGACTCTCATGAAATTTTAGATGTGTTCAGTCAGCTACGCCAAAGTCTCATGAGATCCACTCAATATGAGTTATATCCCAGGTTGCATGGCGACCTCCTTTTGAGCATCAGAAGATACAAATAATCACATTGGTTCATTTGTAGGTTTTATGGATTTATGTTACGACTAACCAGTCTTACGTAGTTCTTATGATATTTGGGAACAAACAGTTTTTCTATGTCAAGTTCTTTATTCCATGTCTGTGTTGGCACCTGTTTCTTGTATCATAAATTGCTTACTTCAGCATGTTTAGATAACCTTTTCGTTCTTAAGCTTCAAAGTACAAATTTGACAAATGTAACTATTCATTGTACTGTTCTTCAGGTAGTTGGTTAGCCATTCTCTGTATGTGATTTTATTTGTCAACATTATTTTTAGATTTCATATAAATCTCCTGGATGGACTCAGCTATCAGTATCAGAAACAAACAACTTGTCTGTGTTTTCATCATCTCACAATGCACGGACATTAGTTCTGGACACTTCTGTCCACTACCATTAGGACTCCATAACTGTATACACTCTAGGTTTCTAATCCTGGCTTGGAAATGATGTGTGTACAGGTAGTTAAATCAGAAATACATGGGTTCCCAGATAACCAGATAACTTGTAAGGCTTGTTTGGACAGACACAAATTGACCACCTTGGTTCCAGTGTCAATGTTTGGCACTACAGCCAAGAAGTGAGTAACCAGGAGTGATAAGGCCCCAACAGAAGTGAGCGTTCTATCTACTTGTGGAGACCATCAGAAACACATGTATATGGCGGTGGACACGCGATCAATAATTGGCCTCAATGCAATGTATCATGTCATTCTTTCTGCCAGAATGCTTCAGTACAATTGTGTGCTTTGCCATGGAAAAAGCGTCTTGAATATATTGCGTGGCAGATGTTTGGTGTATGCCTTGCAGTAACCTGGATAATGACCTTGCCAGTGTGCATCCACATGGTCAACAGTCATTGGCTACACGCACGGTTTTATTATATTTATGTCTGGTGAATAGAAAATATTTCCACCACATTTTTATTACGGAGTCAGTAAATATATCATTGTATTTTATAATTTAGACAAACACACACCGAAGACCAGTTGTTCTGTCTGACAGAATAAATCTTGGGAGAAGAAAATTTTGTAAAAAAAAAACCATGACTTGTGATATCTATTTTGCCAACATCAAAATAGTTTTCCTCACTGCCTTTGGCTAAAATTATAAATGAGTACCTGGCAATGGATCAGACAGTGATGGGGTTCTTGTGATGGAATTATAAGAACAAATAGCTTTCAGCTTGCAGCTTTCTATTTTTGCCACCCTTGAAAAAAAGGAATTTAAAGGAATATTTTTTACTGAACCAGAGGCTGCATGTTTGAGTAATCTCTGATGAAACCAATGCTGACAGCTGCACAGATCTTTCACCAAACAAACTGCAATCACCTGGATTAATGCTGCATTCGAGTGTACACACATTTCGCATGAATACGAGTTGGGAACTCATGTGCACGACTTGTATGCATTTGGTACAGTCCAACCAGAAGTAGACAAAACAATCATGCATTCTACTTATCATTGGGTCTATTTTTCCTGACAATATAATTGTTTTTTTAATTTGTCAAATAATAAATAAATTTGATCCAAGGTTGAAACCAAGGTTGCCACCATGATGGTTGAGGTTGCCAACTTGGGCATCCTTTTAATTTCAAGTTCATGACTCGTAAATTATATAAATGCCTTTTATGATGGGTCGAACGGTTTTTACACATCATGAACTTATATTCACAGTAAATATGAGAACACTCATACGCAGCATATTTCTACAGTTGAAAGAGATTCATGTGTGGGAAAACAATTTCTGACATTCTCACAGCTGCTGTGCTTTATTCCATTGTTACGACAAGTCTCAGTGCAAATTGTCTACAATTCTATCAGTTCTTCCCATATGCCATATGCACCAGCCTTGAGGGAACTAGCTAACAACCGAAGTGTTGCTGCGCCAATCAGTGTTTAAAATGAAATTGTCTGTTCTTATCGACCCAGCTGATTGGCATAAAATATTCATGATAATGGAGAAAAAATGCATAACTTTACTGGAGGAAAGCTTCAGAATTGCAAAAAGAAACCAATTTAATTTTCCAACTGTTGTCATCTTTATAGCATTGTGTCACCTTTCCCCTTTGATGACATCATGTCAAGTGCTTTACATTAAATACAATAATTTACATGTAACACAAAAACCTTTAAAACATGTCTGAATGTCCTTAGGGATATACTCAGAGTCAATCCAATCCAACACATCAATCAACATTTCTGCTTGCTTTCTGGTCATTTCTGAACTTCCCAAAATAACTCTCTGACATTCTGCACGCTTGCCACCATGCAAGCGCTTGCCACAATGCAAGCTGATGCATCAAACTAGTCATACATTCTAGTGCAGTTCAACAGTGACACTACTATTTCGTTTGATCGATTATCAAATTGTTAATTTTGTTTTTAGCCTATTTGTCTGCATCAAATTATCATCTACAGCATAACTCTACTGAACCAACAGTGATGGCTGGTGGAGGGACAGACTTTTTTTATAATATATTAATACAAAATATTTATATGTATATACTCATTTTGCCTTACTTTGAACTCAATCGGTGTAGCATTGTTTCACACAATCCCTCATATTTCCAGCTCATATCTCCTACAATGGATTCCTCCGTGTTGCCAACCAACATCCAAAAGTATAATTGCTCATAATCAATGTAAATATCCTTCTGTGGTATTAAATATCCCAGCAACGGCTCTAGCAGAGAGTGATAGGAGAGCTAATTACCGTGTTACTACCTTGACATGTTATCAGCCACTGACAGTCATCTGTGTATGCGTCATGAGGGTCTAGCTTCAAAATAAAAAAAGAGCCATCCAGAATTAGAAATGTTGCTCTTCTCTTTGTTCCTGAA
The DNA here is from genome assembly GCA_963662155.1 of Lamellibrachia columna. Classification (NCBI taxonomy): domain Eukaryota; kingdom Metazoa; phylum Annelida; class Polychaeta; order Sabellida; family Siboglinidae; genus Lamellibrachia; species Lamellibrachia columna. The sequence continues at coordinate 4,385,736 of OY759270.1, read as the reverse complement.
GTCCGGGAATGAGGCTGGCATCGATACTGGTCTTCAAATTTTTTTCCCCTTCTACTTCCATCACTGATCCCATTGCAGTGTCATCTTCCCCCTGTCTCCCACCACCCCTGTCTCCCACCACCCCTGTCCCCCACCACCCCTGTCCCCCACCACCCCTGTCCCCCACCACCCCTGTCTCCCACCACCCCTGTCCCCCACCACCTATCTCTCACTCTCAGTCTACACCCTTCACACTCTTCATTCTACAAATCTCTTCACATAGTCCTCCCATCTCACAGTATTCCTCTTCTCCTTCCTCCATCTACTCCGAGTGCGTTATCTTTGTTAACCATCCCCTTCCATCCACTCCGAGTGCGTTATCTTTGTTAACCATCCCCTTCCATCCACTCCGAGTGCGTTATCTTTGTTAACCATCCCCTTCCATTCTTTCCACGTGTTCAGTCCACTTTAATTGGCTTCCACATGAAACTCTCATGTCAAGCCAACCTCCTCCCTCAGCTCCTCTACTCCTTGCTTGTCTAACTTACCAAACTGTATATATGTCAACCGGCTTTACTCAGAATAGGCAAACACTTGTGTATGACAAGTGGAGGCAGTGAAAAACCTGTCAATATTGACACTTATTCCTGGGGTATTTACTGGTGACAACATCAAAGCCCTATGTCCACATACCTAGCATCTCAATCATTAATGCTGTCAAGATGTCTTTGCCTGCACACCAGCTCAGAGTCATTATCAGCCCACTTCGCAAATATTCTTATTGCCTGGTAAGATAGGATTTAATTTATTAAATGTTTTGTTAATAAAATTAAACTTATTTAAGTTTTGTTATGGAAATCATTCTCATAGAATATATGTTTTAATGATTACTAGGGAATCAATGATGACACCTATAAGTATAAACCATGAAACTTCACTGTGTCAATAATGATGTTTAATGAGACTGGTTTGTTGCTCCTCTGAACTTGGGTTCTTGAGGATTTATAATTATTATTAAATAAGAACAAGAAACAGCGTGTGCAATGGTAGACATCAAGTTTAAGAGCTCAATCATGGTCTGATCAGACAATCATGGACAACATACATAATTGTTAACAAAAACCATTTTCTGGTAATTAAGGACCAACTAATAATTGATGAAATTAGAACCACCTTGCATATGAATGTTATCCAGCAGCTCAACTATCCTAGAGTAAAGTATGTGGACCTGGCTCGTGAGAAAACATGCTCAACAACTTGAGTGCAAATTTATAAAAGAGGGTATTGTATACTGCAGAGGATCTTGTAGATTCTGATAAAATCTTGTTGGTACGTCTGCCTAACCCTGGAGGTGACTGGTGTAGACTCACGAACAAACAACTAGTCTTCTGACGTCTACTTTCACTGATTCTCAATTACCTCATTATATTTCTCTCCAGCAAAAGGAGCTTTAAGCAATGCAGATAGAACATATAAACCAGCATCAGTGTGCAAACAGCAAAGGCTCGGATTGTTGACAACAGGCAACCATTTTACTGCTGCCAACTGATAAAACAGATAAGAACATTCAGTGAGGAAAACATCACATCCTTGTTTACTAGTAAGAAGTGAAATTTTCACTATTTAAAATACCTACTGAGTCACACCAGTGGTGCCTATAAACCTGTTTGTCGTGATGTTAAATATAACAGCTTATTTCTCCAGTTACAAGAAAAGACAAGCAGAATTCTTAGGCCATGTGATGAGAAAGAGAAAACTAGAGCATCTGGTGACAACGAGAAAGTTTGAAGGGAAAAGAAGTATAGGTCGGTAAAATCGTCAATGGTCTAGCATTCTGACTAGGGAAGCGCATAGCAGAACTGTTAAAAGACACCTGTGATCGCGGGAAATGGAGGGTCATGATCGCCTATGCCTGCAACAGACACAGCACCTGATGACGATGACAAGACCTCTGCCTACCTGAGCCAGGAGTCGTGTTGTTGTTGTTGAGTTGGCTGGGGTGCCCCTTGCCAGTGGCTGACACATCAAGCAAGCGAGAAGTCTTGCCAGGATTCGTTGCTGGCAGTGATGTCGTTGGACTTGTCACAGCAGGGCTCTTGTTGTTTGTCTTGAAAGTTGACGGCAACCTGCAGAAAACATCAAATTACATGAGAAATAAAGAAGGGCACAGTACAGTTCATAATTTACTCAAACAAGTGATATCATTTGGAGCAGAAGTACAAAATAAGATGGCGATCATACTGAGGGGTAGATTTTGAGCAAATCAAATGTGTTATTTGACAGGGAACATCCAACAGAAAGGAGACACAGAGAGTGGACAACATGACATTGTCAACTGTGCTGGTGTTGGCAAGCGAAAGGATATCATTCCAACCCCAGCCTTGAGATGGTTTTGTTCGGCAAAAAGTTAACTTGTTGTGGAACTGTTATTTACGTCCTACTATAATGACGCACCCAATAGTCAAACCACTGGTGGCACAGAGATAGTACAAGATAATGTCACAAGTCACAACTGGATAGACAGGAATATCTAATATCAACAAACACTTCCTAAATTGCCAACAGTCTAAAAACATCAACTGACACAAAGACCTGCTGAACCGAGAGACCACCATGATGCACAAAGACCTGCTGAACCGAGAGACCACCATGATGCACAAAGACCTGCTGAACCGAGAGACCACCATGATGCACAAAGACCTGCTGAACCGAGAGACCACCATGATGCACAAAGACCTGCTGAACCGAGAGACCACCATGATGCACAAAGACCTGCTGAACCGAGAGACCACCATGATGCACAAAGACCTGCTGAACCGAGAGACCACCATGATGCACAAAGACCTGCTGAACCGAGAGACCACCATGATGAACAAAGACCTGCTGAACCGAGAGATCACCATGATGCACAAAGACCTGCTGAACCGAGAGACCACCATGATGAACAAAGACCTGCTGAACCGAGAGACCACCATGATGCACAAAGACCTGCTGAACCGAGAGCCCTCCATGATTCAATAACAATAATTCACATGAAGCTTGCATTTCCGGAATATAAATTATGTTCAAGGATTATAAAATACGAGATTGTTAAAAATTAATCAATATAATAAATGGCATAAATCTAAGTCACGCTTACACAGTAAACATTTGATAAGAAGTATAATAAAATGTACCAATTCATTGCAGTCTATACACTAGATAATCTTCTGCATCACAGGAGACAGAGTAAATACACATCCTTGTTCAATAATGACTCACTAGAGATGATCAGTCAGTGAGCTGACCAGTCCAGAGAGTGGACATCAGCATTGACCAACACATCCATGACTCACCAGATGGTCAAATCACTGGACAAAGCCACTGACCACACACTGTTGGCCAACAGATAACGGAATAATTATTACTACTAGAGATGCACAATGGTCAAATGGCCTGAATATGCATCATCTTCAATGAGGACTAACTTGGGGTAGTCAATGATTTCCCAAGGGTTGTGTTGGAGTATCTTAGTGACACCCAAATTCATAATTCTTGGCCATAATCTTGCTGACAAATAAGGCAGCACTTGTCCAATTATTATTCCATGTGTAATTATTATTCCACACGCATCTGTACATTTCATAGAGAAACAAACTGTGATATTACACTATCAAAAGTAAAGCATATCCAGTAAGCTGCCAACCAGGGTGGGGGGTGGGGGCAGACAAAGGGAATTGATCTACTTAAAAATATGTGTAATAAATACCATGCGTATAAACTTGTATTAATTTATTAGCTTATAAACTGCTTCTAGGTGGTTTGTAATCTTCAAGTACAAAGGAATTGATTCCTTTTAGGGCCTGTGAGAGGCTCGAAAGCCATTTATGACCTAAAACTCTGCAAGCCAATGGATTCCTATATATTGCTATTAACTTCCATACCGATACCATCAAATCATTTTGCCATTTTATGAGCTAATTCAGAGTAGAAGATTGCTGCTGCTAATACATCAACATCATAGATGATATACCACATAATTATTATACAGACCCCCAATTTTATATTACCAGTAATTCATGTAAGGGTCAATTTTTTGTCAGGCGTCCCTTCCTGGCAGTGTCTTAGCAGTATGATGCATGTCTCTCTAGTGACTTATGACTGGGGCTAACGCAGGAGTGGGGTTTCTCAGAGCTGTCCTTTTCTCAAGTTAGTGAGTCCACAGCAGGTTACACATTTACCCTGCGTGGGATCCTCTTCCCCTGGCGTAGATATCAGGTAGAAGGAACTAACAGATTTTGGTGTCTCTTCGGAAAGACAGGCCAAGTGGGGTGAATGATATTACCCAAGTTTTGAAATGGCAGTTGATGAACTGGAACCCTGGTCCTCTTGACAGACAGTGTGCAGGGTTCTAAGAGTCTAACCACCGAGCTGCTGCACCCATCAAAGGTGTGATAGTGCTAAAATCACAAATCAGTCATTTACCCAATCACTTGGTAAAAAGGGGCAATTACCAACCCATCTAGTACATGGGATATAGAAAGAAAATTGGAAATGTGTCTTTTAGAGGAGACAATGAACCCTTCTACCTGGTGTCTATGATAGAGGAAGACCCCACACAGGGGTAATTATGTAATCTGTTGTGAATCCACAGAGGAGTGGTCTCCACCTCCAACACAACAAAAATATTGATAGCACAGCTGAGACGATACTGCAAAACCATTTTTTACGAAGACTTGTACAATTGAAGAAAGTCCAAGGTTCGTATAACGTTAATAAAAAAATTATACTAAAAATGAAAAGTTTACAAAAATATAGATTAACTTAATTGATCACCAGTTATGGATGAAGTCCATAAATGCAAACTGGAGTGGTTCAGACATATGACCAGAAGTAACCTTGCAGTTAAGGGATGATGAAGGTGAACAAGGAAGAGGAAGGAAGACCACAAAGATGATGGAGTGACGACCAAAAACAATTGGACGAAGATACAGTGGATTGAACTGGACATGAAAGATCTTATAGAGTGAAAAAACATGTGCAATGACGGATGTACTCTGCACAAGCGCATAAGAATTGTTAGAACGAGCGTAACTGGCTGTAAAATCGACCCAGACACACGTCCAACAGGAATGGATACATCTTGTGGAATTAGATTTTTAACGGAGCTTATAAATTTGTGCCACAGTCACAGTCTGGCACAGTGGACCCTAGAGATGATTTAGCTACTTCACACACGAACCAGCAGGAAGTTACTGTCCTGTCAGGAAATGCTACTTCCCTGACTGGCAGACCTGAGATGAATATACAGTAGCACAAACACGATAATTAGAATATACACATCAATCCAGTGGAGTATACTAAGTCAGCCTTAGCATATTCCTCTTTTAGTTGGTACACTTTCCAAATATACCATTCTGACTATGACTCCTCAGTCCCATGCAATTTGTATGGTACAGTTATGTCTAATACATAAATTTATGGCATATATCAATTGGGGATAATCTGCCATTTATTTAAAGGATTGTATTATCAGACATAGTGCAATAAAATCTAGCCAAACATCACTAGAACGAATACAAAATAAATTCTGAATAATATATTTTTACCTAAAACAGAAAAAGTAAGTTTTCTAAAAAGAAGTCATGGCTGATGATGATTAAGGATCACACACAAGTTGTGTGTCGCAATAATGTTATGGCTGTTTCAAGGAATGAGTTCTAACCATAATATTGCCAAAACCTATAATTAATGTGTCAATTATTGCCAAGTTGCTTCTGTTGCTAAACCCCAACTTGTTCTAATTCATCATTTACAAAACAAACAATAGTATTGTTTAAGTATTGAATTGAACAATACCTTCTCTTAGAGCATTTTATTCTTCAGTCATGGTATAATGTGACATGTTAAATATGATATGAAAATCATTGGGACTTAGCCTAGGTAATTACAATACACAAAATAATCAACCACTAACAACACCCCGACTACACCAGGCCATTCTGCAATATTTCCCACAGTTCCCCATCATAATGACAGTGATATTGCTGGGACAACTGTCAATTGATAATGTCCATCTAACCTAACAGTTATCTGCATGGCTGCCAGTCAAGAGGACACAACATGGCTGCCAGTCAATAGGACACAACATAGATGCCTGCTCCTAAGCATAGACGAACAGAACATATCAGAACCCAACATCGTTTCGATCATAACACTGTCCTACCACTCTCTATCTCAGTTTTAAATATAGAATGGCCAACATTGGTTAGGCGATTAGTCTAAAACTGACAACGATTACTCCGCACAGACAATAAACAAAACAATCAAGTTACACAATTACCATATGGTTAAGTAAAACAAGACCTCCCTGGTGTATTCAACAAAAACCCTTATAACAACAATAACACACTGTACTAAAATACAACTGTAAACTTTGAGGTTGATCTAATGTAACGTACTGCTGACCACCATCCGATCCAAGAGCTTCCTCCTCCAGCACCGCTGTTTGTGGGGTGTAGATTTATATTAGAAGCACCCCACATAGGGTAAATTACATTTCACTCTCACAGTTCCTGTTCCTACCATCTGAAGTAATAGTAAAATCAGCTGCAGCGGAGCACATATTCATCTTGAAACCAGATTCTCCAACACGCCAGGAACTCATTAGACATTTATAAGCCATCCTTCATGCTGGGAAATACCAGTCAACATCCTAGTTTAGCATTAATCACCCCACTGACTGATGCCTCTACTGCCTTCAACACAAACCTGGGCGAAAGCAGACCTCCAGTCTCGATCAAAGTACTTGTCATTACTGTCATGGCAAATCTTAATAACATTTTATTCATACAGACAAAAACGTAATTGTAGGTCAAGGAATGTGTTTAAAAACATGCATAACGACAGTACAAAACAAACAGTTAAATCTTGTTAAATAGTTATGAAGTTATAGGGTTGTGAATAAAATCTAAATACAATAAAACAATTGAACAAGATAACCATCCAAAACTACATACTCCCGTTGGCAAGTGGACAAGAAAGCCTTATTGAGAGTACAAAAATGTGTTGTCTACGTGTGGCCCAGTCATATTAGATATCTGTAAATTTTGTTTTTAAACATATTCATACTGCTTGCATTTACAGCCAACTTTGATCTGCCTACACTGGCTGGGAAAACAGAGCCGGCGTAGGCAGACAAAGAGGCATCATGATGTTTGAACAATTTTGACACCAGGTGGCAACAAGCATGGCTAAATGTGTCACAATAAGAATCACACTTGAACAACGAACATCATAAATGTTCAACCCTGATAATCACACTAATTTGCATATTTAATCAACCATCAGGAGTGTTAGATGCCAGACAAAAAGATCTCCTCTGTGAGGTTGATCAGTGAAGCATGGTAGCCACCATAGATTGACAACTAAAGTTAATCACTGACAAAGCCTCAATGCTACATTGGCTTTGTCAACTATAATTACACCTTTGATTTTTTATATGCAACAGTATCACATCTGGTCGTTTATGAAGGAAGACACTGATAGAGTACTTTGTCTGGCAGAGTTACACACACAGTTCATGCAACAGTTATGGCCTTCATATTGTCTTTACTAATATGAAAACATGCTGCATTCAGATGTCATTATAAAGAATTGTGTTGGGTTGTGAATAAAAATCTACAAACAGATGTTTTTCAGAAATTTGTCTGCTTTCCCTCTAGTCTTACTTTTGTAAACTAACCCCCCCAATAGATACATACTCTTACATGTCTTGTGTCCATCACAAGCAAGCAACTACTTTGTTTCAGTGGTCTAGATAATCTAGCTCCAAATGGAAGAATTTCTGCATAGTTCATTGTGCACAAGAAACATCCAATGAACTGCTGCTTGCTATACATGTGACACTCACATGACATGAATGCTGGCCAGACATTTGTTAGAAGTAACATTCAACCAAAACAAAAATACTGGTTGATGGTTTTAATGATTTTGTACACATGGAGAAGAAATGAAATAACTTTCATGGATAAAACCTTCGATAAAAGAAAATTCTATCCATTTTGACATACGTTTGTTGAAAACAACTGCAAGCGGCGACATTACAGATTTACATCTCTATTTTAATTATCATTCGAAGTACACATACATTTTCCAGTAATCTGAGTGCCAACTTATACTCTGCAAATAAATCTACGTGTCACACTATAAACGTCACATTCTCAGCATCTTTCTGACTTAGACGAGGATTGAATAACTCTATATAGCAGGGAGTCCTCATTAACTGGCATGATATGGCACAGGAAACGTATATGCGTATATCCATGTGTGCAGGCAAAATTTATTAAATAAATCACAACTGCTGTACAATTATATAAATGTTCTGTGCATTTCTACCCAGCATCCACCATCCTATAAGTAATAACTGAATCCCCTTCACTCACAGCTGGCCATAGCTCCATTTCTACCCAGCATCCACCATCCTATAAGTAATAACTGAATCCCCTTCACTCACAGCTGGCCATAACTCCATTAATCACATGCTCAGTTTTTGGACACAAATGACAGAATATCTTGATTCAACTGAAAGGCAGCAATTTAGCTGCTTCGCTTCAGGATGCGTCAAAATCTGCACATGTTGGGATATTTTTATCCGAGGTTGGTGCTTGGATAATCAATATATTCTGCAGACATGCCTGAGTAAGATGTCTCAACAAGCCTTCCCAGAGCTGCTTGGTGGTTTGGAACCAGCAACCCTCTCAGTCGCAGAAACTCATCTCAATCAGTAAGCTGCAATGACAAGTGACGAATCCACCTGGTGGATTAGCAAGAAGATTTTGGTTGCCATGGAAACATACACATTATTTAGCAGCATCAAGGGTATTAAAGAAATCTTTGGCAGGTGTAGAGAAAATAAACCTTTTTCCCAGGTGTTGTGCAGGTCATCTATCAATCAACCACACTGATTTGTTTTAAAAAAAAACTTAATTAATGCTATATATAATTCTGGAATTGCTCAAGCTCACATATTTGTTTGACAAAATTACAAAGTAATAATTCATTCAAAACACTGAACATTGAAAGAAGTTAGAACAGTTATTCAAAGATTAACTATTATATTAAACCAACTAGTCGTTTATCCTGCTTTGGTTCATGGTCTTATAATTAAAGTACCACTCATCCTTGTTAATATTTAACATCAGCCATGATTCATGAAATCTGTCTGAAATAGCATCTTTATTGGGTGTGAACAACTGTCCTATATTCCTTTATTGCAGATATCTTAGGCATGCTTGCTGAATTTAATTGGATACACTTAACATGTATACTGAATAAGTTATTGACATTACACAGTTCATGTCACATATTTCTAGCACCCATGTCCCATGTAAATGTACATGGTTCCATTAGGAAGAACCTGTCAACCACAGGACTAACTTTACCTACCCCACTCTAACAATGAGGACAAAAAGTAAGGTACAATATGACGTAAGACGATAGTGGTTGTTGGTAGTACAAAGAGAAGTTTCACAGGTACACTGACCCTGGTGACATCAGTGGCAGAGTTGTAGGGGTTTAATGGGGGTCTGGTTGATGCTTGTGTGCAGGGTGCTGCCGGGCAAACCGTTATGTGTGCCTAAGAATTAGAGCAAAATGTCTCTCATCTGTGCAAACATACAAACTATAACTGTAATATGTAATACATTATCTGAATGTGACAGGCATCATCAATGTGTGCATGTATGTGCGTGTATGTGCGTGTATGTGCATGTATGTGCATGTATGTGTATGTATGTGTATGTATGTATGTATGTGTGTATTTGTATGTATGTGCATGTATGTGGATGTATGTGTATGTATGTGCATGTATGTGCGTGTATGTGTGTGCATGTGCGTGTATGTGTGCATATGTGCATGTATGTACATGTATGTGTATGTATGTGCGTGTATGTGCATGTATGTGCATGTATGTGCATGTATGTGTATGTATGTGTATGTATGTGTGTATATGCATGTATGTGCATGTATGTGCATGTATGTGCATGTATGTGTATGTATGTGCATGTATGTGTATGTATGTGCATGTATGTGCAAGTATGTGCATGTATGTGTATGTATGTGCATGTATGTGTATGTATGTGCATGCCAGAGCGCTGCATGTATGTAAGACAGGTAATCTGGTGTCAATGTTTAATTACAGATGTTCTGACTAATGACATTCTCTACACCTCTCCACACTACTCATAGGGTATAATCCCTCTCACAACCCACAGATAATACAAATGATGGAAAGAATCCTAGATAACACCCAGTGTTCACGAGCTGATAATAACCAATGCAATGAAAACATTTACATAAAATGGGGTGTTTTTATCTACAATTTATCTGGGATGCTGACAACTGTGACAAATTATATCAGATAATGAGTACATAATACAGTTGATGGTTGAATTGTTACTTGGTTCCCTGTAAGATTAATACATAAAAATCATTCATTTGAACCACAACAATATCTGAGGTTTAAAAAAAATTAAATCACCAGTTTATTGTCTCAACACAGGAAAATCCTGACATAAATCAAATAACCAGAAATGTATTAATTTAATGAGTGATTCAAAAATGTTGCTACAAATTTCTTTACTATCTGTGCTGGTGAGGCCTAGATATTAAATGTATTATCGTGATTTCTTGCAGCAATAAATTTTATACAACGATGCCTGAAAATGTCTAAATCTTGCCATCATAGATGTTTTTTGAGAAGTTCCCCTTTGTTACGTTTCCCTGAGGCATTTTACTGCCAAGTTCTGCCACATGAGACTGCTGCATTTGTGGTTAGACACATACATCCAGTGTTGGGAGCAGCCAGTTATAAGCTGCAGCCTCTGGCACATGATTAAAGTATGTTTATTCTCCAGCATTGGTGATTATTACTGTCATTTTAGTGCAAGCATCTGGTATTAATTAATGCACAGCAAAGTGGCAGGAAAACAGGCAGTTTGATACTGAAGAATTTCTATAGAAACAATTTTATTTACAATGTGCCTATCCACTTTTGGTATATTTTTTAAGGGAAATATAGGAATCCAGAAATAAAAATATATAGGAATAATATAGGAATGTTGTAACAAAATATAGTGTTGTTTCGGGTGGTGCCATCTACTGACCCGAGTACATGCAAATTAGCAACTGCTGACTTTTGATATTGGGCACATTGTATTTATGAAAACAACTGCATCACTACAAATGGAGGACATATTATATCAATATTATCATCAGTATTGCCGTCATGTCCATGGAACAAATGGAGAGTTAATGTTATAGTGCCTTTCGTAAACTTCCCGAACATATGTCACATGTGTTAGCAATAACAGTATTTCTTCACTCTAGTTGGTGCCTAGGAATAACTATGCATAAGCTAGTGATTTTTCACTGACAACCCAAATACAAGGTTGATGTAGAGGTTCACTCAATGCTTCTGCTGACTGGCCAATGTTGTCATGGTTATGACAGGTATTTTTACATCACTACAATTAGCAAGTCTAAAAATTACTATATGAAAATCCTTATGTCTATATACAGACGTTTGATGATCACTGGCCGAGATAGTTTACTTGTTGATTGATTGTACTTTTGTAGGGGGTCAGTTATTTTGGTTGTGCGTGTGTAGAACTTATACTACACAACTTCTGTTCAAGTAGCACCAATTATACTGATAACCCCAAACTGTCCCACCCAAACATTATAATCTATAGATTGAATGTCACAGTGAAAGGCCCGTGACTATACCCTCTTTAGCAGCGATTATATTCACTTCCATATCTGACCCCAGTAGATAAACATCACAAAGGCACATGAATAAAAAGAACAATACTTGCAGTCATCCTTATCAGGATCAAGATCCATGTGCAACAAACCTGCATAGCAATTTATGTGAAGAAAATTCATTGACAGGTAAGTAGGAATGAAATAAGCAGTTATTTTTATCAACATCAAGATGAAGGATAAGCACTACACTACAGAATGCACCAGGACCACTTTCACCTGGTTGCCTGTCATATTATATTTTGTCTCAGGACCACAATTATGTAAAAGTCAAAGATTAATACAATTCATGTTTATGCCAAGTCTGAAGAAAAATCAATAAAAATTCATCATTTAATCAATAATTTGTTAATTTGAAACCACTCATGCTTTACTGTGCTGGATGGCAAGATTGAAGACAATTCATCAACCATTGTTAAGATGTACCAGTGCAAAATAGACATTGAAAAAGACGGGAAGAATTCTAATTAACTAACTAATTAGTAATTTATGACCTACGGAAGTAATAGTTTTTGCTGTGACAGGAAAGCTAATTAAGCTAATTGATTGGTAGATGTTGAAGTACATGAAAGAATGATACTGTATTGCCTTAAAATAGAAATAAAATGTTGTTAAATAACATTACAACATTGCTTGGAAATTTATGTAATAAATGTCTTAAAATGTAGAAGAGATCAAATATGAGCATGTAATATCTGTAAAGTAATATATGTCCATTTCTCGAGTTATAGCACACATTACGTGTGTGCAATACGTACACAATTTATGCACACACGCATACGACCGGCAGTGTATTTAAAACACCAACCGTGTCTAATACTGAATTAATCTATTCCATGTTACCACGATGAAACACTATGCTTCACTAAATACCAACATTCTAGCTAAATTAATTATTTCAATGCTAGCACATTCTATTCCATCATCATCAATATTATGGCTGCCTCAACGGGCCACAACTGTGATGTAGCGGCCTGTCACCAGCATTCAACAAGTCATACGGAAAACATTTAAACACATCTCCTGATATCAGATTATCAGATTAACACTGTCTTTGATTGCAACTGTAAGAGAGATCATGAGGACAGCACACATAACTTGTCAATGAGTGGCAATGAGTGACACATCACATTTAATATTCATCTTCCTCGAGAATCTTCACCTACCTCCTGTGATCCTGATCCTTTTGCTATATCACTACATGTACACAAGCACCACCAACAAAGCCTCGAAAACAAGGACAATAACCCTGAGCCTGTCGGTCCAACGGCTTTAACACAATACTGTAGGAAGGCAAAGACAAAGCACACACACACCCGCTGCGCAGTGTGCACACACACACGCCTGAGCACTCTGACACATTCACACAACAGGCTTGCACCCGTTACCATGACGATTTAGCCACACTTGCAATCAGGCACACTTGTGAGCATGCAAAGCAAACACTCTTCCAATCTCTTTACAGAAACAAGGTTCATTCATGCAAGTGCCTACATGAGATAAGTTACCTTAGAATGTCAGCTACACATTCAATGAAGGTATAACCCAAACTGTCCAACTCACAGATCTGCAGGTACGAACAACTCTCTTGCAAACTGTGCTATGAATGAGTCCAACTGCCTACTCCAAGTGCAGTCAAATGTGTGTGTGTGTGGCTGGAATCTCTTAAATATCCCCTGACTAACCATCCAAGTCTGTCACAGAGTGGACAGTAACTGGACACAGCAGTTAAACACAATGTGATTGAGTAACTACTGGGCCCTGCTGCCCACTGGACAGATGCTCACTGACTGTGTCAGGGGAAACTCTCAGTGATTACCTCTCTTAGGGATCATCTCCATGGCTGGCAGGTGTGAATATGCTAGGGGATTCATTGATGCTAATACTGTATGCATTTTGGTGGGTTTGTATCTGTGTATGCGTGCATGCGCGTGTGTGCGTGCGTGTACGTAGGTGTGCATGTGTGTATGTGGGTTTGCATGCGTACACATATTATACAAGCCTCTAAAATGCCCAAATTATATATTACTTTATGCATTTCTTCTTCTCCCCTAAATGTGTATAATCTTACCTTAAATGTTTTAATTATATAAATTATGGAGTTGAACAAAGAAATTTAGATTTCAATAATTTTTTTCATTTCAATATACAATATTCAAAAGAACGGTTTAATAAAACACATTATACATTCGAACAGTTTCCAGTATGTAGGAGATTTTTCCCTCCTCATTCTTCTAAGTTTTCTGGCCCAACTTGTCACCCTAACTGAGAAGGTCCCCAATAAGCATACTTGTTAATCTTGTGAAAGAGCAGTAAAACTGACTGAGACAGGACTCCCAAGACCCAGGCCAGATGTGACACATGGCTACACCATAAGTCAAAGGTCAACCCCCATTTCTAGGTCTGACCCAAGGACTGGAGGGAGCAGTGAGCCTTATCAATGTATAACTCATAAAGGGTGCATTCCTATCAATCAGAAATGATGCTACAGGGTGTTTATACTGATTGATGAATATTTATTATGATATTATCTCATTAGCCTTTATCTATTCAGTAAGCATTGTTTAATATTATTGTATAGTTATATAAAACAATTACTAGCAATGCACTGTTTGCTTGTTATGTTTAATACATATATATATTAATAATAACAACTTCTAAAAATAATAATGAGTAATATGAGCAAAATAAAAGTAATGATATGTTTTAAGAAATGTAGATTAAAATAAAAAAATACAACTAAAAGAAATAACTGTTGGTGTTCAAACCACTCTGAAACCATTTATAATGTAGCTTTCAGAAAGCTGGAACCATTCCCTGGTGTGTACAATCAATGTAATTAAAACATTACCTGATATAAAATATAATGTAATGCTAGTACAAGACTTGCAGGTAGACAAGTACATGTTCTGGTCATATCCATGACAGGTACGGTGATAACAGATGAAATGATATGTGGTTTCCCTGTATGTTCACTGAGCTGATAAACACACAAGGTAGCAGAGAGTTGTGATGTCAGTGGCAGAGTTGTGATGTCAGTGCACCATTATGGAATAGCATGTCCAGCTCACACATACTGAGTTACTACACAAAGAACAGTTACATCGTTCAGACAACATAGCCAGGCTGATTAGTGACATAATTGAGCACATCCTTAATTATGACATCCTCTCTCTCTCCATCATGAAGCAACAGCCAGCTAATTAGAGGGTGTCAGTTGTCATTGTTTCCACACAATGGCCGCTTCAGGTTTCTATCAGTGTACACAGTCATTGGAACCATTTCATGATGACACAGATACCCAAGTGTTGTTTTGTCATCCCCTGTCCAGAAACCAGAGAAGTTTCATGCTGATAAAATAATAACTTGCTGGTGCCAGGGAATGGCACAAACAAGCACACATGTAGATTTGAGGGAGGATACAGGAGAGACTAATGTGTCATGCACTTTATCGCAAAACGCAGCTTTGCAATGTCTGGAAATGTGGTAACCTGAACTGAATGCGGGAAGTTAAAAAAAAATTCAGGAACATGATGATAGCTCAACTGAACTGGGGTTCAACAATGCTTCAACATCCAAACATGTGGTGCTTATGTCCACACAGGAATTTAGAAACACTTGTTTGTGAAACGGAACATGATAAAAATTATATTACAAGTTCAAAGGTACACATGTGAAGCAATGTCCAGGATATGTATTTAAATCTCTTTATAAGGCATATATGGTATACTGATCACATGATACATCATGTGATCAACATCCCACCCAAATTTTCTTCCTGCCTTCAGATTGTGTGAACAGCTAAACAATATATTTTCTTATTATTCGTTAGAGGGCATTTTAAATTAGCCAAAGCTACTGGGTGTACAAAATGCAGATATTTAATTTGCCTTGAGACTTGGTTAATATTTTGTGAAAACTATAAAAAACATGTTGAAAGTATATTTTTTTCCACATTTTATTTTTCCCTTTTTAAATTTGTCAAAATGATTCAGTTGAAGTGAATAACATTACACATTTGAACAAGTATTATTCTCATCATGTTTATCACACAATATTTAGCTGGAAATTTAACATTTTGTACAAGGATTTGTTTAAACATGCCTTATTTTCTAGGTTGTTTGAAGGACAGCAATTCAAACATTTTATAATAAAATATTTTATATACTTACATTTTCCTCCCAAGTTGTGTCTTATTAATACATTTCTTAAAAAGCTGTTCCAACCCCTTGTCTTGGATACCCTTACCCACGCCTGGTACTGCCACCCCAGAACAATGATTTAAAGAACTGCTAGAGTAGTCCGGGGTGAAGTAACAGTAACCAGTCCAAGATGTATTCCTGCAATATGACTAACACACATTACCATGCTGTGAACATGTTTCTATACTTAAAGTGGCTCCTTCATAGTTGACAAATGAAGTGACAACATCACTAACAGTATGTCCTGACATGTGCGTTTGAGTGGACCTCAATCCTACCTGCCAGGTACCTGATTATGTACACCACGCATGACATGGTGTCTCATTATGTCAGACATGCCAATGCATTTTACAGTTAATCAATTCAATTCAATACAAAGAACTAGTTTGACTCTATTACTCTGTCCTGCCAACACAAAGGTTGATACTTACAGAGACCAGTCATATGTGACAACAGTAATGTATGGTCCAGAAACACAACCCTAATACAGTTGGCCATGAAGCACATGGTAACAGAAGCCCACAGAACGCTGCAGCAGGAAATGTTGAATCCAACAAAGAGATAGTTCTCATTATATTACCCTACAGCATGACTCACCCCTTGCCTGTCTAAAGTGGGAAATTGGACTCCTCTGCTTCCTAATGGTGTTACTATGACAACGGGTGTCACAGCAACAGGCAAATGATGGAGATGTACTAAACAGGAGGATGCCTGCCTAGAAATCATGACAGCTGCTGCATCAGATTCTTTTTATGTGCAATTCAGCACCAAGATTATCCAAACAGGCCTGTATCTTGAGCACTGATACTTGGGCTACTTGCATTAGATAAGTGAAACAATGATACTGGTGCAAACGTGTGAGATGTGGGACAGTCATACAATACAAATTACATTGACTGTAAACTGGAAGAACAGAATGACTTGTAGTACATAACTATCCACCAGGTGGCAGCTCTATATGCACTAGATCGGACTAGCAAGTTCAGGCTATGGATTTACACATAATTTTGAATATTTTGGCATTCTTTTGATTTTGGACTTTTATCTAAATGCACCAGATCTACAATGTTATATTAATGATACATTTTGCATGTGCGTTGCGCAAACATTGAAGATAATATTCCTAAGTGGAGTTTGATAATCATTGATGATCACATCAGGCTTTCCAAGTTGGCATAAACAAATAGCACAAGATCTTTCGCCACATGAAATTTCATGGTAGGAGATTTTTTTCATAAGGTTTACAATTTTTTTCCATTGGTGGTACCACCTCCCAGATGTCTTTTACTCACACTACACAGAAACTGTGATCTGTTTTTACATCTGGTACAATCGCATATGAATAAATTTAATCAAGCCAAAAAATCTGAAAATCAATTAAACAAAATTACAAATTTAAATAAGACAAAGGATAGATTTTTTTTAAATCAAGAGATTCGGAGGATGTTCGAAAAATTTTATCAACAAATGTGAGATCTTCCGCCATATTAGGAAACTTGGAAGGTTTGTGATAAACCTTGTCGGGAATCATGGAAATAGCAACAAACCTTGAGAGCATCTCCGGAGCGGAAGTGGCATTTAAGCTGGAGCGGTTACTACTGGATGTGGATGACCTGCGTCGCGGTTGAGTGGACACACTGCTGACAACGCTGCCGTTGGACACAGGACTCCTGCCTTTCTGCTGCTGCTGTTGTTTCTGGTGCTGCTTGAAGCGTGACAGACTGAAGAAGAGTCCAAGGATTGCCTTCAGGTTGCCATCCTTGATATCTGGAAGTACAGGAATACCAACATGTCATGGAGCAGTATTTTTATATCCATTTATACCTAATCCGTTTTGTATGAGAGGGGAATTGTCTGGAGGGGCAACTGTCAGAAGTGGCAACTGTTCGTGTTGTGGGGGGGAGGTGCAACTGAATGCAACCCAGATGGATGCCACTCTGGAGTGATCTTATGAAACCTATGCAAGCAGATGTAGAAGTCTTCCATTTAAGAAATACATAAACAAATATCTTGGTTGTGCCAGAAGCAATTCACACTTTTATATCATAGAATCCAAGATGACTTGTCAATGTTTAAGGGAATTTATTATTATAGGACTTAGGACGCTCATAGCGGTTTCCATTTCATCCCCTGTTCATATGGGAACTATTCAGCTTGCTACCTGCTACTGCACAAAAACAATTAACTATTTGTAACTGTAGTCAAATTCAAAACAAAACAAAACTGGCTGTTTGTCACTGTGTTTGTAATGTTGGACTATAAGTATTAATGTAGAAAACAGGGTGCAGTACAAATGGTAGCCATATTTCACCTGCCTGAGCTAAATGTTAAGTCAAGTATAGAACATAAGCTGACCTACTGAATACATCACTGAAACATCTATATGCAGTATTGTAATAGTTGCATAATCAGTTGTTTTCTTTTCAACTGAGGATATTAACCAAATACACAAAGACCTGTATGAGTGTTGCACATTTAACCAACTGGTTGATCACCAGGTGGCAGCACCACTCACACAAAGTCCTGTTGCATTCATCGTTCCAAGGAGTGTGTAAATCTTTGTACTTGTTTAATGCTTTCAACTAAATACAATATGAATCCAAGATACCTTCCGATGAAACAAGTGGAAATATGTCTTATTTCATTGCATAATGCCTATATTGTATAAGATTATATTTATGAACTTACAGGTATCATACATGACACTATTTACATTTAATTTAGCATAAAATCATGTTCATAGCATAACAAATGCTAAAAACATAATAATTTGATTCGTGGAGTGAGGGGTCTCAGGGAGTGGGAGTCTCCGGGAGTGGGAGTCTGGGGTCTCAGGGAGTGGGAGTCTCCGGGAGTGGGGGTCTCCGGGAGTGGGGGGTCTCAGGGAGTGGGAGTAGGGGTCTCCGGGAGTGGGAGTCTGGGGTCTCTGGGAGTGGGGGTTCTCCGGGAATGGGAGTCTGGGGTCTCTGGGAGTGGGGAGTCTCAGTGAGTGGGGGCTCTCTGGGAGTGGGGGGGTATCCGGGAATGGCAGTGGGGGGTCTCCAAGAGAGGGTGGTCTCTAGAAGTGGGGGTCTCTGGGAGTGGGGGTCTCCGGGAGTGGGAGTCTGATGTCTCTGGGAGTGGGGGGTCTTCAGGAATGGGAGTGGGGAGTGTGGCATGTTATATAAAATGTTCACTTGTCCAGTGGTCAGATTGAATACACACAAACAAATAAATGCACCCATCTTTACCACACAACTGTCAAAATATTGCCCTAATTATCTCTACACTAAACTACTTGTTCACCACATATTCCCAGCTGGCAGATCATCACAATAATGGTTGCACTGCCACCAGAGATCAGCCTCACTGCATTCAAATGAATGTCCAAGTTGCCTGATATCACTCAGCCATGTCAATGTGTTCATAACATCTCCTGTTAGGGTGTCATTTAGGGCAGGAGATAAGACAGTTATCTCTGGTGGCCTGTCTCCTGGGCTCAATGCTCTCCCTGGAGACTGGGTGTATCTGATGAGAGGTGATAAGAGATATCCTTCTTGCCTGGGGGCAAACAACAGAACTGCCAGTGTTAAAGCTGGTGTAGACAGTAATTAACATTTGTGGATAAACATTATAAATTATGAGCTAACTAGTTCTTTTTTCAGACAAATATTTTTTGCTGTTAAATACTCATATAATTTGTTATTTGTATTATTAGCTTAACCTAATGATTAACCTTTGATTTGTGATTATTTACTTTAAAATGCTATATCAACAAACAACATTATTATTATTATTATTATTGGTAGAAATAAAGCATTTGTATTTGAATAACATTGTTTTAACATTATACTCATAATATTTGTGTTACCAACATATCAAATAAGCAGAACATTGAGACTTACTTGCCATCTATAATTATATAAGAGGAATATTGAGACTGAATTGCCATCTATATTAAGTGGAACATTAGAACTGAATTTCAATCTATTAAATTCTGACAAATTGTGTCCATGTGTAATCCACTAATATGCGGGTGGCTCTATCTCCCCCTTGACACAGTTGACAAGTGTGTATTCAAATACACTTCCAGAGCTGCCTCCACTACACAGGAGTTCTGCTCTGATCTACTGAACTGACAGGTGTCTACACAGTTCTCACACAAGCTAAATCACCAACTCCTCACACTGAAATATTTATCACTGCCAACTTCTTGGCCAAAACTTATTTTTGTCTCTGGGTTATACAACGTTCATTTATATAAACAACCATAATTAATTCATGTTTTAATATGGCACATGTATAAAAAAAATTTTTGCTAATGCAATCAAATTAATTTAATTTCACATCAAAAATTTTACAGTGTAATTAAAACTCATTGTCATGGTATCTTTACAATGCCAACACCTGGTGGTTGATACAACAAAATATATTATCACTATCTGTAAATCTATATCCTTGTGAGGCAAAAGTCAATGCAAAGGATTTTAGTTTTCATAAAATAATGTCAGATGAAATATGTTTCATGCATTAGCATTTGAAAAATCTAAACAAAATACCGGTACATTAATTTGCCAGGATGTGTGAAACAAAACAAATGATTTCATTGGTTGATGCTGCATCTACGACAAAGTTCACTTTCATGTTTGTTAGGTTGGATGCACCAGGGAAAATAGTAATAAACCATCACCCTTGGTTCACCAGGATGCACAGTCTGGTTCAAGACTATAATCAACTAATATCTCCACTGATATGCACCAAAAGTCAGAAAGTTTAAAACACAGAGCTGGAAACTAAATATAGCATCCGCCGTAATGTGGGATGGGAAGGGTAGAAGGGGTCACAGAGGTCATGGGTGCCCCAGGTGATGAAGAATGACGTAGGTAACATCTGTTTCATCACCTGTGTCTCACATACATTGCCAGCTCCACAGACTGCCAGTCTACTCCTTCAAAACACTGCTCACTTAACCCAATTCTATCACAATATGACCAAGTTACATATCTGCAATCACTTTTAACCCCTATTCACCCTTGCGGATTGGGGGCCACATCACTAAGTCTTAGTTTGTTCTCCTTCTCAATGAGTTGTCTCCCTCCATCCATCATGATCTTCTGCAATTCTGTCCCACTCTCAGCTGTTCACCTCATGGACACTGTCCCTCCATCTTAACGCTGTCCCATCTTAACTTTAGTCTTCCTCCTCTCCTTCTACTGCCATCTTCTGTTTTCCAGGCTCTTTTAACTTTTAACTATTATCATGTATTACTATTAGAACTAGTAATAACTACAATGAACACCTACATAACACAAAAAATATAATAGTTTGTCCGTTGACAAATAACTAAAGTAGAACTTTGTACAAACGAGCTAGCATGTCATAGTGCATAATAGATAAGTTAAATTTTTGGTGAAATTAGTCTGAAATGAGTGAAAACATTGAATTGAGGAAGGACCTGTTAGCCAAAATAATGCAACAGTTGAACTCATGATGAAATACAGCTGCTGTTTCCAGCGGACCTAGAACGAGTCTTTTCAGTAGTTCAGGTACTTCTGAGAAAAACGCTAAAGCAAACGCAATTATCCATTAAATTACTCTGTTAACTTCCAGCCACTAGGTCAGCCAAATCTAACCAGCCCAAGAACCCAGACAATATTGATGTAGACAGATTATTATTATTATTGCAAGGATTCAGACAATTATGTAAGTTAAGAAGGTAAGTTGAACCTGTTTGAATATTTTATGATCATCTTGAGCCCAATATCTACAAATAAAATGGGTACATGAATCCTGATCAGGACTAGATCTTAGATCACATGTGGGGGCCTGGTTGTAAGATTTGATCAGTACAAAATTAACCTCATCAGAAATCAGTATAAATAAATAAATATAAATCGAACTCATTCTCATATTTTCCAACAATCATCAATTAGTTGAGGTCCTGACAAGTATAAGGAATGCT
This sequence comes from Lamellibrachia columna, assembly GCA_963662155.1. Lineage (NCBI taxonomy): Eukaryota > Metazoa > Annelida > Polychaeta > Sabellida > Siboglinidae > Lamellibrachia > Lamellibrachia columna. The sequence continues at coordinate 4,363,812 of OY759270.1, read as the reverse complement.
AGCTAGGTGCACCTCTAATTACTAAAATCTAGGTGCACCCCTAAAATCTAGGTACACCCCTAAATCTAAGTCTGATTGTAACATTCTGTATTTTTACCTATTTACTTTAATTTTACGTATTTACTTTAATATTACCTGTGACATTTTCTTCTGCACTGATTTTTTGTCACGACTTCCTTATTGGAGATTTAGCAACAGTAGAGCAGAAAGCTCTGTGTCATCAATGGACTATGTTGAAGGCTGGAGCCTGACTGATGCCATCAGCACCTGACACTACATTCATTTACACTGCCAATTCTTGGACTGCCTTCAAATAGCTGACCTATCAGGCTGATGTCCTGTCAGCTGTCTCTTGACTCCAGCTTCTAGGCTAGGCCATAATTAGGTAATAAACAAGAGTGTCAGCCTGCTAGTTCATGATGACTCTCAGGTAAAGAGTCATAAATCATCTTAAAAGAGGAAATATAACTCAAAAGAATTTTGTGCGAAATGTTGAATTTTTGTGGTATCTCTAAGACTGTGTTTACACAGTAAAAGAAGTACAAAGACAGCTCTACTTAAATGCAGTGGTCTCTATATGGAGCGTGTTGAGACTTGGCTAAATTGTACCATATAGCCAATGTTCCTTATATCCATGGGTACATTAAATGAATCCAGAAATAACCTCCCTGTGAACAAAGAATCTTTTAACAAGGCTTGTTATTGGCTGCCTGGTGATTCAATTCAATGCTCACTCTAAATGTTCACATGCAGACAACTGCCACCCTGGAAGTCCACTTTCTCACCTCATTTCTGTCATGTCATAGTTTAATTACAATTACGTTACACAAAATGCACACCAATGACTGCAAATGGAGGTTTTGTCCAGCGGGGATTTTGAACTTGAGGGTATTTTGCCTGAATGTCTGCTTACATAAACCAGTACAGGAAAAAGATTTCAAAGTGTTCCTTTTAAGAGGATGCCTGGATGTTCCTTTTAAGAGGATGCCTGGATGTTCCTTTTAAGAGGATGCCTGGATGTTCCTTTTAAGAGGATGCCTGGATGTTCCTTTTAAGAGGATGCCTGGATGTTCCATACATCGGGAATCCATATATAGTGAGAGGCCACTGTGCCTGAACAAACAAAAACACCTTTACTTAGTTACCTAGCAACAGACCCATACAGACAAATAATGCATCTTGGATGGTCCATTAACTGTACTGAGAGTGAATAATATGTAAATGAGATGGATAAAATTAATGTGCTCTTATTATCTTGGTATACTCTGAGTTAATGTTTACTGACTTCCGTTGCTCTGTATGCCAAGTTTGAAGGTGCAGGAATGGCTGTATCTGGCAGGTTAGGAGCCTTAGATTAACCTCAAGTACCTTGTCTTGTGAGGGAGGCTGAGATAGAGGTCACCAATACTGGACAGTGGTTCATTGGGTCTGGATCAAGGCCCCTCTAGCTAAAAAAAATCCTCTGTCAAAACCCCTCTACATACAACTGAAAAATCTAACATAGGGTTTTTTTTTTATAAAAAAAGGGGTTTTGAGCAAGAAGGGTTTTGATCTATGGGTTTGACTTACAGGGGTTTTGACCATATCCCATGTTTTACATGGGGTCAAGATATATCCCAATCCGGGTTTAGGACTTACATCAAGTAATTGCAAATGACACTGTACAATACTAATATTCCATTCCATGTGAATGCATTCAGGAAAATGCATGATATAAGAAATACATTAATGATTATAATAGTGTATGTCCTTGTGCTGGGAATTTAGCCAATGACTTTTGTAAGATTGTCTAATTGTAGGGGAATTGGGCATTTTTGCTGAATATTTTACTAGAGTTTGTGGTTTGTTTTAGGGTTATCTTAGGGTCTGGAGTTTACATTAGTGTGTACAATATGCATTTAGGATATGATGCCAGTGTATTGCAGATTATCTCATCCCACAAGAGCCAAGTACTCGTGTATACATCTAAGTGAACTGGGGCAATGTGGAGTGAACAAAACTGTCCAGGCACACACCTGTCCCCTTGATAGTCCGGAGCCCTGGTCACATGTTACTGGAACCCTGATTACAGATTATAGTCACAGGTTAGGCTTAGGGATAGCTTATGGTCAAAGGTTAAATTTAGGGTTAACTTATGGTAATAAGGTTAAGTTTATGGTTAATTTATGGTCATGGGTTAGCTTTAGGGTTACCTGAAGGTTTAGCCACTGCCAGCAACAAGTGCTTTGTACAAGAATGGTGGATATTTGATGCGTTCCTCTCATAATTGACAAACATGATGAAATCACCAGTTACATGAACTAATTCCATTTACCAGCTCTTCTACAACTCTCACTCTACCCTTGTTCTAATTCTCTGCAGATTTCACAAACATTAATAAATAAGACACTGTGAATCACAAGGCTTAGTTTACTCACATAACATTTCACCTGTGCACCAGCTAGCATGGTGAAGCACGCCCCACAGACTGGATATGTTCAGTTGCACATCGTAATGGTGTCTAGGAGGGTGCAGTCAGGTACACATTCACACATGTCGCTGCTGCAGCAGGTGAAGCCTACAAGGTTGAGACCACAAGGCCAGGGGAGCAAGTTGTCCAAATGCCCCCCCCACCTCACCATACCCCCAGGCAGGCTGGACCACATCCTTACATGGCAGAACAACTCTCACCAATTCCAACAAATCTCACATAAAGAGATAGCTAAGGTCACACAACACACATTCACAAACAGTATCAATACTGTATTACTGATTGGTTCACACAAGGGGAAAACCTACATATTTAACCTGACCTCAAAATATGTAAAAAAAAAAAAAACAGATTTGTTATTTCAAACTTCATGTTTTCCCTTGATTAGTTTGTTGTCTATATATCTATGATTTTTTAATGAGATGGATCTCTTAGCTATTTAACGTAATATTGCAACTGGCACAATATCATAACTTAATTTGAACTTATTTTTAAAGTTGTTAGCACCTTTGAGCAGGTTTTACTATGATACTATTATAAATGTCTAATTCATTTATTTATTTAGTCATTCATTAAGTAGTGCCATCTATCGCACCGGTCCTTGATCACACATTGATCTGTTTAATAGGTGATGTCTAATAACAGTCATAAAATTCTGGCAGACTTACATGAATAACAAACACTGTCTGTGAGTGCCTTCACTACAGATTTGAATGCTGTTATATTTAAGCGCTAGACAATAACATATTATCTATTTCTTTGCAAGAGAACGATAACTGTAAAGAAAACAGAAAAGTTTACATTTCATCCTGCTTTGTTTATGTACACAACATTGTTTGCATTGTATGCAAGGCCTCTGCCATGGTTGACAAACTACACCTTTTAAGTTTTTTGTACTGTATTTTATGTGTATGCAAAAAGTATTTTTACTATAAAAATATTATCATTAGTCACCAAGTATGGTTGTTCTGTAGTGACATGACAAAAAGGTAAAGATGAGTCATGTCTTAACAGCAAAAACTATTTTGCAGTAGTACTGAGGAGCTTTTTATTTCAATAGACATGCCTATTGACAATATAAATGTATCAAGCAAAAACATCAGCATAAAAATCATCAAAGTAAAGATGATTCTAAATTGCATTGGCTTACAATTTCTGCTATAATATGGTTGCTTGCATGTAAAATATGTATTGCATCTTTTGGATGTTTTGTTCAAGTTGCAGGGTAATAAGAACAATGATCTGGTTGTAACTTACTATATTATCGGCTAATTTGAATAATTACAGGATAAACACTGTAACTTTACCTGTGACATAACTATTTATGCCTAAGATCACAGCTCAGTGTCATAGATTACTACCATTTACAATTGAAACAGTAACCATACCCGTCTGTGGTTATGAGTCACAAAGAGTGTCACCAACACACAATACCTGCTGAGAGAGATACAAGCTTATCTTGACACATCCGTCCTACAGGTGGGTGGAATACAAAGACACCTGTACTGTACACCTGGATGCTATTTACCTGACACAACACAGTGTAAACAGCACACCTTTACAGATAGCTGCACATTCTACCTCTGTTTGTCCACGCCTCAAGGTAAAGCTTGTGGCATTCACGAAATCCTGAGGCGAGATTGGGAGAGAAGGCCTATTGTTCTGTCTAGGGAAGGATGGGTTAAATAAGTACGCTACTACTGCCCAATGTCCTCTATAACAGGGAGTGACAGACTGGAAAGATGTTTTACCCCTAAACTGAAAACTAGACCCTAAACTAGTACTGCTTATGTATTGCTCAGTGAGGTAAAAAAATTAGTTATAAACACAAACCTTACCAAGCATAAAATAACAAGTGTAACCTGAGACAATAGTATGTCAAATACGAAATAGAAAGACAGTACTGGTTTTTTAGTGTCCAGACTTGACACTTGGCCCAAGCATTCATGCATAGGATAGCTACATAAACATGTTTCTGTCTTGAGTACAACAAGAATCCATGTAAGAATCTGTTTCCTGCCAATGTCCCAGACCACAGGAGCAAAACTGGCAGGAAAACGTTTATGTGGTGGATTCAGTTGGATACAAAACATGATGGATATGGATATCTCAGAAACTGTGGACTCTTTTGTGTGGATTTTTGTAGATATAATGCAGCATCAGCAGCCTTTGTCTTTCCTAATTGATAGTAGTGTGTCAGTTAACTTTTTGAAATAAAAATATAGTAATAAGTTACCTCCACTGTCACAAGTCTTTGTTAGTTGTAGAGTTTTACTGACTCATCACTGACATCACTTATCTACCCTCTGGTGTCCTGCTGATAATGACAGTTTCTCTTTTGTCACAATTGTCCCCCCCCCAACAGGAAATGCAGACTACAACCCATACTTCCAGCAGCATGTGTAGCTTCATTTTCTTGTCATGTTTCCTTTTTTCTGATTTATGTTTTCTTTGTTGTTTAACAAAGTGCCTAGACTTGTCACTGATGACATCACAGGTAACAGTTACAACTGTTTCTTTCCTCTGTTCCGGCTATCATAGCAACCAAATAGAAACTTGAAGACCACACACGTAACCAAGTGACGCTGAATGACTCAAATGTGTCTTCAGTAGATGTACATCTACCAATATATCTGTTACTGTCAACATGGGAGGGGATGTTTATTCTGATAGCAAGTGTCACTGTTGACATAGCGGCAGTTTATACATTTCTAATTTATTTAACAAACAGATTTTTGCATTCTCCATCAGTGTTTAGCTATATGCGTGCCTTGGCAGTGCACCTTGGCATGGAGCAATGCCTTGGTTTAAAGGTTAGGGTCTAGAGTATGGACCATCGAGGATGATGTGATAGCCATGTCATTTTTATGTGCGTTTTTGTGTGTTCCTTCTGTAAAAAAAAATTTCAAGGATTCTTTATTTTTTATTTCTTCATCATACACTATTCTTTGCAGTAATAATCATAAAAAGAGAACATGTGCATTTCTCATAACCATTATTAAATAAGGGGCTTTCTATGTGATAATTATTACCACTGTACAATGTTCTGTGCTTTCCCAACAGTAGGCTTGAACCTCCCCCCTTAGAGGCAGTGTCTACCTGGTGGGAATTATGGCATTTATGAACAATGAGTCTCCAGAGTCAGTGATTTATACACAATTTGTTTTATGACAATATGTTATGCCTGCCTTGGGAAACTAGACATAGCAGAATAATGTAAACAGGGTTTTTGTAAGCTGTATAATTCCTTCCCAGATACTAGCCTTTCTCTTGAGAGGGAGTGCGGCAGAGTGCGTGGGAGGGAGAGAGGGAGAGGGAGAGAGAGAGAGAGAAGGAGAGAGAGTACAGAGAGTAGAGAAAGGAGAGCGAGAGAGGAGAGTCGTTTGTTTTTAGTATATGTGGTGACTGCATTAACAGAGGTTTCAGTTGTAGTTTGGCAACTGCTGGTTTGGAGTACCTGCAAGCTGGCACCATATGTAAGTGAGTGTGTAGGATTACCTGGGACAACAACAACACAGCTGAGGTGGAGAGAGAAGGCTGAGGGGCCCAGCAGGCAGCAGACTCATCCATGGTGGGATCTCTTCCCTCCCTTGCCACCCAACAGGAGCATTGGGAGACTTCAGGGAGACACAGCAACCAGCTGTTCCTGCTAGGCTAATTACACTGTGTTATGTGTGTAGGCTGGGGTGATGTGGGGGTTAGGAGGAACATCTGACCAGCTACCCACAAGGGTCCCACCACTGATAACCAGCCTGTCCATAGTGGTCAGTCTACTGAGATAGCCACTGGATGACAGTAGAACAGAAGGCATAATGTGAGAATGGTAATTACACCACCAAGACTATTCCTGTGGGTGAAGGCAGCTTCTGTCTCAGTTTTATGAGTCCAACTGAAGGATCAGTGAAATATGACCAGTCTTCTAAGAATTAGACACTGTTCTTCTGGGCTTTGAATGTGGAAATCACTGTAAAAGATCCACCTTTCTAATTTCCTTGGTGTCCAGTTGCTTTATCTTTGTTGTCCAGTTTTCAATGATTCATCAGTTGGCAAGAGCCACAGTAGCTTCCTAAATGAGGAGAAATGTATCATCACTATTTCCAAGGTATTTCTTATGCCGTGGGATTTATGTGTATTTTCTAAGCAACCAACATTTACTTAAATTAAGAACATTTACATTCAATAAAATTAAATGGGGTGGTGTAAAACTTATTTGGATTTACATTAAAGGTGCCTGCTAGTCTCATTTCAAATAAATTTTGCGAAAAACCAAACCTACTTAGTGTCCATTAGTGTCCATTAGTGCCCTGCGCGGGCCTATAATTCGAGCCCAAGCCCAGCCCGCAATTAGCAGTTAGAGTCCAGGCCCGGTCCAGGCCCGCAGCAATTTTTCAAGCCCGGCCCGGCCCGGCCCAGGCCCGCAAACTAGAATTTAGGCCCAGGCCCGGCCCAGGCCCGACCCAGACCGTGAATGTTTGGCACAGGCCCATTGCAACATGCTAGCTCATTTGTGCAACTTTTGTAAGTAGTTTTTGTAAAATCATCAGACAAACGTTTAAATTACTTAATGCTTGTTCAAGCATTAAGTGAAGTGAAAATCTAAATGCTGAAAAATCACGATTTTCACCCTTGGTGAAATTTCTTAACTTGATCGGTGAGAGGATTTAAGTCACGCCCATGATTGGCACTGACTTGCAAAATATTTGCCATTTTGGATATCCATTATTTTGATCCTTACCAGATCTAACAACTGAAGTCAATTCTTTCAATGGTATGAAAAAAAATTTGCATTTTTTATTAAACAGACTGCATATTACTTAAACTAGTCACACACTACACATCTGGACATAAATGAACCGGATTCACGCTGGGCTGAACCATTTGAGGAAGCAGCTTTAAACATTTTATTGGTGCTGCTAATAAGGACAAACCTGTCATCAACAGTTGTCCAGAGTCTCATTGGGAACAAGTTTTCAGATGCATATTTCCTAATTTATTGGTTAAATGTACTATAGTTTGGACATTACATTCTTAATTCAGGGTAGGTACTAATTTATGTGAAATGGTTATGGTCAGTCTCCCTAAACAGCACTAGCACTATACAATACAGCACTAGAATGTTGCTTTTTTCCAGATGCTAATGAAACGTGACATGTTGACTAGAGTCATATCGACACTTACCTCTAGCATTTAGTCCATCCACATCTACTCCAAGTTCTGTGAGAAACGTCAGGCAAGTATTCAAGTTACGAACCTGCAATCAAACAAAGAACAAGTTGCAGACAAAGCACAACATTGCGTGACTCAAAAAACAACTTTACGTGATTTTAGATTTTATTTTATCATGGCACACGTACTGCATGTTGGCACTGGAAACACGCAATTTCCCAGAAAAAATGCGTCTTCACAATATACTTCTGACACAGACACTATAATTTCCGTATCCATTCACCGAACAACATACCCAGCCAATCCTGCAACACAAAGCTCTAAACCTCGACCTTTTACAGTAGTCTGTGTATTTCAACAAAACACTGGGAAGGGAACATAGTCATTATGCTTCCTGACACTTGTTCCTGGTCCTTTTGATCTCACAGACAGATGTTATCAGTGGTTCTCTAAATGGTGGAAGGCCAGTATCATATTTCTGCTCCTGCTAATGTCTAAGCTACACTCTCTTCATGTGATCACAGGTGTGGAAACTGCAGACTGCACCCAGGAATAGAAGCACTGAAGCTGTACCCAGGAATAGCAAGCCCCAGAAGGTTTGAAGCAGACAAACACTGGGCTGCTGCTGCAAATTTAGACTGATCTTTTTATTGCCCCTTCCACAAAGATCTTATCTGGCTGTGCTGGGAAGACAGTTCAAAGGTGAGGCAACTGGATAATGAATTCTACACAATTAAAACACACCAGAGATTGGCCAGTATGTTTTGTATAGATAAGTTAACCCTTTGCACCCAGTAAGACTGAATCTGATTAATGATGCACTTATATAATAATAAAATATTGTTACTTAAACTAAAAGCCCATGGCATAGGTAATGATGTAATCAACTGGATAGAAAAGTGGCTTACATGCAGAAAACAGAGAGTAATAGTAGATGATGAAATTTCAAACTGGAAATCTGTTTTGAGTGGGGTACCACAGGGATCAGTATTAGGCCCTATACTGTTTTTAATATATAAATGATTTGGAAGATGACATATCTTGCAAAGTACTCACATTTGCAGATGACACAAAAATATTCAGAAAGGTTACTAATGATACAGATAAACAAAGTTTACAGGATGATCTAGATAAATTAGTTATATGGTCAGAGAAATGGCAAATGTTATTCAATTTTGGGAAGTGTAAATGTATACACATAGGACATGGAAACATGGATGAAGAATATAAAATGGGGGATGCTGTACTATGTAGAACCACACAAGAAAAGGACTTAGGAGTAACATTTAGTGCTGACATGAAAGTTTCAGAGCAATGCGGTATTGCTGCTTCGAAAGGAAATCAAATTCTAGGGCTAATTAGGAGAACTATCATGTATAAGGAGAAACAGCTAATTGTACCCATGTACAAAACAATTGTTAGACCACATTTGGAATACTGTATTCAAGCATGGAGACCATATCGTAAAAAGGACATAGACAAGCTAGAAAGAATACAACGAAGAGCAACTAAAATGATTCCAGAATTGAGAGACCTTAGTTACGAAAGTCGCTTATTACAATGTGGTTTGACAACACTAGAGACCAGGAGATTAAGAGGAGACGAAATAGAAGTGTTTAAAATAGTGAATGGTTATGAGGATGTTGACAGGAATATGTTCTTCAAACTTAAAGAAGGCAGTAGAACCAGAGGACATAACGCCGCATTAGTTAAGGAGCAGTGTAGATTGGACATGAGAAAGTACTCTTTCTCACAGAGGGTGATAAATGAATGGAACAAACTGCCAAATGATTGTGTTAATGCTAGTAGTTCGAATATGTTTAAAAATAGAATTGACAGATATTTGATAAGGGCGGGCTACACATAGATGAGAAAATTGTTGGACTCTCGATAAGCCAATGGCTTCCTTGTCCACTTGCCATCAGGAACTTGTTGTTTGGGATGGCAACCTTGTTAAACCTTGTTAATAACACAGAACAACTGATCAGTCAGTGTTGCACTGATTTACTACTACTAATAATAAAAATGATAAATAAGTCTAATAATAATAGTTATAATAGCAATACATCATGTTGCTCTGGTATACAAACAATGACAGCATCTAGGTAAGGAAGAGATATATTATTACTACAAATATTATTATTATTAAACCATTTAATAGTAAATTATTATTAAACCACGTAATGTTACAGTGATGTGTCGCTCTCTGAGTAGGAAGGTTACTATGAACAACCCCTTCAGTCTTCAGTTTGAACAAAGGTTAATTGTACAGATAGCAGAAGCTGCTTCTCAAAAGTGAAAGGGTAATTCTACTTAGCATATTATGCAACTGTTTCTCAGGTGTTTCAGCACCCTCAGGGGTGGACAGGAAGCTTGCACATCCACCATAAGTGAGGTCTTTGAAATCCTTTGAAGTCTCTCATTGCAGGTGAGAACTTCAGGGGTGGTTTAGGGGGTGATTCAGGTTAAGGGTAAGAGGCAAGGTTAGATGGCACCTGGCACATTCAGAGGAAAGTCCAAATAAAATTTCAGGAATCAGAAAAAATAGGGAAACTAAAATTCCAAAATCCAATGTTTTCCTTTTTTAAATTACTGAACTTCCACTACTAAATTACTTAATTTAGTCCTAGTTTCAATTATTTAAACACACGCATGCACGCACGCACGCACGCACGCACGCACGCACGCACGCACGCACGCACGCACGCACGCACACACACACACACACACAGGCAACAAATTCTACCTTATTTTTGATTCAATGTTAATTTTTAGCAGATATATGAAACTGTATATACATAGGTCAAATTAATATTATTTTGTCTGCACAGAGATTTCCTGTGAAGATACACTGAGATCTTAATATCTATAGCTCAAAAGCATCATAATGTCCTTTTTATCTGCATCTTTGATGACACATATCATAGCACAAAGCTGTCCATCAAACTTATGATTCAGTCTTGATCATCAATTATTAAAGACACATGGCACATCACTTGCACGAAAGCACCCACAAAGGTGAGAGTGCATTTTCATCTGCAGCACTAACCTTTGCTGTGCACTCATGCATGGCCGCCAAAGACATGTTTGAGTGAACACTATCAGATAAGACATAATAATGATTATGATAGTACTTTGACTGATGCAGTTAATTCTGAAAATGGAAACATTGTGTTGCATTAAACATTAATTTGTATGTACCAATTGAACCTTGCTTAGCTAGTTGTTTTTAAAGACATCATAGCTAGTACCTAACATATTTATTGTGTCTCCATTTGTTAACAGTTTGAGCAAACAGGAATTTGTTGTAGAAATGTTCCAAAGGCTGATAAGTTATAATCTGTAATGCACCATATATATATATATATATATATATATATATGTGTGTGTGTGTGTGTATCATAATGGTCTTCTAACATGTTCAAAGCAAATTTCTTAGCATATATAAAAGTAACAATAATAAACTGACATAGTTTCAAATATGCTATAATTAATGCTACAAATACCTAATTTATAGTAAAACCTAAAATTGTTACATTGAAATTACTTTCCATATAATAAATCAATCGTTTATCCTAATCAGTACATTCACACTTAAATTTCACACATACCCATTTATAATGCAGCAACATAATGCACACATTGCACTAGACACTTCAACAGGAGGACAACCTTGATGCCTTCATGTACCATATCCTGAAGTCCCATTCCAGTCAACTTAATGTTCCTGTAGCAGCTAATTATAAACAGAAGTCAAGCATAATGGTAATTAAATCACCAAAGCCAGCCTGTGTACATCTTTATCCAGACATTCCCTACTTTCAGCTGCAAGGTTTATTAGAAACAACCTGATCTACCTTACATTGGGGCAACCAATTTTGGTCATTAGTCTCTCTGGGCACCTGGTAGTACCATGTTCCACATGTTCACTGTGTCTGCAAGCATCCTAACTGGTGGTCATTAGTCTCTCTGGGCACCTGGTAGTACCATGTTCCACATGTTCACCGTGTCTGCAAGCATCCTAACTGGTGGTCATGATGTGGAGCTTACTTGAGGCAACATTCAAGGGCCAATGACATTGCTGATGAGCTGGGAAAACAGTTTACTGTCTGTGAGACACACACATTTACACACCAAGAAGAAAACTATCTGGTTCCACAACACACTTAATAACTCAATTAAATACAATCTGAAGAGGAAGTGTGAGCACATGAACTGACAGTTGTAACCAGCTTTTTGTACTTAACAGGGTGGCATACTGCTTCAATTTCCTGTCTACTCTGCCCCGGGCACTTCATCCTCCTGGTAGATGGTCTCCACCCTTCAGTCCCTTGCCCTCTGGGTTCTTGTCATCCTGTTCTTTAACCCAATAAGGGGTGTACATCTGTGCTTTACATGTTATTTCTTTCAAATGGCAGTTTCTTGAAATTTTCAATCAGAATTACTCATTTTCAGTCTCAAACAGAACTTTTTGTTCCCAGTGTTAAGACAAATGTCAGAACTTGAGCTTCTTCTGTGGAACTCGCTCCCTGTTAGTGTTAAGTCTGTGGAACTCGCTCCCTGTTAGTGTTAAGTCTGTGGAACTCACTCCCTGTTAGTCTTTAGTCTGTGGAACTCACTCCCTGTTAGTGTTAAGTATGTAGGAAATATAACAACATTTCAGCATAAACTAAAAACCCACCTGTTTAAACTTGCCTATCCTCCATAGCTTCCCAGTGTATCAATCCAACTGTTTACAACGGGAACTGCTTATCGATTATGAACTGTTTAACCCCTTTTGTTTTGGTGCACTGCTGAGCTTAAGTTTCCTGAGGATTTTAGTGCAATAGAAGTATTTTATATTTATGATTACATATGTTTGCAGATATCAAATTGAATCCATCAATCAACATTCTAAATTTTAGAATTACAACAAAACCACATTAAAGTTTCCAATATGTGTGAATTTCAATGACATATCAGACAAATTGTTCAGAAATGGTATTGTCCAGTGTAGTTTGATCAACTGTCAAAAATGCATACTTTTATGGAAGGCTTTTGAAGATATAAAAATATACAATATACATGAATCCATTGGGTGAATACGTTCGTAGGTGATATGGTTCATTGCTCTGCATCAAATATAAGGATACACATCGTTTCTAATAAACTTGTACAACTGTAGATATAGCAACATGTGCCAGGAGAACTTCCAGACCAATGACAGGTTGCACTTATGGATTATGCCAAGCTATAATTAGAAACTATGAATCATATGCTGCCTCGAAGAGGTTATAGTAATACTGGATACACAGACAGTAGTATATGGTAATCTTGTATTTCCAGGCCCCAAAGGTGAGTCTCGCCTACTGGGAGCCCCAGTTTGGTTGTCTGGCAGGAACAGGTGCCAAAACCTACTGATGTGTCTGAGAAACAGAACGGGACCTTCCAAGGGTGAAGTGTCTCTCACTGCAAGGGTATTGACTCCTTGAGGCCAAGTGGAAACACAGTAAATTGACATGTTCTGTTCATCCTAGTGCAATGTTACAGGAACAAGGATACTCTGTGTTGGAGATCAATGAACCACCTCCAGGCAACAGCTGCGGTTTTGCACTTAAATTTGTGTATGACAATTCTTGTTCTTGCATCATCATGGTGAACTGGACGAATGGAGAGTGTGTTAGCAATTGGATGTGTATGCTTCTTAACCTCTACAATTGGATGTGTATGATTCTAAACCTCTAAAATAGGATGTGTATGCTTCTTAACCTCTACAATTGGATGTGTATGCTTAACCTCTACAATTGGATGTGTATGCTTCTTAACCTCTACAATTGGATGTGTATGCTTTTTAACCTCTACAATTTGTATACAGATTTATGAAGGTATAGGTACAATACTTATGATTAGATAATATTGGAGAGGGATGAAGGACATAGGAGAGGGAGGAGAAAGAGGGGAGGAGAGGGGGAATAAGAAAGTACAGAGGAGAGTAGAGAGAGGATGGGGAGAGAGGGTGGAGAGAGAGGAAAGCGAGGGAGAGGGAGGGGAGGAGGGAAAGGGGAAGGGGAAGAAGGGGGAGGGGGAGAGTGGAGGGGGATATGGAAAAGGGGGAGGTAGAGGGGAATAGGGGAAGAGGAAAAGTGGTGGGAGGGGTGAGATGGATGAAGGAGCAGGGGAGAGGATGGGAAAGTGTAGGGGAGAGAGCACCATTATAAAAATTATTCTTGCCAGTCACTGTCATTCCAACTAGGATCCATGGGCAACCACTCCAGCTGACAGCTTGACATGTAATATCATAGTTGTGCTGGTGGTAGTGCACAGCTGAATTTAAGTCATCTGGGGGACCATTTTAATTATGGACTTGCTTAATTATACTTTGTGATACTCATAAACAACCAATGTTTACAATTATAAAGAAGTTATTTCCACCATGACCACAACAAATGTGGTACATCTACATTTCCACTGGCTAAGTCTTCATCCATCTTCATAGCAACATGATCAGCTGGAAGCACTTTGTCCAGCCCACTGACCATCAGATATATAACTCAAATACACAAACAACCACATGTTCCTGGAAGCTTGACCACTACACAGCAAGGTTAAGTGGAATCACCCCTGGAGTGGTGCCTCCTCCCCCAGTGCATTCCCCCTGGTCATGTTGATTTAGGGCACCCTGATAACCCATCCAGACCCTCCTTGGCTATTTACTGCCCTAACATGCAAGACAACAGCTGCATGCTGCCCACAGAAACTCAACTCGGATCCCGGGAGGGAGGGAGGGAGGTGATGTAGAGAGTGGGGGGAGATTAGGGGGGAGGAGGAGAGGGAGGGGAGAGAGTTAGGGAAGAGAGGGAGGGGTAGAGAGGGAGGGGAAGAGAGGGGGGTAGAGAGGGAGGGGAAGAGAGGTAGGGGAGAGGGTGTGTGGAAGAGAGGTAGGGGGAGAGGGAGGGGGAGAGCGGGAGGGGAAGAGACAGAGGGGAGAGAGAGAAGGAGGGACAGAAAAGGAGGGAAACAGAGAACGGAAAGAGGTGAGAGGATAGAGGGAAAGAGATGGGGAGAGGTAGAGAGGAGAAGAGAGGGGAAGAGAGGAGGAGATAGATAGGAAACAGGGTGAGAGGTAGAAAGGGGGAAATAAAGCAAGTCTTTAATAAGACTCACTACAACACTTCTAGGTAGTTTTTATCCAACGAGTATGTACAAAAAGAAGTAGTTTATTTCAACACAACAAAGAAAGCACAACATTACAATTGAGTTAGTAATGTGATACGACTAACTCAATTGTAATTTTCTGCTTTGTTTGTTAACTTTTTACAAGTAACACTGTGACCAAAAGGAATTTCCAGAATGTACTACATAATGGGTGAAATTCACCCCTTTCCTCCACTAATTGATGCAAGCACCCGTTGTCAATCTTGCTGTCCAGTCTATGTCACATTGTCTGTCACATGCCTGTCCCCTGTGTGCAGTCACAAGGGACATGGACATTCAACACGGGAATGTCTACTTCATAATATCTGGACACAGCAACAAAATCATCTGAGAGTTAATGAGTGACTGCACGAGCGAAGTGAGTAAGTTGGTGAGTAAACAAGGTTACCATGAAAAACCAATGTGCTCCCTTAACATTGTATACTGATATTGAGATTGCCTAGCCCTTTCTTTTTTATGTGCCCCTGAACTTGGGTTTCTGAGGGTTGAGGCACAATTTTTTTTATTAACCTAGTTGGAATACTAAACACTCAGCAGCACTTTGTTATAATAAAATCTATAACATTCTTTGGTAGTGACATCATGATGATCCAGACATATCCCAGCAGGTAAACCCACACATCAAAGAGTACTTTGTCCCTGTTACCATCCAACCAGCAGTGGCAATGGGCAGACCACCAGGTCTGTGAAGGTGGCAGATGGTGATTTATTGGACAAGGAATTCCAGATGTGTCCCTGTGGGCATGATAATCCTGCAATTAACCACAGCCCATCCCTCACACAAGTCTATACTGCAGATCCTGTATTTTGTCACAGATGGTGACATTTCTACTTTCACTGGAATGATCAATCCTTAACTAGTCAGTCATGTTAATCACCTTTTGTAAGTCAGAGGGTCAGATGGGTGCTTTATGATTATAAATGTTGCCAAAAAACTATAGTACAGCTAATATCATTATCACAACATTGGGAAAAAAGTGTGAATGGATGCTGAACATATTTGGGCCACCTTTTCCCTAGTGTCACAAGCATCAAATTACAACTGGAAAAAGACCAATGCAAACTTTAAAAAAAAATTCTTTTGACTTTTTTTCCAAACGAATCGATTTTTTAAATACAAAATGTATATTTTCAATAAAATACTAGCAAACATGTTATCATTATTTATCATTATTATTACTATCAGTATTTCCATAAAATGCCCACACAGAATAAATAAAAATGCCCATCCTGGTCCATTCATCTATTTCACAGCTGTGAACATTGTAAATAACAACTGTCACATCAATTTGTTCCCTTGCAAGTTTACAACTGACCCTGGGACTGGAGATTAATCAAGTCCAGGTTCACCTTGCCTGGTCTGCTGGGCTACCTGGCCTTGTTTATTATCCGGGGCAGTCATGCATAGCAATACACTAGCTGGGAAGGCCACTGCAAAGACAACAAACAATGCCAGGAAACGTTTATCTTCACCTGAAAGGTCCTTGATTGTCATTCGGATGTTCAGTTGAATTCGTATAACCACTTTTATACTGAGCAGTCAGGTTGGTCACAGCAACCACTAATATTACCACTGCCAATATTGTTAAATCACTAGAAGTAGAACTGTGTTTTAACTCCACTGTCATACTAATTAATAATAATAGTTATTTAGTTATTATACTGTAATCCTGAAGAAATTGCATAAACAAAAAGTACCTTGTTTCCTTAGATTTTTTGCATAGTACGTAGATAGGTATAATTACCAGGCTTATATTAGGTAATTTTACTGCTACTAAACACAGAGTTCATACACATTCTGTCTAGTTATGTAGTAGCTACTAAAGCATGTTGTTCGAGTGTAGAAGATCAGAACCTACAAGTGTAATAAATCGTCTAAAGATTAACGCAAAAATATGAAATAACATGGAGTGAATTGAAGGTGTAAACTTCAGGTGTTTCTAACGAGATATAGAGAGAACATGAAGAGTGTAGGGTCACTCTCAGGAGTGACCAACATGATTGTTTGTCACATGTGAAGTGTTTAAGTCAGGATAAGTGCTTGTTAAACAGTAGATCTGGGTTGTGTCATGAGATTACAGGAAATGGAGTTTCCAGTCAATTTGTACATACAGTTACAAACCACTTCATGTATGCATGTTATTAACACTGAAGGCCTCAGCTCTAGTAAAGGTTACCTGTGAAGGTGGTCAGTAACGGTTCCTTTAGTAACATACATTTTAAACAAAAGCACATAATACAGCACCTAATACAGCACCTTCACAAAGTTAGGAGCAAAGATTATGGGTGTTTTTTCTTAATTTAAGGGGCACCTACTGGGTACACTGAGGGATGGATGGACAAGTGGGTAGGCATTCAGGCAGGAGGAAGATTGGAACAGATGGACACTAACAGGAGGTGTTGGAGATCTGAATTATATATAAATGAAATTTTTTTCAAGATTGTACATTTTCATTTTAGAACAAAGGATGAAATAAAATCAACCAGTGATCACCAATGACATATTCAGGTACACAAGGTACACACAGTCTCATCAATATTTAGACCACACTATTAATGTCACAGACAGAGTCCTGAGTGAGAAATCTACTCTGACTGCGTAATCACAATCTAATCACATTATCTTACCTGTATCACAGTGGCAAAGGGCAAAGTATATCCAGTGCACAATACCTGCACATTTAACTAATTCTGACTGCAGGTGTAACAAACCTACAAAGTTTGTGTGTCAACCCAGCCTCAGATATGACCCACGTTTAGAAGAGAAATGTAAATAGTCTCACTTGTTTGTTATCCTGTATGTGGATGTTGTCTCAGTTATGGACCAGTGCAGCAACAACATCAGTAATCCAAAGAGAACATAAAATCCTTGTTGTCTTCAGGTATTTTTCCAATCAAGATGTAAACTCACAGAGGAATATGCTAGCCAGTGGTCCATGTGATGCCTGACATATACTGAGTGGGAATGAAGCTGGAAGGTATGACGGATGAAGCATGAACACTGGATGACTGTACACACAGCAGCGTGGGCCTACCTACACATGTGCTGCTCTCAGTGGGCGGAGACTCAGGATCTAACTACCATGACAGGCCTTGGACCAGTCATCCCTGCTGCTGGCCTAGACCGGCCCATTATTGGTGGAAGGGATGACAGCTTGCCACTACTCATTTCATTGCTGGTTCTGGGAAAGTTCTTGCAGGATAATTTTCTTTCAACAAACTACACATTATATACACCAGATAACCACATAATTCCTTTTTAAAACCACATGCAAAGAAATGTAATTTGCCAAATGTTTGTCTCCCCATGTAATGGATATTTTCCATTACAAAATGAATACCACAAGATACACATTATGATAAACAGTTCTCCAATTCCAACCCTTTAGCTCTCCCTATCTAGCAGTCAATTCTCCTATTCTCACCAGAACCTTCCTATTTTCAGGTTAAATGTTCCGATGAAGAAACATTTCACCACAATTTTTTTATTTATTATATAATATAGTTTTTGTCTTACCTGAGTCTGAAATTGATAAATAATTTATTTATTATATAATATAGTTTTTGTCTTACCTGAGTCTGAAATTGATAAATAAGGCCTCATAAAACCAAAATACTTAAGTATTTTAAAGTGACAACACACCAAATGTTTAAATACATATAATTTATATGCTACAGCAACAATTCACCCTTTTGTGCACCCCAAAATTGCATTTGACCAAATATGCTGGTAAATTTTCTTGGGATCCGGACAGTTGTGCTTTGAGCTTCCATTTAGTGTCTAAGTAAGAGCCACCCCTGTGTAGGATATAGGTTCTTCCCACACCCCAAAAATACAACTGGTACTTACCATCTGGGCTGAACTCCTTGGTTTTGTGTTGATGTTTTGCACCTTTTGATTGGCTGAAAGTAAAAAACAAAAAATTGACAATCATTGGCCAGTGTTGTTATTGTGGCAACACATTTATTTTTCAAAATGACCCTACATATCCTTCAAGTAGGTAGATTTCTTTGTATAATTTGTCAATGAAATGCAAAGCATGTGGTAAAAAAAAAATTTAAACGAACGTATATGTTTGATTTGCAAGACACATATTATGGGAATCACCAAGACATGGTAACATTAACATCACCATGAGAACAGCATAGGCAGAATACAGAACAGCTTTAGCATCCTATAATTAAAACTACCCACACAAAATATACCCACCTCCACCACATTAATGATTAAATATTTATTTATACTGATGATTAGCACAACATTTTATGACAGGACACATAACATGATGTCACAAGACCAACGTCCGTCCGGGTTCTAGAGATGACCCAATAGTGAGACTAGTAAGGTGGAAGGACGGAAGTCCAAAGACCAACCATTAGGAACTACGCACTCTTAAGCACGTGTCCCCACAGTGCATGAAGTGTCAAACAACAAACACTACACATTGCCTGCATTCTCTCTGCCAGTAGGGGTGCTGCATTTATCATCAAATGTAGGAAATAAAGTCAGAGGAAAAAGTCATAATATATTTTATTATAATAAGTTGAACTACTAAATACTAAAAAAAAACTATATATTGACACAATTACAAACCACAGAAGCGTTTGGCCACCTTTACTGTTTTGTTAGTGACATTTGATAAGCCACGTTCAAAGCTGATTCTGTTGTTGGCAGCTAAATCATCTTGTCTAAGCCAGAGTGGGAGAAACTTGTTCTCACAAGCTTGACTTGACAGTATATGTTATAAATAAAACTGTTGTGTAATCTTGTTAATGTTGTCACACCATCAGTGAAATGATTAAAATCTCCCTCATGTGGCTTGTAGAGTTTAAAATAACTACCCATCTATTTCTTTTGATCACAAGGGGAAACTTGTTCTCACAAGAAAAGCTTTTGTAGATGTATAATGTTATAAAACCGTTGTGTAATCTTGTTAATTTCTGTCACACATTCAGTCACAAATGATTAAAATCTCTATTGTGTGGCTTACAGGATTCACAGAGATTAGATAAATATCACAGCTGGATGTTGACAGACCATACATATCAAGACACATGTGCAAGTATTGTGTAGAAATAGATCACATTTAGCCATTGTGATATACTCAATGCAGCAACGGTGTATGATATTATATATGAGTGCATTCCATGTAACCGGCCTTCAGAAAATCAATAATCATTGATCATTATCACACTGCAGTGTTATACAATACCACTGTACTGATATTGCACTGCTGATGAAATGGGATCTATACTGTTGTACTATACCACTTGTCTTTCATCAGGTCTAGCATAAACAAATGTTCTATCAGCGGAATGTAAATTCCCCCACCCATGTATATGACAATTGAACTTGCAAACTGTAAAAACAAACAGTGCCTATCTGGCATGAATCTGATAAACCTGTGGGCTTATCACAATGTACATATTAATCTAGGCTGAGTTAATAAAACATCCTATTGTGTTTACACAGGCTTACTGATGATTTTTTCTTTTTGATATCTGCCCCGACCATTTTAAGGGTGATTTCACATTTTGCAAAGCAATTTTGAAGTATAAACAGCTCATATATCCTTTTTATGAATAATACCATTGTTTGAACATTTTGTCAAACATTTATCAAATGAAGAATGTTTACCCAAACATCACAGTTGGAATGGTTTGCTTATATAACTTTATCTTTTTACCTTACCAATTTACTTTATAAACAAGACTAAAATTAACATCTGTTTATGAATATTAATACCATTGTGTGAATGTAAAAAAAACTATAAAATTAAGAAGCTTACCCAAACATCAGGGTGCAAATGATGTGCCATACAGTAACACTAGTGTTGTGTACTGTATATGGTATAAGGTATATTCTATACGATATTATGGTACGGTATGTTTTTTCGTGGTGCATGTAAACAAACATACAATTGAAAGACTCCGCTAAGACTGTTCTTGTATTTGCAGGCATAGTGCTAGATTACAGCTAGTGTCGAACCTTGATAACTACTATCATAATTTAAACTCATTCTTAATTTATTTCACCCTAAACCTGACACAAGAACACACAATCCGTTCCGCATACTACATGCATTCGTATGGATATAAAGTGGTGCCACACTGTGGCCACTGATCGATGTAACATACTGGAATACCAGTTCGACTGAATAAAATACCAGTTTCAAAACTGCATAAAAATACCAGTACACCAGCATACTGCCATACATACACAACACTAGCAGGTGTCTGCTCATCGGAGGCTCCATTGAAGGCAGGTACTACTATACACCAGTATACTGCCATACATACGCAACACTAGGTTATACAACTGAATTCATTTATTTTACAAATTTACTTAATATTTGTTTGGCCTGGGCAAATTAGAACGTTCTGCTGTTGTTGCCAGAGGCAAGAAAAACTGCATTCCAATAAATGTATGAAAGACATCAGGTAAATCAATCAACAAAAGTTGACAAAGTGCACTGCAAATACAAAATCTGTGATTAAAACTATGCTATAAATAATACTGATCTGTTATTAAAACCACATTGTAAATATTTCTTTAGCAGGCACTAACTAACATTCTGTCACAATATATCTCTCCTGAAATTGCAACATTGAAGCTATCTAGCTAAATCAAACAATAATAGTGTTACTTTTTATAGGATTCTATAATGACACATAGTACCAGGGCCATACCCTTTACCCTAGAAATCTAACCCCAACCTGACTGAATGTGTATTCCAGCTGATGGTTTAACAACAAATATCATAGGGACTGTCAAATTAATCTAAGGGTAGAATTACCCCAGTTCATCAACAGGAACTGAAGTGAACCACTGGTCTTGGTTCAGTGCCATTAAATTACCCCACACCTGCAAACCCAATGGCTGTAGGGTGTTGGATCTGAATCCACAAATACCTGCACCTACATCACCCAATGACATTTCCTCATGACATCTCCCTGGATATGTATATACCACCAACAAAACGGAACAAGAAAATAACCACCTTTATGTTTTTAAATATTAAATTTTTTTAATATGCTTTACAGGAGGGTTTCAAAACTAAACACGTATTAAGTACTACCTTTGAACAAATAATGCAAAAATATTTTTTTAAAGAAATTCTTCACATATTTTTTTGGCTCTTTATATTATTAAACACAAAATCAATATATATTCTGTTTCAGCTGTGTGGCACAATGCTTCAAATGCAAATTATCTAATAGTTTACCATAAATATGCCCAAGGGACATGTATTTTTCAATTAAATTCTTTAATTCAGACACAGATACACATATAATGATACATAATAGGTCCATATAGTCAGCTAACCAAATAATGTAAAAAAAGAAACAGGTGAAACATAAGACATATATACTGTATGATTACACGAGGTCATTATGTATATAAAGTGACTTTATACATTGTCTCCTTATGCTTGATTTCCATCTGATGTCAGTACCAAGTACCGCAATTATCAGTGTGTTTGTAGATTTATCTAAACGTGACATAAATTTATGTAGACCAATCATTACAGAATGGCTAAAGTTCAGTCCATACAAGAATTTTTTCAGCAAAGGATAGCTCAACTTACATCATTAATTTATCGCTGCATCATTTAGGTCATGAATGTTGATCTACTTGTACGTAGATTAGTGTCACAACACCTAGCATGAATGTGAATTATATGCAGCCTACTATTCCAACAGAACTATTGTTATCTATGAGACTAGAGGACATTAAATAATTTATTCTCAGTCAAGATACAAGTCAATTTCAAGTAAGAAAAAAAATGTATTTGTGATATACAGTGCAACACGCTTATAATGAATTACTTCGTGGGTAGCTAACGAGTTCGTTATATCCATGAATTCGTTATATGTGTGTACACGTTTATCCGCTAGGTGGCAGTGTATGTGACAATTTTTAAACTATTCGCCAGGTGTCTATCAAATGCAAAGATATTTTGTTGTGTAACATTTATTTAGATGACACATAAAACAGTTACAAATGTTATTAAGTGTAGTTATAGTGTAACATTGCACTCCGTCTGTGAAAAAGTAACGAAATATGATGTAAACACATGGCGAGCAAGCCGCGTCCAAGCACACTAAAACACGAACTGTGGAGGGATGGAGCCACTGTAATTACAGCACTTCTTCTTGTACAACACACACAGAATGACACCAGTTAATCTGCTTTGAAGAAGTCTTGATCGAATGGGGACAGCCTAATACGTTTTCTTCCGGGGCTGGCATTTGTCTCCCACTGCTGTAGAAGTTTATTGCAATTCTTCAAGATTGTGCTTAGGGAACTAGGGGCGATGCCGTTTTCTTCTGCCATAGCGGACTTTTGCCATCCATAATCAATGGACCAAATGATGGCAATCTTAGCCTCTAGATATAAGCACTTGCGTTTCTGACCAGGCATTGTAAATCGGTGTGAACAGTATGGTATTCAAACAGTCGTCTGATTAACAACTTTTAAACGAGCCTATTTATACGGAATCACATATCCCAGCTGTCGTTTTTTTGCATATTTTTCTTGAAGGTTTTTGTTCTTTGTATTTTTAACTCCTTGCCGTAGTTTTATAATGTATATTCATGTTTTTAGACCAATACATCCTCTTCAGCTCTTCTAGGCTAGTAGCCTTTTAGCTGGTCTTGACAATTGTTTGTGCGCATGGGTGGGAAGTTGTCATTTTGTTCAAAACTGTAAGCGCACCAGAATTTGTCTAGTCTTGATTTGAAAATATTTAATGAGGGCGCTGACATTTCAATCATGTCTCCTCTATAGTAGAGGCTTGGGAGCTTAAGCGCCCTGAGCCTGTCACCATATTCAAGGTTCATCCGTTCTGGGACTAGCTTCGTTGTTCATCGCTGAATGTTCTCAATCATCTGTTGGTCTCTCTTGAGTGTGGGGCCCAGGCTACATTGCCATATTCTAGAATAGGTCTGACCAGGCTCGTGTATAGTTTTTTATGGTTGGTCCATCCAAGTATATAAATGATCTTCTTATAAGGCCTAGCATTTTGTTGGCTTTGTTTGCTACCATCTCCACTTGTTGATAAAACTTTAAATCACGGTCTATTTGCACCCCCAAGTCTCTCTCATTTGTGGTCTCCCCCAGGGTGGTATCTTTTCCACCACTGGTTATAGTATAGTCGTAGTGGTGGTTGTGTTGTCCCAGATGCATAACTTTGCATTTCTCGTCACTGAAGCGAAGCTGCCACTTTCTAGTCCGTGCTTCTAGTTGTCTTAGGTCTGTCTGCAGTGTTACTTGGTCAGACTGAGCAGTCATTTGTCGGAATAACTTGGTATCATCAGCGAACATGTGAATAGGTGAGTCTACCACATCAGGCATGTCGTTAATGTAGCAGACAAAAAGCATTGGCCCAAGTACACTTCCTTGTGCTCGTGACGGGAGACCATGACGATTTGCTACCGTTGACGAGAACACGTTGGCGTCGTCCCTCCAGGAAGGCTGCAATCCATTGCAACATCTTTTAACAAGATTTAACAAGATTTAACAAGATTGCCATCTCGAACAACAAGTTCCAGATGGCAAGTGGACAAGGAAGCCATTGGCTTATCGAGAGTCCAACAATTTTCTCATCTATGTGTAGCCCGCCCTTATCAGATATCTGTCAATTCTATTTTTAAACATATTCACACTACTAGCATTAACACAATCATTTGGCAGTTTGTTCCATTCATTTATCACCCTCTGTGAGAAAGAGTACTTTCTCATGTCCAACCTACACTGCTCCTTAACTAACGCTGCTTTGTGTCCTCTGGTTCTACTGCCTTCTTTAAGTTTGAAGAACATATTCCTATCAACATCCTCATAACCGTTCACTATTTTAAACACTTCTATTTGGTCTCCTCTTAGTCTCCTGGTCTCTAGTGTTGTCAAACCACATTGTAATAAGCGACTTTCGTAACTAAGGTCTCTTAATTCTGGAATCATCTTAGTTGCTCTTCGTGTATTCTTTCTAGCTTGTCTATGTCCTTTTTACGATATGGCCTCCATGCTTGAATACAATATTCCAAATGTGGTCTAACTATTGCTTTGTACAGGGGTACAATTAGATGTTTCTCCTTATACGTGATAGTTCTCCTAATTAGCCCTAGAATTTGATTTCCTTTCGAAGCAGCAATCCCACATTGCTCTGAAACTTTCATGTCAGCATTAAATGTTACTCCTAAATCCTTTTCTTGTGTGGTTCTACCTAGTACAGCATCCCCCATTTTATATTCCTCGTCCATATTTCCATGTCCTATGTGTATACATTTACACTTCCCAAAATTGAATAACATTTACAATTTTTCTGACCATTTAACTAATTTTTCTAGATCATCTTGCCGCCTATCCCGTATCCTGCCAACTTAACTAGCAGCCTCTGGTGTGGGACTGTGTCGAATACTTTGACAAAATCGAGGTAAATTGCATCCACACTATCTCCCTGCTCCATGGCTTCTGTCCATTTATCAAGGACCTCAAGTAGCTGTGTAGTGCATAAGCGTCCATGCACGAAGCCATGCTGAAGACTTGACAGTAGGTTGTTTCCTGTCATGTGGACCATCACTTCATTTCTAACCAACTTCTCCATCATCTTGCAGGCTACAGAAGTGAGACTCACGGGGCGGTAGTTTCCTGGCAAGAGTTTCTGGTCCTTCTTAAATATTGGGGTGATGTTTCCCTCTTTCCAGTGCTGGGGTAAAGTCCCCTCAGCAAGTGATTTGGTGAATATTTTTTGGAAAGGTTCTACTTCAACCAGAAGACATGGATGGAGCCCATCCAGTCCTGGTGATTTTGTAGTCTTTAGTGTCTTAAAAATCTTCTCAACTTCCTCGTTTGTGATCAGAAAGTCAGTCAGCTCTGTGTTGTACAGTCTATTCTCAAATGTGGGGATTTTTTCAAGGCTTTCTAGGGTGAAGACACTTGTGAAAAAGGCATTGAGTGCTTCGGCTTTGTCAACATCAGTCTCAGTCATTGTCCCACCCAGACGCTCAAGATCAGCCACTGCTGAACAAGTCTTCATCTTTGACCTGGCGTACTTGTAGAAAGCTTTGGGATTGGCCTTAGCTTCCCCGGCTATCTGTCTCTCGAAATCTTGGACTGCCTTTCTCACCTCTGTCTTGACTCTGTTTGATGCTCTTCTATATTCAATATAGTGCTGTTCATTTCTGGTCTCACGGTATAGCATATATGCCTCAGACAATAAAGGTATTATTATTTTTGTTCAACAGACATATTAATTGTTTTGCTGAGCAACAGTCGATAGTAAAGTAGAATTGTTGGTAAGAAAAAGTAGGTAGGAATCCATAATTAAATAATACCTCTATAAAACAAATTATTGGGATAAAGAAATTCCTGTTTTCAGTGAACAGACTGTGCAGCATTGATAGGAC
This sequence comes from Lamellibrachia columna, assembly GCA_963662155.1. Lineage (NCBI taxonomy): Eukaryota > Metazoa > Annelida > Polychaeta > Sabellida > Siboglinidae > Lamellibrachia > Lamellibrachia columna. The sequence goes on along the minus strand of OY759270.1, from coordinate 4,337,573 downwards.
AGAGATACAAGATCAGGTTTCTGAAAGAGTTTAAATGGGAACAGATGATTCATTAACTTACTTCCTGGCTCATGCCATATGAATAAAGTGCAAGTTATTCTTACACAGTACCCCCTTTCAATAATTTTGTTTGGATCCTGAAAAAAATCGTTATGAACAGGGAAAAGGGCACATTTGTGGAATACAACACTTATGCATCGCACAGGTTTAAATGTCCAGTTGCTGGTTGGCCGCGTATGCACGTGTCAATAATTGAAGGATCCCTGTGTACGCTGGTTGGCAGTGTGTGCACGTGTCAGTGATTGAAGGATCCCTGTGTACGCTGCCAACCAGCGTGTGCACGTGTCAGTGACTGAAGGATCCCTGTGTACACTGGTTGGCAGCGTGTGTACGTGTCAATGATTGAAGGATCCGTGTGTACATTGGTTGGCAGCGTGTGTACGTGTCAGTGATTGAAGGATCACTGTGTACATTGGTTGGCAGCGTGTGTACGTGTCAGTGATTGAAGGATCACTGTGTCCATTGGTTGGCAGCGTGTGTACGTGTCAGTGATTGAAGGATCACTGTGTACATTGGTTGGCAGCATGTGTATGTGTCAGTGATTGAAGGATCCCTGTGTACATTGGTTGGCAGCATGTGTATGTGTCAGTGATTGAAGGATCCCTGTGTACATTGGTTGGCAGCATGTGTATGTGTCAGTGATTGAAGGATCCCTGTGTACACTGGTTGGCAGCGTGTGTATGTGTCAGTGACTGAAGGTTCCCTGTGTAGATTGGTTGGCAGCGTGTGTATGTGTCAGTGATTGAAGGATCACTGTGTACGTTGGTTGGCAGCGTGTGTATGTGTCAGTGATTGAAGGATCCCTGTGTACATTGGTTGGCAGCATGTGCCTGTGTCAGTGATTGAAGGATCACTGTGTACACTGGTTGGCAGCATGTGTATGTGTCAGTGACTGAAGGTTCCCTGTGTAGATTGGTTGGCAGCGTGTGTACGTGTCAGTGATTGAAGGTTCCCTGTGTACATTGGTTGGCAGCATGTGCCTGTGATTGAAGGATCCCTGTGTACGCTGGTTGGCAGCGTGTGTACGTGTCAGTGATTGAAGGATCCCTGTCTACGCTGGTTGGCAGCGTGTGTACGTGTCAGTGATTGAAGGATCCCTGTGTACACTGGTTGGCAGCATGTGTATGTGTCAGTGATTGAAGGTTCCATGTGTACATTGGTTGGCAGCATGTGCCTGTGTCAGTGATTGAAGGATCCCTGTGTACGCTGGTTGGCAGCGTGTGCCTGTGTCAGTGATTGAAGGATCTGTGTACGTTGGTTGGCAGCATGTGCCTGTGTCAGTGACTGAAGGATCCCTGTGTACGCTGGTTGGCAGCGTGTGTACATGTCAGTGATTGAAGGATCCCTGTGTACACTGGTTGGCAGCATGTGCCTGTGTCAGTGATTGAAGGATCTGTGTACGTTGGTTGGCAGCATGTGCCTGTGTCAGTGACTGAAGGATCCCTGTGTACGCTGGTTGGCAGCGTGTGTACATGTCAGTGATTGAAGGATCCCTGTGTACACTGGTTGGCAGCGTGTGCCTGTGTCAGTGACTGAAGGTTCCTGGTGTACAAAGGCAGAATCCGGTTTATTTGGTTGACAAAATATGTGGAGTGTCTTTCATGTTGAATTTCTATAAAACAAAATTGTAGGATTTGACAAAAATGCTACTGAAGGCTGGTGACAATTAAAAGACAATTAAAATGTACAGTATTTTTTAATTAAAACCGAATCGTAATTTTGTGCAAACGGTGGAATTTCTGACTGACTTTTAGTGTTGGTTTCAAAGGTAAAAGAATAGTGTACTGTACCGAAGGGATTCACCAGTGGTCAGCCGGGCTGACTCAATCCATCCCTCCACAGGCACTAACACAAACACACTACATCAAACTCTTTCACTTTCTACCCCAAACGTTTCCCATTCACAGACCACAGATGAATTATCCTGACGTGAACCTGGCAAACACCAGATTTCCACCCACATCTAGCCCAGTATTAAACAGCTAAAGTAAACAAAACTTTTTCATGTCAAGGGCCGCCTCTTAGCAACTTCCTGAAAACCTGATTAAGTTGAACAGGTGTTCACAAGTGACGCGTAGGAAACTCCAGTGGAACTCTTCAGCAATCTCATGCTGTGCTACACACCAGTTAGCATGGGTACCTTGATCAGAGCATTTTTGCCATTTCTAAAAATACCACACCAAATATAGCTACACGTAGTTTCATTTTGATCACTAGATGGTAGCACCAGATGTCACATCATCTGTATTTCATTTGCTACATTGCCACTGCTCTGAATGAATTACTGCTCTGAACTAACCCAATGCTGTGGAGTACCCACAATCAAAAACCTGGGTATTTACTTACAAGAATAGATCATGAGGATGGCAGCACAATATACTCCTGACATTCACATATTGAAATTTAGGGTCAGAAAGAAGATGCATTATCTAAATCACATGTTAGGGATGGATGCAACTTTCAAAATGATTGCAAATACTTGCAACACAGTATTGCCTTTTCCTAAAGGTGTTGCAATACTTTTCTCCTTTATAATATTGTATAATTATATGAGCACTATATAATAACACAGGGCATGAAATAAGCTGTATCGCATAGCATTCTGCAATACAAATATTGTGATTTGCTTTTCAAATGCATTATTGTTTAAATTTTTTTCAGTCTGGCAGTAACCGCCGTAATGCCAATAGCATGGGCATCGCCATTGCTCTCATGTAAATTTCTTGCGTAAAACAAAAGAAACATAATCCCAGTGCAATCAACTTTCTGGAAAATGTTCTAGTTTCAATATGATCATTGCTGTTTTACTAATATTTCAATAATTAATTGAATGTGCCAGTGTTTCTGTCTGCTGTACTTACTGACGGCGGTGATGACATCGGCCAGCAGGATGCCATCACAGATGTCTGTCTGCAGGTCAGAGATACACCTCTTCTTGTGACACTTTTCCAGGTAATGATTCGCCCAGTCCGTGTAAATCTACAAGAAACAAAGCACACATGATTCATACTAACAAATCCAAAGGAAATTGTTTACTAAGCTAATACAAGTTTATTTCGCAATGCAGTAATTTCATAAATATGCGCCTGACAAAAGGTTTAGCGGCGCAACCTAGCAAATGAACCGTGAAATAAGATAATCCATGAATACGAGTCATTCTAGGTGTTCGCCAATGTGGCATCAATGCATTTAAGTGTGCGTGCAAAGTGAGTACATAATAATTTTTATTATTAAAATCAACATTATTTTTGTCATGCAATTCCATTTCTAAATAGCCCAACACTGCTTTTTGCAGTATGGACCCCATTTTGTCAGACCTTAGCGCAATACCACAGCAATAGAAAAACTATCCTTAGTATGGTCACCCATGCCCAATATATTAGCCAGAGATAATCAAATATGGAGACAGATCACAAGAATGATCCTAAGAACACATTGCCAACAATATTCGGTTCAATGACTGACGTATACAGCCATAAGTTTTTGCTATTCATAAATCATTTAGTTAATCTGAGAGGCAAACATTTTGTAATGATAGCTGACATAGAAAGCAGTAAATTATACCAGGCTCCACAAGTTGAACCAGTGTTACCTGAGCTCAATAGGCATCTGTCATCAATTAAAGTGGGTAGAAACTACATAAACATAACACTTGTAGTAGTACATGTTCACACCCTTCACCTTATCACTGTTTTCCATTTCCCGTTTCTTGTTTCATTGCAATTAATGCACCATTAAATAAATATATCTTGTTTCACACCACAACTTTAGTCGGCTAGCTATGAGTTGATTTTATTGGTAGTTTTTGTTACCATCTGGAGCAATGAAGCCTCACTATTTTATTTAAGTTGTAGAGTCTGAAGATAAAAATGCATGATGAACATGGCAAATGTAGTGGAGTATCACAAATCCAAGATGGCATCCAAGACTGCTGAAAAAAACACTTCACAGAACATAAAATGTTGGTAAAATTTTTTTACTAACACAACTCATATTTATATATTCTAGCATGATAAATATGTCGTTTCAGTATATAGATGGTTAATAATAATCAATTATGAAATATGCTAACATTCTCTGACACACAGATGTTTTCTGCAATAGACACTTTCCAAACTCTACTTGCTTATCAACAAATAAATAACAAAACAGGAGCTGAGCCATGCTTCCTACTGATGTGATGTCCATAGGGTACCTATGTCAGTATCAACACATGATTCACACCAACACACCATGTAAACATCACCGTCTGCAGTACACATAGTTCAGAATAAGACCGGATACATCAAGTACACGATACATCAAGTACACAAGGGTTATTCCAATCTTACTGGATGGACAATTATAAGACAGACTATTAGACAAGACAAGAAAACATGCAACAATGCAGGGTTGACAGGTTTTTGCCAATATGTGGTAAAAACAGATAAAAAATATTCTACAAAATAGTTTTAATAAAAAAACTATTTTATTTTATAAATACTTTTTTATGGACAATTATTTATCTAATAAATACTTTTAATAACATTATTTGTACCAATAAAAAAAAAAACTGTACTCTTCCATTAGGTGAAATTGCTTGAATGTTGACTTTCCTTCGTGGACGTCTGCCACCCAGTCATACACAAGTGACCCACCCTCCAGACACAGTAAACATATGCAATAATTAATTACACTTTAAAAGGTTATCAAAAGCACTGACACAACACATTATTACCTTACATGTCATCGGCAAACTTACCACTTCTTGTTAAAAGTGTGTTTGCGAAAAGTAGCAACGAAAGTGTTAAATAGACAGATTAGTAAATATATCCGACTGATTGATGACAATTGGTATCACAAGTAAAAGTTATTTTAGAAAAGCTAAAAACATACCTTGCATTAAATATAAAAAATAGTGACATATCAACCACATCTTTTTACATGTCCAGATACACTCCTACCTTGGCTTTGAAGCGATCATTGAAAATGCTATGTAAATCTCCAATTCGATGTTGTGTTGGCCGCCATGACCTGTAGCCAGGCATTGCGATGTTCTACAAACGTTTCTCCTTGCAATGTGCGTTTCTGCCACTAACGCAACAACGTACCACAGAAACTGACTTCAGCTTCTTGGCTCTTCTGCATTAATCAGTTGATACACTGATATGTTTCATGATCCATCAACAGAACATGGGGGTGCTCATCAAATGCATTGACCTGGATCTCCTAGGAGTAGATCAGCTGACTTCAAGTTGCTGGGCTGCTAGTTTCCCATTTCCCCTAGGAAGACGTGATCAACTGACTTCAATGTTGCTGGGCTGCATTAGTTTCCTTGAATATTGCCTGGTTATTACAAAAGTAGCCACAGCACCTGCAACTTCAGATCTACAGACTCCATAAGGATGCTGCAAACTGCATCCTCTCTCAGAGACAATCAGACTGCAAAGCCTACAGGATAGCCGCGACGTATAAATGTTCATTTCCTATATCCCCCTGATCCTTGTTGTACGAACTGACAGGTTTTGGAGACGGTTCTCCCAATGATTCACTGGATCGATACCATTGGCACCAAACGTGGTGCAGATAATCCACATGCATTAAACAAACAGACAACCTTACATACAAACTGATCCAATCTGCTGTCCAACATGATGTGACAGACCTTATGCATTCTCTTCTCCCCACCCACCAGACCTGCTCAACAAACTGCCCATCTGTATCTACAGTTGATCTTCCATTGTGTGACATTTATCCCAGAAGACTAGCACCATTAGGAGGTAGAAATATGCTGTCTGCTACACTGATGTCAATCAGGAAAACATATTAGCTGTTCTTCTCATGATGTGGGAGTAACTAATTTATGAACATTTCTTCTGCTGCAGAACCATATATAAATGTCACCTTAAATAAATGTCATCTTTCACTTCAGAGAGAATGCTTACTGCAAGAATACGTGTTTCACATACATCCTTGGCAACCACTGAAGATTAGGTCTGGTAATTTTTTTTCTCGTAAAATCATGTTGGATAGCATAAATTAAATCCATTCCAACATCTTGACCAACCAAATGGGTTTTAATGAATCACATTTCATTCATACACCTTCGGCGTTATCTGTTTAATATGAATGTTTTTGGGGCGATTATCCTGTTTAAATTGCATGCAGAAGGAAATGTAATGTTATGGATGTTAATAATATGCTCATCATGTGATCGTGTGAACGCCTGATCCGTGATATTTTCTGATACCACAGGTATCAGAAAATGCTGAAATCAGTTCGAGACTGTACTGCACGGCAAGGTTGCTATTCATAAACAGATAATGATCAAATTATAATTTTTAACTGTGGTTTATTAAAACACATTTGGGGGTCAAGAGATTAGAAGATATAATTTATACTATATAACAGTTAGCTTATACTATATAACAGTTAGTTTATACTATATAAGTTAGTTTATACTATATAACCTGATTCTAGGATGAAAAACAATCAGACTTTCTACCTTTAAAACAAACTGTATGCACACACAGTCTGTGTCAAATGAAGTTGCCCACTTGGTTGTTTCATACAATTCACTGACTGCATAAGGCTCACATGAGAAAGAAAAAACAGTCTGTACCTGGCCTGGAAATTCATGCTGTTGCCACGGTAGCCGATAAAGAACACATGACAACTGCTACAGCAGTCTGGTGAGTCTCATATTACACATGGAGAACATAAACATCATGCCTCAATATCTATTTAATATCAAATATTGTTTCAGACTTAAATTATTTGGCAAAAATTGAACCTATCTAGTATCGACATGCTAGCTTGATTATGCAAATATGTTATTTAGGTTTGATGAAATGATTATAGAAACTATGAAATTAAACTGTAATTCAGCAAAAAAATGTAAAAGTAGCTTATCTCTATAAGTCTGTCTATACGTCAATATGCAGTTTATAGAGCTTATTAAACGAGTCAACTAGCGTCAACGTGTATTATTTTTAAATGTCACACCCTGCTGAATGTTGAAATGATTAAAATAAATGCATGTCTACCGTTATGGAATATATTTGCTACAATGACGATGTACTGAACCAAAAGCCCTACGAACCAAAAATAATAACCTGGATCTGAGCAGCTGAAAACATATGAGTTGACACACGTAGTATGAAAGCTAATTAAATATAGAAAACAACAATAGGTAGATTTAATAGATAAATTTTCGCGCATCAGTAGTGTCTTGGGTTAGGCATTTGGCACGTTGGTTTTGCATTGTGAAAATTATTATTATATGTCGATTAGATGGAAGCATACCATTTCACCCCAGTGTTATATTGGTATTGCATACTAAATTGTATAAATAATTTAAGACTATTTATCTGATTCTTGCACAAGGCATATTTGTGAATTTTTATTGCAATTTACAAACCGCTGAAGCACAGCAGCGCAAAACAAACAAAATGTCACCACTCGTTCAGTGACATTGTTCAACAAATGTTTATTGAGAATTGTCAAAATAATTCTAAGTAGATTTCTCAAGTCTCAAGTAATTATACTCCAATCAGCCCAATCTTGGGCTAATGCAGGGGTTTGGATCAACAGCTATAAGTGTCTCTTCCAAGACACAGGCAAAGTGGGGTAAATGAAACTGCCCAAGCTTCAAAATGGCGGAGGTGTAATCGAACCATCGAGACATTCTTTTCATAGCATTACTCCAAGTAATAGCACTGGGGTAGATTCAAGAGGAGGGTTCTACTGTTCAGCTATGAAACAGATCACATGGTCATATTACGTTCAATAAACCAATAAAAACACAGCCAGGGTGTAAGAAAGTTGTGTCAGTGTGACACATGTAATCTCCACCATGGCTTCCACCCAGTAGCAAAACCTCCAGGGTCCCTGTTCAAACAGCCTGCTGAAAGCTTCCTGCCACTGCTTAAACAAACAGCAGCCAACTTGCCTGATTAGGATGCCTTGCAAATGGACTCATCTGTCAGACATAATTAGACATCATTTGAAATTTACACCACAGTACCAGGACCAGTTTTTTATTCTCATTTTACAATGGAAATTAAACAGATTGCAAGCTGATTTAAAAAACCAGGCTTCCCATTTTAAGCCTCTAAAGATAATTTTTCCCTAAACAACTTCTCCACTGAGAAAACTTTCATGAATTGAGGCATGATCCCTCTTAATAAATTAAAAAAGGTTAAAAAAATACAAAACTAACATGAGGCCCCCTGGTGGCTTTAGGGAAACACCAAGTCAATGACGGCCACAATATCATAGCTAAAGATGCAACAGTGTTGGCCCAAGAACAATTTCTGGTGCAGAATGAACAGAGAAGTGATTGAACTATGGGAGAAGCACCCGTCTCGACAGAGATGGGGAGGTTTCAACCTTTCACGATTTTCCTGGAACTGTTGTCATGTAACAACCACGAATATAGTCAGATGACACCAGAGAGCATTCAGATTGATGCAGGCAAAGGGACTGAGAGTCCCGTAAGCTCCGTCGAGCTAATATTTGAGACTCTGAAAGGTAGCTATACTTCCTTAAATACTGCACTATGTGTTCAACAAACAAGATGTAACACCATAAATTAACACATTACTAAAAATTTACCAAAAAATTATAAATCAATCAAAATGGAGCATCTGAATAAAACACAGAATATAATGAAATGCTAATCAACTTCACACTCAAACGCTTTCTCTTGGCAAAATTGGCTCTGGAAAATAAAAATATATATATCATACATGCATAAAACTAATGGCTTACATGTAAAATATTTTTTAACTCTTTTCATTATCACAAATATTTTCAGCATGAGGCAGAGCAAGTCAAATGCAGAACACCAAGGATTGCCTGTCAGAGGCAGAGCAACCTTACATTTATCTCCATGCTGCAAGCAAACGCCTGATCTCCTGACATAATGCAACTTACGTGTAACTTCTGCTCTATGTCAGGGTCCCGCAGCAGACTCTGCATGTAAATGGCTCCTTCAAGACTAATCATGACCACTGTGCACTCATCACAGACACCGTACCGGTTCTCCACTGTGACAAGATTCATTCCTGTCCAGGTGAAAACACTAGGACTGTTTGGCAAGTGCACGGCAAGGTCTTGCTGAAGACGGATAATCACTGTCCTAGCTCATCAGTAACTCACACCAATGAGTTATCTCCATGGCAAAAAACATGACACATGCACATGTGCGCGCACTGGAGACATTATCTTAGTGGCATTGCACTTGTAAGAGTTTATGTAGGGAAATCTCAGGGCTATTTTAATCTCTACTTTACAAGGGTGCGTGCTTTGCATCTTGTACACCAAGATGAACCTGGCTCCCTCTGTACCTGAAGTACGGAAGCTCATACCCTCATTTACCTGCTTATTGGGGGTGTCTCAAAGTCACCTGCATCAAAGTTAACATATGAACGAATTAATATCGCACTTATAACATGTCAATAGCCATAATGTTGTTTTATTCAAAGACAACACATTCTCTACTCAGAGTCGACTGCTGTTAGACCTGGTCATTTAAATACTAAACTACTCTGGAAAGTATTCAGCCACGTTGTAATAACTCCACAAAGCTTATTTGATCATACAGTTCTATCAGTGTCTATTGCTAGGCATTTATTTATACACACCAAGTAACTAATCCACTAGGGACCAACAGAAACTGACCTTGAATGGCAGCAAGAGGGTATATACCCCTAACCTCTCAACTGTCAGTCAGATTCTCTTCTATTGTACTATTGCACCCTATGTACTTGTGTTAAATTCCTACAAATACCTTCCGGATTTCTACAAATATCTGATAGGTTGTGTGTTGACTGTTTTATCCAGTAACTACATAACACAGAAAACTATGTTTAACTGCAAATACTGGAGTTGTTGCTATTCGTTCTTTTCGAAAATTAAACCTAACAAACATCAATACAAGTTTATTTTTTGCAAAATGAAAGACGTGGACCGATTTTACAAAATCCTGTACAACTGTAAGGTTTTACATATTACATGTAATATGTAAATGGCAAAATGTGATTCAACCCACTTCACTGAGAGAAGACAGACACAACTGTGTAATGCTAGCTATGTAATTGCAATTTCCTGGCTGAGAAGTGAGACCTTGTGTCTGTGAGCAGGTGGCTGGTGCATGAGACCTGCTGCCATACATGTTATTGAATTGTTAGGATGAACAGTCTGCTAAGACTAATGACCCACAAAAGACCCTAATAGCGTCTAGCTTCAGACAGCTGCCAGTGAACTCAACCAATGACCTATACCTCGTGGTCATCAGACATCATTATGTCCAAGATAGTGAAACCATCAACTAATGTCATTGTTAGTATCATCAAGTTTCTGTAATGGTTTCAAAGTGTTTACCATGAGTTCCATCACAAATGTCGTATGATATATTACAGAATAAATCCACTCCATTACAGAGCAGTTTTCTGTGCCAGAGAGAAATAAGTCATAAATGCATTTTACAGTCACTGTTTTTATGAATAAAAACCATGGTGAAAATTAAGCTTGACTCATGCAATAAATAGTAAGTATTGTAAATGGCATAAGTAAATAGTACTTATAAGTAAATGGTACAAATAAAAACATGGTGGAATATTAATGATGCACAAAAGGCAGCAGCAGAACTTCAAAAAGGAAACTGAAGTTGCTAGAAACAGCAAAATGTTGTCTATATGACCAATACTCTCTAGCTATTCCAGCACAAAACATCTTAATAACTACACCGGACAATCTCTCATTGACAGATTCCATGTAGGGCTGAGTACAGAATTTAAAACTAAATTATTGATAAAAAAATGTCATTTGCTATTTCTACTAGTCAGGTGCAGTACAGAATAAAGATTGGGCACATTGCCTGCCAGAAATGTACGAAAACCTGCCGAAGATGATTTTAGAAGATCAACCTGTCGAAACACTGATTTTTCAGTTGCTGTGTTAACCAATGGCAATACTCACTGGATTCTATCGGGCTTGCATACAGGAATTTAACTTTAATTTGTGGTGAACCCATCGTCGCTGGTTAGACGGGTAATGATTGGCATTCATGGAAACGCTCTTGGAAGTTTGTGCGCTGGTGCATCTAGTTTCCAGAAACACACTGTCCAAGACAGGAAGTGGGACGAAGTACAGATGAGTAAGTGAACATGGCATGGGATAAACTGACAAATCCACGTTTGAACAGGTCGATCTGCCAGATAGTAGTACTACTATCACCACTGGCTAGTAAGGATGTGTAACTGATGTAAGGATGTGTAACTGACAAAATCTTATTGTTTTAGACAACATTTGGTGAGGAGTATCTTCCATTTAGATTATCTCAATTTACCAACATGTACAAATTGAAATAGTCTGCTGCTTGCTATTCAAGTGACACGCCAACCAAAAGGTTGACAAATCCAAATCGCTATTTTGTGAACAGGATGAATATATTATCATTGTCACCAAAGGTAAAATAATTAATGATCTGTCCCGTTTCAGTGCATTTAATTGCCAATGTGCCTTTATGAATCTTTTTTAAGCCATTAAGGACCTTCCTCAATTTGATTTTTTTTTGCTCTTTCCAGAATGAAAAATTGAACCTACCTAGTATCGACTATGACATGCTAGATCATTTGTACAAATGTGTTATTTAATTTCAGCGAAACCATCAGACAACACAAACATTTTTTTTACTGGATCTGTTAAAAATATGGAGAAAAAAGAACAAAAGGTTATTCATAGTTTCGTAAATTTTTATGATTCTCTTTCATTAAACTGACTCTGGATGTGGATGTAGATATTTACTCAGCAAAGTCCTTCTAGGATATTGAACTGACGGTTTATTTAAGAGTATCATTATCTAGAGTTAGTCAGTCCATCACAGGTTTTTTTCTATTTCCCTGCATGGGATCTTTTACTTCCCCTGGCATATTCAAGATAGAATGGTCCAACAGCATCTACTGTGTCTTTCGAAAGACTGTGCATATTACTTAAGCTACATATTTGAACCTGATTTGGAACTGAGAGTTTTTAGTTGAAGGAAATCAATTAACTATATCTGAATCAATAAAGGAGAGAATTTAAGTTGAAGGAATGTTTATCATGCCCCATCAACATAACACTTTGTCTTTATCAAGACAGAGTTGCCTGAGAATCCATGGTTCCGGAATGTACAATGAGAGATAAGCAGCTGGCCTACAAATAACCCCAGCCACTGTCATGTAATAAACATTAGGTATCACACAAAGAACATCTTGTATAAGGCTTCTCAATCATGATGAAGTTAGTACTGGGGGTAAACCACAACCTTGCTGCAACATAACTGTGGCTCGTGCTCAATCACACCGGTTACTTTTTGACCACTACACAAAACACAGCCGCCGGTGGTAAAAGTAATCAGGTTGTAAGCATACATGTTACGTTTCCTGGAATCACCGGGAGACTCCCGGAAAATCAGATCTCCCGCACGGGAAAACAAATCTTCTGGATTTCTAATGAAACAAAAAATATTTTTATGAGGCCTCAGACTCAGTTCGCAAAAGATCGTCAATCCCTCCTTATATTCAAGCCAACAACTACAGCAGGGGTTATTTCAATTAAGTTTTGTGCAGACTGGACAATAGAGGCTTGGCTAAACAGTATCCTTGTGCCTTGCATTGTCTAAAATATGCGTCAAACGAACGATCCCCCATTATCGCACATCGATGTGCAATTCGTTAAATATCCACTTAACTAATACCCATCAATACATCTCCACTTTATAGAAGTTCTATTTAATTCATATATGTTTGCTAATTATCACAAATGGAGCACATTATGAATGAAATATTTTATTTTTAAAATAGGTGTCACAAATAAAAAAATGCCTCCGTCACATAGGGTCTCAAATGCCTTCATCGCCCAGTATCACAAACTCTGAAGAAACAAAAATGCTTAATTTCTTGCCCTGCCACTAAATATAATGTTCGTTGCATAATAAAACGTGAAGGCTACTGCCAGTCAGGTGAGGGATTTTTGTTGTACATTAATATATTTCAGGAACAGAACAAATTATTAGTAGACCATCTCAGTAGTAAACATGTTAGTTTATAATTACTATGCACAATTCTCAGAGACCCCGAGACCCTCCAATTTACGCATAAATATCCTGCATTTGCATTTCTGAAACTTAACAGGTATGTTGTACGGGATTGTGCACCGTTTTAATAAAAAATTAAGGATTTTTTATTTTACCATTCCCAAAAATGCTATATTTTTATGCCTCTATCTTGTTACTGTTATAAAATAACTAAACTACAACCAAACAAAATCATTCAACACACATCCTACATCCTAAGTTTGGCCATACATCTAATTACTGAGAAAATAATTAAGTATACTAGAAATATTATACATGCAACTCAACCAGATATAGAAAACAATGTCATCAGAAATGAGCATCTGTAGCCATATTAAAAACCATAATATTTTTTACCATTGCAACTGCACCCATAATGCGATGTTGAAATCATAATCAAGCTTTAACACCAAGCAACTTCAAGTTGGATGGAAGCTCATTTAAAAATTTACATGCCTCCCAAAGTCCTTAGTGTGGCAACAGGAAATGTCAATTTCGTTGTTGAAAAAGTCTTCTGTCCCAAATCTACCAATCAATAACTGACATGTTAACCCTTCACTTGTGTTTAAGTTTGGTAAATTATTTAGCTATTAGCATCAAACATGCAGCTTTTGGGCTTTTACAACATAAATCCTGTTTTTTATGTAGCTGACACATGTTTTTAGTACCTTGCTTGCCAACTGGTTGCTAGCCAGATGCCTAGATTTCATCATTTAAAATTATTGGTGATGCTATCAACTAGTAGTGCCACCTGGTGAATGGTTAGGAATCGACACAACACCAAGTAACAGAAGCCTGTGATAGGGCCACTTTAATTAATTACATTTGCTGTCTAGTGTTTCATAACCAGATTGGCTACACTTCTTAAAATCTGCCTCATAATACAACATTCCTGCAAAATTTCTTCAAATCTGAATTATTATTGTTTTACCTCTGAAAGAAATGTCCAGTCCACTGATGAAGGTCGCAAGATTTGGCCAAAATATATTCTAAAAGATAACAACCCATTTCTTGAAATGTAAAAGCAATGTAACATACTCCATTAATAAAACTGGAACATAGATCCATTCATGGTTCTTCAAATATGTTAAGTAATACAATATTCCTGTAAAAGGAGTTAATAAAGTATTCACCAACCTTTTTACTTGAACACATTGGATACAAGTTCACTTAATTATGTTGTACATTGCACTGGACGAAGATAAGACTGCGGTGTACTATTCTACACATCCACTACTCTCAATGCTAGGGTCTAAAAGCTGGCAGCAGCAACTGCAGACATCTTCTAAGAATAGAGGCCTGAGCATAACTCAATTGCCTTAACACTTGTGTTTACTAACATGGACACTAATTCTGTGAGTAGTTCTGGTAGTGACCTGACTGCAGGACGAGGTCATCAATTGTGGACGGGATACTTCACACACACACGCACGCACACGCGCACACACATGCACGCGCACACGCACACACACGTTAGTGGATCAGAGCTGTGTCACATTTACAGGAAGTGGGCAGCTCTCCAATGACATGAATAACAATCTGAGTTGTGGCCTAGGAAGACTAGGTGGCCACGAAGGCAATTAACCCATTTGTGTTGACCAATGTTCAATGAATCACAATGCATCATATGAGGGGGTGTGGCAGGGTTCTCTCCCACCTGTTTTGGGGCCAACCTCCCATCTCCCACATGTTTGTGGGGCCAATATTCCACCATTTTTGAGAGTCCACCTCCCACCAATCTCATTGATCACCTCCCACCTAATTTTGAGACCAACGTCCCACCATTTTTAGGATGAACCTCCCACCTCCCACTTCCTGCCACAAATTTTTAGGATGAACCTCCAACCTCCCACTTCCTGCCACACATTTTTAGGATGAACCTCCCACCTCCTACTTCCTGCCACACATTTTTAGGATGAACCTCCCACTTCCTACCACACATTTTTAGGATGAACCTCCCACCTCCCACTCATTTTTAGGATGAACCTCCCACCTCCCAGCCACACATTTTTAGGATGAACCTCCCACCTCCCACTTCCTGCCACACATTTTAGGATGAACCTCCCACCTCTCACTTCCTGCCACACATATTTAGGATGAACCTCCCACCACACATTTTTAGGATGAACCTCCCACCTCCCACTTCCTGCCACACATTTTTAGGATGAACCTCCCACCTCCCACACATTTTTAGGATGAACCTCCCACCTCCCACTTCCTGCCACACATTTTTAGGATGAACCTCTCACCTGCCACACATTTTTAGGATGAACCTCCCACCACACACCCCCTCATATGTACAACATAACTCACATAATTAATCAATGATAATAATTTAGTTTTAAAAATGTGCAGGACATAACCTTGACACAAACATTAGAGGTTGATTTCTAAAACGATTATAATGTTTTCTTAGGGAAAAGGTCACAGGATAAAACAAAATTGGGAGTAAGTGAAGGAAGGGTGGGAGATGGATCGGGTGCAGGCCCAAAAGGGTACTGGGTATCATGTTGTTTAATGTTGAAGGTCACTGGAAGCCCTTCTCACCATATAAGCACATACAGGAGTACAGAAGTCTGTCTAAAAAACATTTCAGACGACTTGCATAATAGCCCAGTCAACAACATTGCATTAGTACAAGAATAACATTAACACAATCATTAAGACAACATTAGCATACATGACACATTAAATGGTTGTGTAATTTAAAGGGTTAAGGATGCTGGGTTACATTGTTGCTGTTGCACAATTGTCAATCTGATGAATAGATTAGGACTGCAGCGTGCTCCAGCGCTTGGCTGACATCAACTATCATGACCAGAAAAACATGAGAACAGTTGATTATTCCAGGCTAACTTGAGCCTCTTCTGTCAACCTCAGGCAGTGCCTGGCATATGAAAAAGGTCACAATCTATTCAGAGAGGGTCCACATCAGGTCCTCTAGAAATCATCCATGATTATCTAGACCATTCCACAGTGAAGCAGACAAAATCAAGAAATATTGATTGAGTGGTGGGGGAAGGGTATGAAGAGATCTGGTTGAACGGTTATGCAGTTGAGATTGTACTGGGGCAGACTAGGGTGGTTCACATTTGTTGAAATATGTTAGATGAAATATTCTGCCACCGTTTTCTCAATATAAAATATCTTGTTTTCCTTCTCACCAGTATTGAATGATTTGAATCCTTTCTAAATAAACTGTAATAATAAAACAGTTTACAGGATTACATGGTATACATTAAAATAATTTTTTTCTCATGGCTACACCATTTGTTGAGAATTTGTTCTGGGCCAACAAAGATAATTATGATAATAATAGTTCGTGCACAATTTACAGCAAAAAAATGGCATGTCATGTGTCAGACATGTTGTCACAATGTCATACAACGTGTCAACCTAGTGCAGTACACATGGGGACAATAAGCTACCAAACTATTGTATGCTTGCTGTATTACATTTGTAATGGTTGACAGCACAGATGATAGGCCAACCTCCTGCCAACTGTGACAGGTCTTTTCCATGGAACTAGACAAGGGAGTCCCATGGAGCCCCATAAACATGTGGATGTGTGGTGGATAGCTGAGGGGTAATATCACTGTTCGCAACAGCATTTTAAAAGAAATCACATAAACATTGATGAAATGTGCACACAATGTAATCATCATCATTGGTAAACTTTTGTTGCGAATTGTGTATTTATTTGACTTAGAACGGATCAATCGTACTTAGAACATTGATCTGCTACTCAAAAAGATCGCATAAGATCCAAATGCATTACAAATTGCAATACAGTACCATGGATAATATGTCATGTAGGTACATACTGGCCACTTGTAGGGCCATATCATGAGTAATTCAAAGACGAAGGAAATGGTATAACATTTTAGGGCCAATACTTCCAATTGTGTCCAGTTACCTCCAATATCAAAGCTGACCAGGGTTGAAAAAAATCATTATTTTTATTTTTTTTAAATCGGATTTTTTGAAATCGGATTTATTTATTTTATTTTTTTATTTATTTTTTTTTTTGTTGGAAATCTGGTATATGGATATTTATATAGATGTTTAAATTTGTAAACTCTTTCAAACATATTCTATTCAAATCGATTTGGGGTCTTGTCTTAACAGAGGGTACATGAGTTTTGCTTATATAAAGACATTAGACAATGTCCACAAGGCTTCACCCCCTGTAGTTGCATAATCTGTCTTGGATTTGTGTACTCTAAGGGTCTCTAACCAGAATACAAACTGGTACAGTACTAAACAACTGAATTGGTAACAACTAGCACAAGCTATAAGTGGACTTCAACTCAGGGCTTCTGTGTTGAAAAGATACTTCCTCTGGAAGACAAGTTTGTGGGGCTTCACTACATTCAGAAAGGGAATAGCTCAAACATACACAATGTCATAAAATATTTGACTATCAGGCTATCTGGTAACAATACAGCTACAAGTGTTTTGTATTAAAAAAACATACAAAACTTTGTTGATCTCGATGCTTGTAAACAATTATTTGTGTTAAATTCATATAAATCAGCGATTAAAAAAACCGGAAGTAAAAAAAAATAATCATAAATCAATGATTTTTTGGAGTGATTTAAATCATGATTTAAATCAAATGATTTTAATCAAACAACCCTGAAGCTGACTTAATCTACCATTGCTGTACATCAATGCTGCCAAGCAGGATGATTTAAACAAACCATTGCCTGCATGTATAGACTGCTTAAGGTTTTTTCACATTTACAAAAATGTTTTAAAAATCTTGTAACATAACCAAATAAATAAAAAACTAAAACATGTATTAATCTGCAATATTATTTCAACTACAATCTGTGAAGAAATTGTTAATTTATCTTAAAAACTTCTACTGAGACTACTAAATTCAAGACAAGCATATAATAGCCACCCCAGCTACCTCAAGTAATAAGCTAATAACCCATAAAGCACGTTTAGAGTACCATATTCAACTAATTAAACATACATGCCCTAATTAGCATACACCTCCCTTTAATAAGTATTAAAGATCCATAATTATTATAATTTGACTAGTGGGGAACAACTGAAAAGTGCTGCCATCTGGTGTTAAATAGTTGACACCACTTTTCAGTTGTTCTACATTAGTCACCAAATGACACCACAGTTAAACAGTTACCTTATTGTCTAGAGAACCAAATTTTGGTGTATGCATATAAAACAGATTCCTTGACATGTCCATATTTTTTTCAAACATACAGTATGCTTATTGTATGTAACTAACAAAATGCAGCCACATTAGAGCAACAACGTTAGCTGCAAAACTGACACCTTACCCCAGACTACTGGTGACAGATTATGACAGAGTTTTTATCAAAGGCATACACCACTTTGCTGACACTGTTTTTCCATTCTTAGATGAGACATTTCACACAGCTGCACTGGACTGCTTCAAATCAGCTGGTTTATTGCCTTCAATCAATGTCCCAGCTTGTTTGCAAGAATCCCTTACAAAAACCACTTTCCACTGTGTCATATTCTGTCTGCTGCTTCAATCAGAGCTGTTATTCATCTTGCACAGTGGGCAGTGTTTAGGTAAAGTGTCTGGATGTCTTCATTCTGAAAGTCTTAATCACAACAGACTCGCCATGTTCATAGAAAAGCTGCAACCAGGAGCCCAGTGTTGTTTTCCAAAGCCAGTGGTTGACGCAGAAACCTAGACAAACTCCTTTTTTGCAGCCCTCCTGGCGTTTCAAGACACAAACCCCCACTTACTTTTTTTACAGTTAAATTGGGTGTTAAACAGACACATGTTGCACCACAGACTGGCAACCAACTATGTCCTTCACCATTTATGCTCAATGGGGCACAGCAGCAGTTAGAGCACCACACAATCAGTTGAGAGGACAGGGTTCGAAGCTACCTGCTGCCATCTCAAAACGTGGGCAGTTTCATCCACCCCACTTTGCATGTGTCTTGTATGATACATTAAAAACTGCTGGTCCCATCTACCTGATGTCTATGCCAGGGAAAGATATTCTTTTCATTTTACTTGATAACACAGTCCAATTACAGCAATCACAGGACACAATTACATTTACAATTACAATGACTGTTCATAGTGTAATTTATTACAATTGAACACGAATGTCATCATAATTTAACCCAATTATAATATGGAGTAAAAAAGACAAAACCTTCCATGTTGTAAATACAATCAACTGTAGTGAATATTAATCCCTTCACTGGAAAGGTACAATGATTTTCATTGATTAACTGAATGGGACATTGTAACACAGAAGTTATTAGTAATTGTAACATCTCTGTGTTTCAAAAATAATACTCTAGGTTAGTGCTGGGCCTAAAATCTGTTCAGCCAATTTGGCTAAAGGTTCAAATTTTCTTTAGCCAAATGAGATTTTGTTTAGCCATTTTTTTAGCAGACACGAAGATGACAAAACATCAAAATGCAAAACATGACATAAAATAATTAAGGCCTAGTAAAAAAGAAACTAGTTTCTTGTCCCCGCCCATTTCCTTTTTTGTCTACGTCTCCTTTTTTATTTACTATTGAAAAAGATTATTTAAAAAAGTTTTTCGGTTCTATGAAGAAATCTGTCCAAAATTTGCTGTACGAAGTACTGTTATACTCTTTCAGTTCACTCGTTATTCATCATACAAGGTGTAGGGAAGTATGTGCATTCTACAGAGTCTAAAATAAGATTTGAATGATGATGCCTTGTACGCCCCGTTATTACGCAGATTCGGATATAACGCGGTTGGTCGTGGACCCCGATTTTCTGCCGCCAGGGGAAAATGCCAAATGGGCCTGCTTAAACCTACTTAGAATTGCTTTGACAATTCTCAAGAAACAATAGGCGAACAATGTCAATGAACGAGTATCAACATGTTGTTTGTTTTGCGCTGTCGCTGACATCAATCGCTGTCGCTGGCTTTGCTTTGACGGTTTGTAAATTGCAATCGAGATTCACAAACACGCTTCGCGTAAGAATCAGATAAACAGTTTTAAATGCATTTAGTATGCAATACCAACATAACACTTGGGTGAAATGACATGCTTCCATTACCTCGTAAATTTAATCGCTCGTTTTTGCGACGCGAAACCAACATGCCAAATTCCCAACCCAAGGCTCTACCGGTGCGCAAAAAAACTAATTCGTCATCCGCATATGAAATGATGAATCGATGTTAAGTGGTGCGTAGTAAATTTATGCTATGGTCAAGATCGGTTGAAAGACGAAGTGAAACAATTATTAATTCTACCTATTGTCGTTTTCTGTATTTTATCAGCTTACATACTACGTTTGTCAAATCATATACGTTTTTGGCTGCTCGGATCCAGGTTATTATTTTCAATTCATAGGTCTATTGGTCCAGTACATCATCATCGTAGTAGATCTATTCCATAATGGTATACGTATGTGTTTTATCCAGTTCAAGAATCAACAGGGTGTGACATTTAAAAATAATACACGTTGATGCTAGTATAGTAAGTTTAATAAGTTCCATAAACTGCATGTTGGCGTATAAGACAGTGTTGCAAGCACACAGGGCTTCGACAGCGTTCATGGACTTGGTGCAGCGATCGCTGTTGTTTAGTAGCTCCCTGGTGGCAGATTTGAGAACACCTAACGCGCCTCGCATACAGCGCGGTCCGAAGTCGTGGACCCCGACCACCGTGTTATAACGAGGCTCGACTGTAAATGCCTGTGATATATACTAATGAAACCATGGCCAAACATGCACATGACATTCATAAATACATTCAACATTGCGTTTGCTTCTTGTTTCTTTCTAGTCAATTTAAGTAGTTCCGGTGTAACAGGTATGTGCCATATTACATTTACATAAATGTTTCTATTCATCTGCCATTCCCACTAAAAAGTAATTTATTTGATAATGGAATGGCAGCCTACATAGTAATATACATCACTGGCATGTTCCATATTGCATCGAAAAAACTACAGCTTATCAACCACAGTGAGCATCTAAGACATGGCGGCCATCTTCGAAACTAATACAAAAAATTCATAAATAGTAAATAATAAGGGCCTCCCTCTAACTTTAAAAAAGTCTGGACGAGAAACTAGTTTCTTTTTTACTAGGCCTAATATATGATATTTTATATAAACATAATATACGTATATTAAACATATAGATGGTCACAAGAAAACATAACACCAATATAAATTAATATAACGTTTAATTATAAATATAATACAAGAAAATCGAGCACACACTGCAAATCTCCAACACTGAGAATGTCACCATGATACAAGCCCACCACTACTCTGGTCTCTGCGACAGTGTCCACTTGTTTCACTAAACCAGTGAATCCGGGACGCTGCTCCTTCACCGTACAGATCTTGAAGGCTTCCTCGTATGAAAGCGTTCTTAACTGTTGTGAGACAATGCTTCGCTTGTGTCTACGCGGTCCGCATATGGGCGATAACCGCAGACTTCGCGTGATCGTTCGCAGTGACCTAGTCCATCTGTCTCTGGCGCTTCGGCAGTAACGTCGATCTCCGGTGGTCGGCAGATATCTCGTGTTTTGCCAAATCTTCTTGGGCTTGGCGCAGTCCTTCCTGGTGACAAACACGTTCTTTGCTTTCGCATGCACACAAACTTTGCAGTGAAAGACATGGTTTTTGCTATCGTGAATAAGCCACGCAAAACGTACGAACCAGTCCACCTTGATCAAACGTGGCTGCGTTGTTTTCTTTCATTTCTTTCCGTGATCACCGCACGCCGAAGTACATTTACGAATCATTTTAACCGATATCATATTGAAAAACTGTGAGGAAGTGAGCTCCCACATTTTACACGTTATAATATTATTTTTGTACCTGCCCAGCAGGATGCAAACTTTGGCCGAGAGCAAATAAATCATTGGCTTATCGCCGGACAATTACAGATTAGGGGGCGCGAAAACAATTCCACAGGTGGCGGGCGGGCAGCTATAATTCATGGGTTCACCGCCGCTTACACCACAATGCGTGTTAACGTGGCCGTAAAAGCGTTTCGCCAAATTGGCGAAGTTTTTTTTCCTTTCGCCAAATGGGAAACCGTTTCACCTATGGCACAATTGGCGATCGGCAACACTAGCCTAGATACTCATATAATGTGTTACTATCATGATCGTTCATGTCTTAATATTTTCCAAAATATGCGATTTGGATGAAATATGATATGCTAGCGTTACAACATAATATTATATAGAGGTCGCTTTGAAAGTGAATTATAAACAATTATCGAATGTTTTATTTGTCTGTCAAATTCCCATTTTACAAAATGTCTAACAGTAAACACACTACAGCTATAAAGATTAAAATATGAAGTATTTATAATATTATGTACTTTGAGATCGAAAAAATCACAGAATTTGGGCATTTTAATTAAAAGAAACCACAAACTGGCTACATATGAGTTAGCCAATTAAAATCGTAGTACATTCCCTTTAACGTTGATGCTTTCTGTGACTTCAAGCAGACATGACATGTCACTTTTCTCTGCTTCATTGCTTCTGGAAGCTTTGGCCAATCATGAATCAAATCACTGAGTCAGAAAAGCATTTCTCAGGCTTCAATTTGTTTCTTCTGATCAATTTATTTCAGCAACTTGCTTTGCTCAAAGAAACGAATCTGCAATCTGTCACTCTAATGTGCAGAAATAATCAAGATGAATGCCTGTTGTATTGGTGTTCGTCTTTCTTTGTTTAGATGCAAATTGTGTGAATATTTGTCAAAGGTTTTGCCATAACTCCCAGTTGTACATTCCAGGCAACTTTGAAGGCAATTATGATTTTCTGTCATAAAATTTTTTTTTAGAAGAAATACAGACTTTCTTCATAGCAAATTATGCAGAGCTGCCTCTCTGCCTTGGGAAGCAGTTACTACAGCAACAGTAATTTTAACCAGATCGCCATCCATAGCAATAATCTCCAGATGACAAGAGGACAATATTCAAACTGGATGTCTCTGTCAATTGGGACCCAAGCTGACTGCATAACAGATATTTGCAATAAACAAAATGATGCAACAAACACCCATTAGATTGGGACTGATTTAACAAATATTAAAACAGTAAAACCTCCATTGTAGTCCCTTTGCCTAGAATTGTTTTTACCAAGTTGATAATAAAATAGATGAGACTTTATGCTGCCCAAATGAATTTGGTAATTAACCAATCAAGTAAACATAAAACCAATGAATGATCAAATATATTATAGTAATCACTGCACCATGTTGGCTGAACACCTATTTTCAATTAGAACTGGGGTGGTGATGACATCTCTTATTAAGTACAAATATCTAGCACTTTTACTGTGCAAAAAAAATGACATAAAACACGGAATACCTAATCCTGACAGAAATTTACAGGAATGCAAAGATTCTTCTCTACATTTCATGATGGATGGCTGGTGGTGTATCCCCTAGGCTTAATTGTCTTTATTTATCCATGTTTTTCTATTGTACCGCTACATGGTAAACTAATAG
Organism: Lamellibrachia columna; assembly: GCA_963662155.1. Lineage (NCBI taxonomy): Eukaryota > Metazoa > Annelida > Polychaeta > Sabellida > Siboglinidae > Lamellibrachia > Lamellibrachia columna. Next base: position 4,313,918 of record OY759270.1, on the reverse strand, counting down.
GTGACTGAGCTTGGCCCCCCTTTGGCTTCCCTATTTGGCCTCTCCCTTTGGCCTCCCCTATGGCCTCCCCTTTGGCCTCCCTCTTTGGCCTTCCTCTTTGCAAGATCCTAGATATGCTTCTGTGGATGGCTACAAAATCATTTTTATGAATTCTGATTACAAACAGGTGATTTTGACATTCAAATGGGTACTTCGGCATGACATTCCACCACATGACATTGTGATCACCACATCACCACTACCTCATGTCATGTCAATAGAAGACCACAAGGACAGGTGGTGACAGGCGGTAATAGTTAAGATGTCAGTGTTATGACACATATGACAGGAGGTTGTGATCCTCTGTCAAGACAAGATCAGTATCAACGGTGACAGTCACTGACATGTGTATCTTGTGCAAGATCATAATCTGCTGACACTTCATCTCAGCAATATGAGTATCAGGAAACTTTCTTCTCTGAATAACACCTACACTTAGCACTGGTGCTGACACTGGGAATACATTTAACTTCCAGTTTATAACCCACTCATATGTAAAATAAACATAATATATTGTTGTCATGATATTGTTGTCATGATATTGTTGTCATGATATGCATGTGAAAACATGTCAACAAATTATGAGCACAATAAAAACAATCAACCAAAAAGGGTTTGGTGGGAGTCTTCCCAGTCACCCTTCTACCATTGACCTGCCTTTGACATAAACCAACATCTTGCATCAACAAGAACCAAGAAACATATCTAGTAAAATTCCTTTATAATTATTACCAAAAGCAATTTGTAGTAAAAATTCCTTTATAATTTTTGCCAAAAGCAACTTGTGGTAAAATTCTGTTATAATTTGTTTACCAAGGAACACAAATTATTGCAAAATAGGAGGTAATATACCTTCCATGTAACCTATTTGTGAATTTAGCTACTGTGTGGTGGCTCACTATAGCCTTTACAAATGAACCTCGTCACAGTGGGTGCCTGGGGCTGTCACAAGACTTGACAGACAGAAAAAATTGGTTAACAAAAAAACATGAAATGCCCTAGTGAAGATATTAAAGTCTGCATACTAAAGAACACAATCAAATTGTGCAGCAAGAAACTCTTGCTGCAGCGATCACTGATCTATGCAGCCGAGTTGAGAACTGTACATTAATTATGTTTAACAGCAAAACTAAAATGTCTAGACAGTTGTCTCCCAGTGATGTGAATGAAGCTAAGCTTTGAAAGGACACTTCCGACACATGCATTTAGTTTTAGCTAAATACAATAGCAGGAAATTAACAGAAATGAAAGGGTAGACTAAATGGTCACCACAAATAATGATTTTCTTGACAGTTTGCTTGGAGAGAATCGACTGTGTATAAATGGGTACACAAAATACACTGCAATCTTTGCATATTACGACCACACCCTCGTAATATGCCACAAAAATTAATTGCAGAAAAAAGCAAGGAATCTAGTTCTGCAATTAGACCACTCCCGCAAATTGTTCAAAGCGTTAGAACTGTGAAATGAGAAAAAAGTCTATGTGAAAATACATGGCCTACAATTACACTATAACAGCGACGCCTATACACTCGCTGTGAACCATGATTAGATCTCCTGTTGAGGAGATGGCACTAGAAATATATTCCATTAATCTTCACTTTCAAACACTAATGGTGGCAGATTCCACCAGAACCCAGCTTTCTTCCTGGAGGAAAACATACATGCCATCTGCAAAACACTGACAGGTGCAGACAAGAACATCTATCTCTTTCATCTGCCCTTGTACGAATGTTCAGATGAGCAATTACTCATGGTGCACGGGACTACAAAATAAATCATTCTCCTGCTGCTGTCAGACGACAGAGACAGGAGGAAGCACAGCCTTCAATCATCCTCAACTGCTGATTGTTGTGTGAATCAGGAATCTGGGTGTGGAAGAACCAGCATTGTTCTTACATCACAACCTTGCATGACAGTGCAGGAATCACAATGATGTGTATAATGGACTAAAGAAATAAGATTCATGTGCTACACTAGTCATACTTTGGCAACATGACGGCTATTATTGAGACATCAAAGTAATATACCAAGTGTACATACTTCAGTATGGACAATCTTGTTTGTTTGTTTGTTCTAAAAATCCAATAATAATAACAATCAATGCTTGACGAATATATTATATTAGTGGCATAATGTTGATATATCGGTGACATTGTTGTCTAATTTTTTTTAGACAATTATAATATCAAAATTTAATCAATTAGTGACTTCAACATTTAATCAAATGTAATTTAGTTTAACAATCCTCTTGAATTACCATAGGGCAATGTGTATTTCCCACTAGTCAATAAACCTTATGCAAAAAATAAATATCAAGGTACTATAATTAATACCAATTATGTCAAAATAATGATCATGGTGCAATTTTTGTCTTACATATTCAGAAACACACATAAAATAAAGGCTATAAATGATTAGTTAGAATTTGTTCACTGGTGTCAGTGTAACTCAACAATCTGCCCCAGTCTGTATATATATTATATAATCACAGTAGTCGGTGTTAGGCCTCATGCATCTTTCTCTCCTGCTCTACGAAGTGGAATGAAGGACAAGTTTGCTTAATTCAAACTGTGCAAGCAATTAATCGTCATTTCTAAGCAAACAGCTTTCAGTTCATTTTCTTCTGTTCAATCCCATGAGGAAAGTGACTCAGACTGGGGATACTGCAATCAAAATACAAGTGTTGACATTTAATTCACAATGAAAAAAGTTCAAGTATTTCACCTCTCCAAAGTGTGAAATTAAAAGAAATTTTAATTGGAAAAAACTCTTAGAAACAAAAATAATTCTGTTTCGCTGGTCCCCAGATGTCTAGAATATTTCAGGAAACAGAATACACACACCTATATCAATAATTAAAATGTAATTATAATTTAAAACATCTGGGTACAGCTTCACTAACATTCGCATGAGCTCTTAAAAATCGATTTCACTCCTTAGCTATGATCGAAACTGAAACTTGAGTTTCAATCAAAATAAATCATAAAAATGCTCATAGAAACGCTCTTAAAAACGCTCCTAACTTACAATGAGGTTAGACCGCTCATAAAGTAAAACATATCCATCATAAACAGTCAAATTTACCTAACTGCATATTATTTTGACTCCACTTTTACATAGATCAAGTTTTTCAGTGAAATAAGTTTTAAAAATGTGAGCGATGAATAGTTTGGCTTTTGTCTACAGTTTCTATTTTACAGCACTGATGTTGACAAGTCGTTGTGTGCGCTGTTTTATGGCATTGTGAAGGTCAAGGTTGTTCGAGAAACATTTGCTATTACAATTTGAGCGAATTTTAACTGTGTCTAACCAAAATATGCACACCCGTAACTTTCATATTGGTATAATCGATGACACAACTTCAGTTGACGTTGGTGCTCTCCGCAAGCTTTGTTATTGAAAACTGTCAAAACTTCACTTGTCAAAACAACACTTCGCTGGAGTGTCACAGAAATAATGTCCTTTGTGGCATGTTGTCTGCTTTTTTAAAATAAATTTTTTTTTTCTTCACCCAGTGAGCAAATCACTCAAATGTAGCTAAAAAGTGTTCGATGGATCGTATTATCAGTCACTTTTGGACAACTTTTCTATTTATTGTGCACACTGTGGAACTTATGTAAATTTCTATCATTAGCTTATGATGGGTTTTACAAGCATCTTAGTGAAATGCATTTTGAAAACGCTCTTAAAAATCTATGATGGATTCTGTGTTACGATGGATTTTCCTTATGAGCTCTTTGTCTTAGTGAAATGGTCCCCAGGTGTGTCTTCCAATATTCGAATGACAAAACTCAAATATCCACAATGTCTGTTAAGACCATCCTGTTCTTAGCTGCAATTTATCAACAATTGCCACAAACATTGACACACTAGCCTCATAATCAGCAGGTGCTGCCTTGTAGGGTGTTTATTATCCTAACTTTAACAAACAGCTTCCTGATGAGCTCCATTTTGCCCCTTTTGGAAATTGCCTCACAATGTAATGAGTCCTCACTGACTGTGTGCTCACAGTCAGTTTGGTTTCCAGTTACATTTCTCATCACATCCCTACTGAATGCATAATGGCAGAGTAGCAGCACAGTTCCAGTCTACACTGAATTCAACCGCACAGTGCACACAGAACGGGATGCAAACAGTAATTCATTTTACATATAAATACAACATAATCAAACTGTAAGGAGAGTTAACTTGTTCAGTGCCAAGGCCACACCATGAAGTGGATTATCTTGCAACAATCATGATTATTTTGTAATAATCATGACAGTTCAAATACAATGTCACATACTGTTCTATAAACATAATGCTCCCTGGTGCAGTCATCTGTTGATAACTGTTCAAATACAATGTCACATACTGCTCTATAAACATAATGCTCCCTGGTGCAGTCATCTGTTGATAACTGTTCAAATACAATGTCACATACTGCTCTATAAACATAATGCTCCCTGGTGCAGTCATCTGTTGATAACTGTTCAAATACAATGTCACATACTGCTCTATAAACATAATGCTCCCTGGTGCAATCATCTGTTGATAACTGTTCAAATACAACGTCACATACTGTTCTATAAACATAATGCTCCCTGGTGTAGTCATCTGTTGATAACTGTTCAAATACAACGTCACATACTGTTCTATAAACATGATGCTCCCTGGTGCAGTCATCTGTTGATAACTGTTCAAATACAATGTCACATACTGCTCTATAAATATGATGCTCCCTGGTGTAGTCATCTGTTGATAACTGTTCAAATACAATGTCACATACTGCTCTATAAACATAATACTCCCTGGTGTAGTCATCTGTTGACAACTTTGACATTGCATATAAATTTTGAGGTTCCCAAAACCTTTTTTTATCCATCTCTGAGCTTGGGTTTTCAAGGATTTAGGCGCAATATAATTTTTATTATTATTAGTCCTTCACAAAGGACTAATAATTAGTATTATTCATTACTGTTAATATTGTATTTATCAATATCATATGAGAAATGTTATAAATCCATCGTATCCAAAGACACATTTCACTAAGAGTTTAAAGAAAGCTGTTATGACACTGTACAAAGATGGTTATATAGCTAATTACATGAAGCATGGTTCTCTTTGACCAGTTTGTCCATTCCAAAGCCAGAGACTCATTACTCCAGTCTCTATAGCAATGATTGATGGCCTTTGTTTGAATAGCCCCCAGATGGACAATTGTATGCAAGGACATCCAGGTGGCCCAGTTTCTAACCAGTCTGGTCATCTAAGGCCACGCAAGGTGACCGTACAGTTGATGAATCCACATGACACGTCTGACCATTATAACAGATATCTAATAAAGTTGCTGTGATTATCACATGCATGGAATAGATTATAGAAATTATGAATGTGTATCTTGTATTTGTTAATTTTTTACATTTATATGTGTGTCCTATATGTGTGCATGCTTGTGTACATGCACGCATATATATACATACACACAGACACATATACACATGCATGGGCATTGGACACACACACATATATATAAAATATTGTGTGCGTGCATGTGTGCGTGCATGCATGCGTGCATGCATGCGTGCGTGCATGCATGCGTGCGTGTGCACAAATTCATAAATACAGGATACACATATGCATATCATCTATTCCAGGGCATCACATTTGAATACAACAGGAGAGCGATAAACTGCCAAATATGCCAAATTAATTTAGGCGAGCGATTCGTTAGTTGTTTTTTTACCGTGTAGTGGCGCCACCATTTCCCTTTCGGATTCTGTCATCGCCATGAAAGTTTAATTGGTGCTTGTTGGGGCCGACTTTTGTACAAAAAATAAATGTTTACTTTAGTAAACCCCACACACTGCAATTGGTGAAATGGTTTTGAATTGCAACATGTCACCGATTACCGTAGGAGTAGCCTAGGCAAGGCCAGTGGCAGTGTACTGTTCCCGGGCCGTGGCCACGACATAGTACTGGTTTCATGTGCGAATTCGTTTAGGCGGTTTGAAATTGCAATTGAGATTCACAAATATGCCACGTATAAGAATTAGATATATAGTCATAACTCATAAATGCAGCTTACTAGGCAACACCAATATAAACTGGGATGAAATGGCATGCTTCCATTGCATCATAATGCCAAACGCACAACTCAAACTCGGTGCGAAAAAATACAAATTTGTCATCCGCACATGAAACAGTGAATCGATGTTAAGTGGTACCGGAGATGTGCATTGTGATTTTATATATTCAGAGCGGTTGAAAGACGAAGTGGAACAATTCCTAAAATTATCGTTTTCAATGTCTAATCAATTTTTACACTCCGTGTCAACTCATATACATTTTCAGTAGTTCAGATCCAGGTTATTATTTTCGATTACCATTACAGCGTAGTCGGTCAATAAGATCGTAGTGAAATATCGTTGATCCCTTAACTATTCCATAACTGTACATGTATACATGTATTTTATTCAGTTCGACATACAACAGTATGTGACATTTAAACATAATACACATCAACGTTATTCCACTCATTTTATAACTTTTTTATAAACCGCGGGGCCAGCATAGCTTCGATGGCATTCTTGCAATCTTGGTGCAGCGGGCCGCGATCGCCATTGCCGATGACGGATGATACGTGAACTCCAAATATTGGAGTCCAAACACTACGTTATAAAGGTTAGACTAGTGAATCTAATACTCAAGAAACTACTTGTCAAGATGAACATTTGCAGGCAGCAAGTGATTTTAACAATTGACGCGAGCGATAAATCCCTCCCTAGATTATCGATTTGCGCGAGCGATAGGGAGCGAGAGCGATCGCTCACCTCAATTCTCAAATGTGATGCTCTGCTATTCCATGCATGTGATAATCACAGCAAATTTGTTAGATATCTGTTTAACATGCAGATGCATTTGTGCATGTGTCTGCATATATATATATATATATATTTTTTTTGTGTACATACAGTTGCGCCCCATTATGACACGGATTCAGATATAAGGCAGTTGGTCGTTGACCCAAATTTTCTGCCGCCAAGAGGAAATGCCAAATCGGTCTGCTTAAACCTACTTAGAATTGCTTTGACAATTCTCAAGAAACGTGTTGTTTGTTTTGCACTGCCACCGGCTTCGCTTCAAATCAGATAAACAGTCTTAAATACAATTTAGCATACAATACCAATATAACACTGGGGTGAAATGGCATGCTTCCATTGCATCGTAAATATAATCGTTTTTGCCACGTGAAACCAATACACCAAATGCCTAACCCACGGCACTACCGGTGCGCAAAAAACACAGATTTGTCATCCACATATGAAACAATGAATCAATGTTAAGTGGTGCATCATAAATTTATGCTCCGGTTAAGATCGATTGAAAGATGAAGTGAAATAATTATTAATTCTCCCTATTGTCGTTTTCTATGTTTAATCAGCTTACATGCTACTACGTATGTCAAATCATATACATTTTCAGCTGCTCAGATCCAGGTTATTATTTTCGTTTCATAGGCCTATTTGTCCAATATATAATCATCGTAGCAGATATGTTTCATAACGGTATACATACATGTATTTTATTCAGTTCAAGATTCAACAGGGTTTGACATTTTAAAATAATACACGTTGATGCCAGTTGACAGATATGGGAACACTTAACACGCCTCGTGTACAGCGCAGTTCAAAATCATGGACCCCAACCACCACGTTAAAATGAGGCTCGACTGTATATACTGCGCTGTACACGAGGCATGTTAGGTGTTCCCATATCTGCCACCAGGGAGCTACTAAACAACAGCAATCACCACCACCAAGTCCAAGAACAGCACTGTCTTACACGCCAATATTCAGTTTATAGAGCTTATTAAACGAGTCAACTAAATTAACGAGTTAACTTGGATAAATTGTATTTCATTATATATATGTATATATATATATATATATATATATATATATATATATATATATATATATATATATATATATATATATATATATATATATATGTACATATATATATATGTATATATATATATATATATATATACATATATATATATATATTATATATATATATATATATATATATATATATAATTATATACAATTTATCCAACTAACAACCTACCAACAGAACAGAACCAGTTGTCAATAAGTCACTCTATTTCAGGCCAGAAACCTATTGGGATCCAGGACAATGATATGTGATGTGCCACGCCAAAACCAGGCGCTTGTTGCTAGATTTAGTTCGGCGCAAGAGCCTAAAACGCATGGTGTACCTTCGAATTGTCGAAAATGGGTTAACGACGGAATCGATCAGCGAAATTATCCATCTTTCCATAAATCCATTTATATAAGCAGAAAGATTGTTCAAACTAGTAATATGTAGCACTTTATTGAAGCCACTGATTAGCGTCGCGGTTGAGAAGTCTGAAACAAAGCCATTTTTACGCGTTTCTGATCGACTGTCTTCGCTCGCTTACAAGCGGGAAACCCCACATGTTATACATGGCTGGAAAGCTTATGACGTGAACTACACGTGTGATTGGGAATCTCTTACTCTAGACCAATGGAACAGCTCCTATTATACATAATTTATCCAGCAACAAAGTGCTGTTGTTGCTATGGAAGTTGCGAAACGCTCGCTGATTGGTCGAAAACGTAAGCGCACATGCACAGTCGGCTTGTTTACACATTCCTTTAGTCTTTGTTCGCCAGTTTCGCCTGCTGTTTTCGTCTTCGATTCGTTATAGAATTGCACTATGGCATCGAAAGAAGCTTATTTAGGTACCGAGTTGGATCGTACGAGGGGGTGCAATCTCGAAAACAGAAATTTATCTGCCGTAATTGAAGATTACTTCGAAGGACGCGTCAAGCCCGTGGAATTCGCCTCAGCAGGGGAAGACCACATTGAGCCTGCACTGGTTGGCGCAGCGCCAGTGGGAGCGGACTTTCCAAATTGGGGAAACTGACATCGTGTAGTGCTATTATGTATGTAGTGTGTAAATAATGTTTTATTTTCAGATATTTCAGGGATTTACTTTAGGGGTTCGGCTCCCAGTGCTCGCGGTAGTCTCCGGGAATACCAAACCTGGTAGTAAACAAGGTGGCATTCAATAAATATTGCGTTCTTCCACTTTATACTTCTGTATCTTCTTTATACACACCTACTGGAGGAATAAAAAATTAATTAATTTGGAACATTTTAAGTGCATGGTTGCTATGGGAGAAGCAATTTTTCAATGCCATTTTTTAAAGCTGATTTTCTCAAAACTGTTATTCCAAGAACGTGAACACTAAAAGTGTAATATCTTGGCCCAGGAGTAAGATACACTGTTCATGTTAGTGTCATTTTAAAGTTGTGTATCTCCTCTATTTGAATCTGTAATAAAATTGTTTTGTAAAATTGTCGACAAGAGCCTGGTTTTGGCATGTGGTATCACATATGTATCTAATACAGACTGCCGGCAGGCTCCTAATATACAATCCTAACCAGCTCCCTGGAAACAGGCCAATAGGGAGAGAGTGCCATCAATCAAGACTTGTGCCTTCCAATGTTCATTATTACCCAAACTGGACTACCGGTAGTCGTAAATCACCGCTGACACAAGGGACACAAGGGACCTAGTTGAAATGACAGGTTATATCATACTTCTAATTAAAACTGGTTACACCCAACAAAGGTTTTCGGTGTTGGATCAAAAAATCTAAATATTTTAATGTTTAAATTTAGCTGCATAGGTGCATCATATCATAAAATTAGCATTACATTTTTTCATGTGAATGCTTTTCACACAGGTAAAATTGCACATTTCAACAATGAATATGTCACATTATATGAAAAACAAAATATAAATGTTGAACCTAGCCAGATTTGTGTTATGATCCAAGTTTTTTGTATTAACAATTAGTCAAGATCCATGGTGATCAGAGTTCCATGTCGAACCTCTCCAATCAGCTTTGTTAGTTGTCAGTTATAATTGTGAATACAAATATGAATAAAATTATATTTACTGCCCTGTTAATAACATGCAGGTACAAGAGGCCGGTATGACATTTAAGATTGATTGCTATAAGTAGCCTGCATACCAACTTTCATTTTGACAATTTATTGTCTACAACCATGATTTAGTGAACCTATCTGATTGTTACAGCACAACCTGTATTCATGAAACACATTCAGAAACATTGTCTCATATATCATAATCTATATGGATTAATCATCCACCACTAGTGTGATATCCGGATTAAGTATTCCACCAAGGACTACACAAACACCACAAAGGCTTATCAGCAGCGATGAAAGGATTATCATGCTTTATCCTGCAAAAGTCTCTCATCAGAATGCGATCATCAGAGTATCACACATGAGCTAATGAAGTCGGTGACAAAACTCATTGTTGACTCAACAGATTGCACACTATTTTTTCAGGGATGGAACAGAAATGTAATGAAATGTAATGTAATGAAATGAAATGTAATGAAATGTAATGTAATGCAGATAAACAACAGCCAAAGTGTATTGTTTCTATTGCATTAAAGAAACTTGCATAAATGTAGAAACAAATAAAATATTTTTTTAAATGCATAACATTCAAGGACTTGGAAGGGTTTTTAATAATATTTCAATCAATTCTACTGGGCTAGTTGGCTGGCTTGCTGGCTGGTTATCAATACTGATGTAAAATGAAGCAGTCAAGTTTAAATTAATTTTTTTTTAATTTACATATTTTCATGCCAAAAACTCCAATGCACCTTTAAATGTGTTATAAGGTAAGCCATTAGCCATGCCATGCCATGTCATGTCAGACAGATAGATGCCTGCGCTGTCCTGACCTTGGTAAACTCACCAACTGCAGACAATGCAGAAACAGACACCTTCATAATCATCCCAACTGCAGGGCATCAAATGAGTGACTGACCTCACCTGGACTGACAGCACAGCCAGTGGCCAAGTATTGAGTATATCATTTACATGTCTGTGATGAGCCTTACAGCAGTAACCAGTATGGGAGGTCTCAGGTGGTCAAAGCTGCTACTAAGTTACACTATGTGCAAGAATGTAATACAAAGTACAGAAACAACTAGTAAACAAATAATGGACAGGTGTACTGGGTCAGATTATAACTGACATGTGTATTAGGTCAGACTATGATTTAGGTCAGATTATGTTAATGAAACATATTCATAATATTGTTGGTGGTTGCGGCTGGAACCAATCCATCCTCTGCAGCCAGCATAAAAGCTGCACAAAAACAAGTTACACAGGCATGAATTTTTAAGAAGCACTAGTACAAGCCAAATCGATGACCTAACAGAAAATATGAACGACTCCAGCCATTTCTTACAAGTTTACTAATTATCTGTGACAAGTAATTGTGATAATTACTAAGCCAATTACACTTAGCAATTTCCCTGCAGGATACAATCAAAAACCTGCACTCCAAATTACATGTTTATATGAATCAATGTATGTATGCATGCATTTCATTATGGAGAGGACAAAACCGCAATACATTTCTAAGTGTGTTTATTGTATATTAGTTGTTACAGTAGCAAGATATGAATGTAATACCAATAACTATAATTATTGTGTACACAACTGATGTACAGTTGAATGAATGAATGCTACTTTGATCTATGGAAACTATAATTGTGTACACAACTGTTGTACCATTGAATGAATGAATGCCACTTTGATCTGTGCAAACTATAATTATGTACACAACTGTTGTACCATTGAATGAATGAATGCCACTTTGATCTGTGCAAACTATAATTATGTACACAACTGTTGTACCATTGAATGAATGAATGCTACTTTTATCTATGGAAACTATAATTATGTACACAACTGTTGTACCATTGAATGAATGAATGCTACTCTGATTTGTGCAAACTATAATTATGTACACAACTGTTGTACCTTTGAATGAATGAATGCTACTTTTATCTATGGAAACTATAATTATGTACACAACTGTTGTACCATTGAATGAATGAATGCTACTCTGATTTGTGCAAACTATAATTATGTACACAACTGTTGTACCTTTGAATGAATGAATGCTACTTTTATCTATGGAAACTATAATTATGTACACAACTGTTGTACCATTGAATGAATGAATGCTACTCTGATTTGTGCAAACTATAATTATGTACACAACTGTTGTACCATTGAATGAATGAATGCTACTCTGATTTGTGCAAACTATAATTGTGTACACAACTGTTGTACCAGTGAATGAATGCTACTTTGATCTGTGTAAACGGTGGAAGTTGTTGCTTTTGTAAGCTCTTTTATGTACTTGATATTCTCTGTGTAAAGTTATTTGTTTATTTATGTGTACTTTGCTGAAGAATAGTTTCTGCTGTGTTGATAATGTAATTATGTAATGTTGTGATTTGAAAGTAGCAAAACATGATGTCTTGTGATGCAAGTTTACCTGTTTGAAACCTGCATTACGACATACCTGTTAAACATGCACACATCCGGTGGATGGATAGACCAGCAAATGTTTAAGAAAAGTTCATATTAATTATATAAAAAACATTTTATTGACTATAATATGTGGTCATATAGAGCAACCAGGTGATAACCAGATGCTGACCAGATGTTGACCAGATGATGATGACCAGGTGATGATGACAAGATGCTGACCAGATGATGACCAGATGTTGACCAGATGATGATGACCAGGTGATGATCTGATGATGACAAGGAGATGCTGACCAGATGATGCTCTGATGATGACAATGAGATGCTGACCAGATGAAGACCAGATGCAAGTCATTGAACCAGCAGAACTGGCTGACTGACAGACCAATAGATCAAGTGATGGACATATGGGACGTGAAAGAACCAAGTGAGACTGGCTAAAAAAGGAACTGATACAACGGACGGATGGACGGACGGACGGTCGACAAATACATTGATGCCCAAATAAGAATCTACCAATTCACACAGGGACATGTCACTCTTCCAAACGAACACAAGATGCACTCACAAAACTCACGGGAAAAGATGACGCAGAGTTAATATTGATCTGAGGGAGAAACAGGAAAAAGATCGATCGTTATTTATTCTAACCGTCGGAAAACCAATCTAGGCTTTTCCTGTGCCACAAATATGACCGATTACAGATGCATCAAACGGCAGCCAATCTAAACCATCAGGGTCAGACTAAACTTCCACCAAAGGTACAAAAGGCAAAAAACGGACGAGACACGAGAATGATTAATGATTCACTGGACGGTTAGAACATTTAAAAAACATTACATCCCGGTAGGACAAACAGGGACACAGTGCAACTCAGCACACTGATATGAGGAGAGTCTGTCAGGTTCTGCATCCATCTTCCCAGGGTAAGTCCTGGGGTGATCACTCTGATAATGTGTGGGTACCCATGTTAGTTCACAGGTAAAAAAAATCTTTTGGGGGATTTATTCATTGAAATTATACCCATTTTAGAGACTTCATTTTCCAGGAATTATTCTTCTTTAGTAACTATTAAATACCGTAGAACCGCTCAAAAGCAGCCTCACATGTTTTTTGCGGGAATAAATCAGGTGTTTCATTTACTGCATCTTGTGCCCTACAGTTAAGGGTTTCATTGCACCCCTTCTATCAGAATTATGAGAATTCTCAGCTAATTTTAGACCCCTTTCCACACAAAATATCCCTTTTTGGATCTCAAGATGCCCATATCATCCTTTGAAAAACACCCCTTTCCACTGTTTTTTAACGCACATGCTTCCCCAGAAATTTCTGACTGACTTCCCCAAACACATCTTTTAAGTCCTGGTCCATTCCAGTTCATTCCTTTCACTTTATTTGGCTATTGACAACAGAACCTTAATTTAACTTATATTTGTCTCTCTGTAGATACACACTGATACTCCAATAACACTGTATGTACAATGTATATCCAGTGTAAATAAATAAATTAGCTTCAGAAAGCAAACTTGGTCCCCACATCCATAAATTGTAGGTCAAGCTTATCACACTGAGGCATCGACCCACGACAAATTATCAGTTATCAGCCATTCTACAGACAGCAAGTCTCCTCCACTTATAAACATAACCTTATCGGTGTGAGAATTCAGCTTTTTAAACCAAAATGTCTTCAATGGTGCAGTCTGTCTATAAATATCCCAAGTTTTATCAAGTAGGATTCAGTAAACAAGCATGCCTATGTTCCATATTAGTAAGTGCAGTCAGGTCCCATGCTTCACTATCGATCATTATAAATGTCATTGTATTTGTGTTTTATTGCAAACTATCCCAGCAGCCTGAGGTTTAAGTCTAACACAAATGACATGTTGTATTCCATGGCTTACACATTAAAAGGTACAATAGCAAAGGTCGAGTTTTAACTACTGTTCATTGTTAGATGGGGAGCCTATTCAACATGTCACATTTATTAACTTTGTCACCAAGCTGTTTGATGCAGATCAGCATCAAAGCTGCTGTAGTGGCTGCACTATTATGACTGCACTGTAATGGTTGCACTGTAATGGTTGTGCTACTGCACTCAGGGTTGTTTGATTTAAAATCATTTGATTTAAATCATTTGATCACTCCAAAAATAATTTATTTATGATTTTTTATTTCCGATTTTTTTAATCCGATTTATATGAATTTAACACAAATAATTGTTTGCAAGCATCGAGATAATTTTTTTTTTAATACAAAAGCACAATGTGCGCACACTCGTGTAGTTGTATTGTCATCAGATAGACTGATAGTCAAATATTTTATGACATTGTATATGTTTGAGCTATTCCTTTTCTGAATGCAGTGAAGCCACACAAACTTGTCTTCAAGAGGAAGTATCTTTTCAAGTCAGAAGCCCTGAGTTAAAGTCCACTTAGAGATTGTGTTAGTTGTTACCAATTCAGTATGTTGACTCAAGTGAGACAGTCTGGGCTACAATTGTTTAATACTGTACCAGTTTGCAGTCTGCTTGGAGACCCTTAGAGTACACAGAGCCCTGGACAGGTGCTAATCTACCCTCTCAGCAAACAATAATTATCATTGCTACACCTGCAGACACATGGCTTGCTTTCCTTTCTAAGACATATTATGCAACTACAGTGCATGAGGCCTTGTGGACATTGTCTAATGTCTTTATATAAGCAAAAATCATGTATCCTCTGTTAAGACAAGAACCCAAATCAGTTTGAATAGGCCATGTTTTAAAGAGTTTATGAATATAAACATCTATATAAATGTATATATACCAGATTTTTTAAAAATTAATAAAATAAAATAAATATTTTAAAAATCCAATTTAAAAAAATCTTATTTTTTATTTAAAAAAAAATCATTATTTTGTTCAACTCTGACTGCACTATAATGGTTATATACCAATTTAATGGGATTGATACTCAACTATAATGGTTATGCAACTGCACTGTAATAGTTGCTCTATTGCACCATAGTGGGTGCACTACAGCATTTTAATGGTAATACTACTACACTGTAATGGTCATGATACTCAACTGTAATTGATGTGCAAATGCAGTGCACTGTAATGGTTGGAGTGCTGCATTATAATGGTTATGCTTATTGCACTGTAATGTTTATGACACTGCACTGTAATGGTTGTGCTACTGCACTGTAATGCTTATAACACTGCACTATAATGACAATAGCACTGCATTGTAATGGTTATACTTCAGCAATGTAATGTTTCTGATACTGTATTCTAATGGCCGTAACACTGCCCGTGGTTGCTACAGTAAACAGTCAAAAGAACAATCTAGGAATCAGTCTTACCTGTGGATGGTCATCCTGGTTCAACTCATCCTTGACCGATAAGCCATCCCAACATCTCCTCGTACTATCCACGTGCAATAATCCATCGTCTCTTGCACTCATTGACAATGTTTTCCTTCTAGTTTTATCCCTGGACACAACAGTAGCATTGTTTGCGGCCCTGCCTTTCCCTGCCTGCATCAATGTCCTCGCCAAGCCAGGTCTAGACACACCTGAGTTGACGCTTCCGTTCATGCAGCCTACTTTCCCCCAGGCATCCTCAGGCGCAGTGGCTGGGATCGACGGTCTCCTCACAAGCGGAGCCGTGCTGCCTTGAGCTGGCAGTTTTTGAGCAGGCAGACTTCCGACATTCTTCCTGTCACAGCCTGCCCTGTTTATGGTGGCTGGTGGTCTCGTGGCTGATGCGGAGGCTGCGGCAGCCCGGCCAGCACCTGTTGTCTTCTGACTGAATCCTGCTATTTTTGACATGCTGCTAAATTGGACATGACTGCCGAGTACCTGGCCACGTGCTGCCATCACCGTGCCTTCTGCGACTGTCACAACGTAATCGCAATCCAACAGTCATCGTTATGCTTCGAAGACACCGTGGTTTAATAGTACCTTTTTATTGCCGCTCTTGTCACTGGCTCGCTTTTTCAATGGCGCTAGGCAGTGAGGCTTTATGACAGCCAAGCAGTGGTCATGACAAATGTGTATGAGACTGGATAAATCTTGTGTAATCAGTATCACACTTGTTCGCTCACTCCTCTGAATTCCAGTCAGATCGTGGTGAATGAACTCCTTGGGTCAGTGTCTCACATGTATAATGAATGCACCCACTGGACATTCTAGGAAACCACAAGCAAACATCCTCAGTACACAGTTGGTAAATACCGTGATTGGCGGGGTTAATAGTGTCTATACATTGCACAGTAACCCGGCAGTGGGCGGGGCCCAGGTTGTCAGGGGAAGTTAACAAGCAGATTAATTCCTCGGTCTACTCATGGTGTTTGCTGCTCACAAACAAAAGTTGATCATAGACATCACCCATAGCCTTGTAATGTGCACGATAAAAAACCTTGTTGATTACGCAGGCTGGGAATTATGCAGGCTTACAGTTCCACTTCCTCTTTTTAAAACCACTCAACCAATGATTACTACTGCACTTCATGATGCATGTGTTCAGTGTCAATAACTAAGGCTATTCAATCACCTGTCCTGTGTCTACTGAACCGGATTCTCTTCCTATTGTGTTTTCAAACTTGGACATGTCACATCACCTCAAGAGAGACAACCGGAGTGGTGCAGTGAATGTCACAGCTGTTAGTGGCACCATTAGAGTGTGAGGCAACTGAAGCCATTAATTAGATTCCACCTTCAGTTCTGTCCTATGCATCAGTGTCCTCTACCTCACAGTCAGTAGCTGGAGATATTTAACACACACAATGACACTCTCTCTGTTGAAATCCTCCTATAGCAACTGAGCTGCTGGCACAAGACAAGACATTCACGTATAAACTAAATCATCTTCTAGTATCATTTGTTCCGTGTGTATCTTCCGTTGAAATGGTCTGATGATTTAGCAGTGGTATAAATGAGCCAGATGATTACCTTGCCAACGAACATCTGCAAACACAATATCATGGAGTAACATCATCCGTGAAGTAACATCATCTGTGATGTTCATACTACACCTAATCCCACAGTGCTAGGCCAGCACATTCTGGTTCTCGTCTTCAGTGGTAAGATGCGTCACTGTCTAATGTCAGAAACTGCATCGAAAACTAGATGCAAAATTATGCGATCAAATTTCCTGTAATCATCCAACTCAGATGGATCCAGCACCCGCATAACCCGACATTTCTAGCAAGATGACAACCTGGTCTTGTTTCAAAGATGGCAGACATTTCCTGTTTTCACCGAGTATATCTGGGTCTTCCACTTTTTGCAACAATCTTCCTGTCTTACACAATCCAATCGCAGCCAAGGGTACCCACATTAATTACACAACACATTAGAAAAGCAGCTTGTTCCAGGGATTATGTCTGACTTTCGCTGTTCACCATACATCCATCTCACAATATGACATGGATAAAGTCACAAACGATTGCCAAAGACAGCACAAACATTCCCACTTAAGGTGCAGACATTAACAGTCAAACAGATGTCAGTACATTCCCAACTGTAACGTTCATGATGATAAATATTTACTGAACCATCATCAATATTCCTGCTGTGCACTGGATGTTATATAACAATGTACTCTCGAGAGTGAGTTAACAGAAGCAGATGTATACATATATTACTTGATTTACCCACTGCTATGTGATGCCAACGAGTCCTGGATCCTGTATTGAAACATCACAGTCTGTATACACATATATTACTTGATTTACCCACTGCTATGTGATGCCAACGAGTCCTGGCTCCTGTATTGAAACATCACAGTCTGGCTGGCATCATAACCACAGCTTCAATCCAAGCATTGCACCAGACAAGCCAGGCATAAAATTCTTCTCCACGGGTAGATAAATGTATAATGTCCCTTGTTCGACAGGGCTGGCACATTTACAGCTGCTGGACGGCCTGGATCATCTGTTCACCTGGAGGACCCATTCATGAATCAGCACAACCATGAACTGTCTGAAGCCACCCCCAACTTGAAGGGGTGTGTCATTCCTCCAGGACCTGTCACTCAAATTCACACCCACTGTGTGTTGACAGAGATATTCCGGTTACAATACACTGGCAGATATCACAGACAGGCAGCTGCCTACTTCAATGTGGCAGATGTTCCCTTGAGTGAGTGAGTGAGTGAGTGAGTGAGTGAATGAGTGAGTGCTGCGTGCGTGTGTGCGTGCGTGCGTGCGTGCGTGCGTGCGTGCATGCGTAAAATACCCTTGATGTTGTAGACAACAGAATCCGTACTAGTTCTTCTCAAGATACTACACTCAGCAGTAACATATAGCTCTGTTAGCCTTATTCGCTACCACGCTGCCTGAGGCTGTGCTACATAAAACACTGTCATAGAACCAATGTATATTTCATGGCATGGGCTGTTTATACATCATACACAGCAAACATTATAATACACTACCTCTGTATTGGCCAGCCTATGTTTTGTGTGTACACAAGCCAGCTCTGGCACTCTTTCATATCCCACCAATACTACAACTCAAGCACTAGCACAATGCTAATATCCAGTTCAACTTGGTACAGATTTATAAAGGCAGTGCTGATCACATTCCAGACAATCATATCATGTAAGCCAACATTGTTTTATGAGAAATATCTAACTTTCTACAAGTTGCATAAGTTAACTACTGTGTATGTGATGTAATATGATACAGCGATCCTAAATTTTGGCATAGCTCTTCAATGTAACATAACATTATGACACCTGATGACAGCTAGCCAATCTTGTGATATAACAGTTGACAAAATGACCAAGTATTGTCATGACAAAAGTTTCCAAGTTGAAGACATTTTCAATTTGGAAATGATTCAAGCTTGTTAAATGACAGCTTTCCAATGTTGTCACATACCTGTCTGGCCAATATCAGTTGACCTTGTCAAAAGCCAGTGTGACTAATGCAGCCTTCTTGTGTCACAACATACACTGTGTCATTCCATGTCACACCTAACAACATTGTCAAACCACATCCTAGATCCTGTCCCCCGCAGTTTCTGACACAGACACTTTCTCAACACTGCCAACTTCCGGCAATGACGCAAGTGTTGGTATCACATGTGAATGACAACGTCATGCATCATGACAGTGGTTGACAGTGTCATAAAACCTCCAGGCAGCACCCCTCTATTTCTACTCACTCATACACTGGTTTTTCCAGTGAACTGCGTCATCCAAGAAGCGCCAGACACCAGTTCATAAATCTGTCAGAATCCAACTACAGCAGCTCCCATCACCTGTGAGCACCAAGCTCTGCAGGTAAACTACTGATATTGTGGTATATTACCAAGTATAGGCCTACACAGGTAGCCTACTGGTGTGCACTGACTGCCTCAATCTAACAAACATGAAATTACTTATAATATAAATTTATTTTCATATCTTAAAAACAACCGGTCATTTATATCAATCCGTAGTAACCCAGTACTGTTTCTAGTGACCGGCAGACCAACTGACCACAACTGCCTTCTTCAGCATACTATCGTTGACCTGTTTCTAGGAGAGACAGCACATCGAGGAGAGCGTCCATCTGTTCACCTTGCAGTCAGTCCCCTTAGAGTTGAACAACCAGTGTACTGACAGCCCAGCCAGGATGAGCTAGTATACCACTGCTGCTATATACATCTCACCTATACAACCACTACTGTCAGCCCACAACCCACGCTGTTGGTATACAGCTGTAGATGGTAGAATACCAAAGGCTGGTTGAAAGCCGATCATGGATATAGGAATAATCTTGGCACAGAGCCGGACTGCCACAGTTGGAAACTGAAAGAGATCTGTCATAATCCCCTGTCTGTCTCTGCCTGGAAACCTGCTGGCGGTTAAGGTGAATAATGACTGGCAGATTCTGATGACACTCTCCTGCAGCGTTTGACAGATGCGAGTTATCAAAACTTATACATTGAATGTCACAATTCATGGGAGATCTGCACAACCAGCATCTCAACTTATCTACAATTACATGTTTATAAAACATCACTTTAAAAATGAATTTATGATTACATATATTATTACATTATGTTTAATTAACATAGTAAGCAATATGTGCAGTCAGGTAAATAAGAGTGCACTCTTTTGTTAAAATCATCAGAAGAATTGACTCTGATCATCAGATCGGCTAACTTGTGAAACTGTGATTTGCCTATGTTGCAGTATATAGAGGCAGAGCACTTTTTGTAATTTTTTGCTGATTTCTGACCGGACCCAGTAATTTTTTTTATTAATTTGTCCAATGATTTGATCAAAATAAAATATCATGTTTGCACAAACAGGCCAGCATGTTATTCAACAGTAAGTAGGTTCAATTTTTTCAAGAAAGCAAATTTTATAGCTGATGATAAACATTTTTTATTTGCCACAGAACATTTTATCCAAAGATACATTCGACTAGTGTGACAAATATCGTGTAGGGAGAATTACAACAATGTGACGTCATGAAGACAGTAATCCTGACCTTCACCAAATATCAAAATGTGGTATTGCCAACGGTGTTTTATCACTGCCACATGGGCAATTTCTCTGCAAAATATAACTCATGCTGTGTAGTGCAATATAATACTGGCGTATGGCTTGCTATCTGAGTGAAATCAATAATGTAAAATGGCCCATTAATAGCAGTGCAGGGGACATATTTATGGTTACGAGACCAGAAGAGTGGCTGTGTGCACGTCAGGAAATACATTTAAAAGACTGGTTTCAGCTGAATATTAGCAGATTAATTTTCCCCAGAACTAAATCATATAAAAAATACTTACATAGCCACACTGGTAAAAGTAGCCTTTGTTTAAAATAATTTTTCAGAATGAAAAAAAAATTGTTTTATTTCCATGATGGAGAAACACATCTGGTTGCCTTGAAGGGAAAACAATCCTGGTTGCCTTGTAGGAAAAACAATCCTGGTTGCCTTGTAGGAAAAAATATCCTGGTTGCCTTATAGGAAAAACAATCCTGGTTGCCTTGATGGAGAAATAAGCCTAGTTGCTTTGCTGAAGAAACAAGCCTGGTTGCAATGTAAGAAAAAAAGCTTGGTTGCCATGCCAGAGAAACAAGACTGGCTGTCATGCTGGAGAAACAAGCCTGGTAGCTATGCTGGTGAAACAAGCCTGGTTGCTATGTTGGTGAAACAAGCCTGGTAGCTATGTTGGTGAAACAAACCTGGTAGCTATGCTGGTGAAACAAGCCTGGTAGCTATGCTGGTGAAACAAGCCTGGTAGCTATGCTGGTGAAACAAGCCTGGTAGCTATGTTGGTGAAACAAGCCTGGTAGCTATGTTGGTGAAACAAGCCTGGTAGCTATGTTGGTGAAACAAGCCTGGTTGCTATGTTGGTGAAACAAGCCTGGTAGCTATGTTGGTGAAACAAGCCTGATAGCTATGCTGGTGAAACAAGCCTGGTAGCTATGCTGGTGAAACAAGCCTGGTTGCTATGTTGGTGAAACAAGCCTGGTAGCTATGCTGGTGAAACAAGCCTGGTAGCTATGTTGGTGAAACAAGCCTGGTAGCTATGTTGGTGAAACAAGCCTGATAGCTATGCTGGTGAAACAAGCCTGGTAGCTATGCTGGTGAAACAAGCCTGGTAGCTATGCTGGTGAAACAAGCCTGGTAGCTATGCTGGTGAAACAAGCCTGGTAGCTATGCTGGTGAAACAAGCCTGGTTGCTATGCTGGTGAAACAAGACAATACACTGCACTAAGGAAATCAATACCCTCATCTTCATATCAATGGGAAAACACATAAAAATGGAAGTATCACAAAGTTGCCTTAATGCATGCATCCATTAGGGGATATTACTGAATCACTAAGTAGTCCAAGATATAGTTTATTTCTTTCTCTAATAAAAAGATATATTTGGAATGTAAAGATAATCCAACTGTAAAATTACCATGTTTGTTGTAGGAAGGGAAAATCTACCTGTTGTTAAGGAAGTTGTTAAAGATATTCTTCAGTTTCCTGTTGGTTGCTACTTCAGATAGCTGGGGCGGCTAGTATCAGTTGTTTTTTTTTCTTCATAACATGCTAGGAAATACTGAACTGAACAGTGACACCACAAATAATCACCCGACACTTAACATCATATTTTGCCAATCCATCCTTTAAAAAACAATCCTTTTGGAAATCCCCCTGACTTCTTAGAAACGCTGATGATTTTTCCATAACTGCGACTGGGTTGAGCTTCGAACCAGCTATATTTGTTCACCATGAAAGTGGAACATATTGTCTGGTTACTGCGATTCCAGTACACATCAGTATTATATCTACCTAAATCATATTTAACTAAATCATGTCCTTAAACCAGCAAATATCAGCACTAACATAGTTTATTGTGCTTTTGAACCTATAACGGAAGTGGCCTATGACCCCAAACTGCTGACCCTGTCGGATAACGGGCCAATCAAAATGATGTAAACAAGCCCTGCCACATGTTTGTCAGATGGCTGGGGTAACCTGATATCGTAGACACATTACAAATACAGATTCAAGGGCCATTGTAGTGGTAAATTAAGAGGACATGTCAATATTAGAAATAGCCGTTATGTTCTGTCAACAATAGGTAAAATTCCAGTGAAAAAGTCACATTTCCAGCATGATACGTGTATCTATTGACATTTCTGTTATCACTAACAACGAGCAAATGATGTTTAATTTAGTTTTGTAGAAAAACTACAACCTTTACTAAGCTTCAAATTTGCAATATGGACATGTCTTAAATGTAGGCAAAATTACATGAATTTTATTTATGATTGGTGAAGGGTTTGTGTCAAAAATACACTGCAACTTTAGGCTGTCATTCAACTTTTTGCGAACTTATTCATGGTACGTGGTGTAGCACACATATTTGGTTTAAGTTAACCAACAATTTCCATAAAGTTATCAGTGACACTGTCATATTTATATGTATGTCATTTATTTCTTTGGTGATTTTCCAAAAACAATAAAATTTAGCATTATGTGGCTATTTTTTTTACATTTACAAAAATGTTTTACAAATCTTGTAACGTAACCAAACATATGAAAAAACTCAAGAATTTATTAATCTGCAATATTGTATAGTATTTCAACTACAATATGTGACGAAATGGTTAACTTATCTTAAAAACTTCTACTGAAACTACTCAATTCAAGATAAGCATATAATAGCCGTCCCAGCTACTTTAATAGAATACAATAGTTAGTCATTCAGTATGTATGTTGGAATTTCTTGCATATTGTATCATGATAGCTATTTTATATATCTACTTCACTATGCACAGTCAAGTGATAATGTATCAAGTTTAATTTCATTGTAGAGTTTGATGATGAGATATGTAATACATTTAAAGCTGCATTCACACAGAGAAATTAAACCAACCTAACTTCACACTTTCTGCAGCTGAAGCCAAAAGAGTTCGCTTAATTGTTCACCATTATGAGCTCAATTGAAGACACTAATCCTCAGAGCTAATCTTAGTTCTTCATTTGGTACAATTGTTAAGGTTAATTAACGTTAGCCGCCCCAGCTACCCTAAGTATCACTAACAGAACAGAGCAATGCCAACTATGTGGCATCTCCACAAAGAAAATGTATATTTATGGTCAGAAAAAAGTAGCTATGCCAACCTTTTCTGACCAGGTACAGTTTCTCGAACTTCAGAGCTAGACAATTATAACAACATTATAAAAAAATATTTGAAATTTTCCAAGAAGGCTTCACACCACACATTTTATGACTGAACATTCTCATGAATAGGACATTTTCGATAGCACAAGCTATCTGCTGATCTCTCTGGTGTTCAAACATAAACATAACATCATAAACCACTCAGCCTCTTCTGCAGTTCATTTCACAACACAGTGCACAACAATAAATCAATGTGTATTATGTTGTTCTAACATGCATATAATAATGACAATAGTTTGTACAAGTCATGCAATATTTGGCGAGTGGATCAGAAGAAATTAATACCTCTCTCTTGTAGCTATAGTGGGAGCTAATGTTTAACACACTGACATCATTTCCATTGGAAGTGTAAATTTTTATCCACCCACACACAGTAAAGAAACCAGGTTTTAGTATTGGTTCTATGGGCTTACATGGCTTCAATTTTATTGTGAGAAGGCTGATTAGGCCCCTTTGTAATAGGTGTGAATTAATCAGTGTACATCACCCGTATTAACACATCCAACACACACACAATGTATGGACGTACGGACATACATTCATACATTTTGTTTGTCTCTAACTAAACTATCTGTCTGGTTGTATGGATGTATGCTAGTGCCTGCGTGCGTGCGTGCGTGCATGCATGCATGCGTGTTGATATGGGTGAGGCAGACTGATTAAGTTCACACCTATTACAAAGAGGCCTAATTACCCTCCTCACTTGACTAAGACTAATTAAATTAGGTGGTGCAGGTTTTAATAAAGTTTTCAATATTTCATTTGCCTTTCCTGGTTCCGATCCTCACATCTTGAATTAAAATAATTAAATTATCAGGCTCAAGATGGTATTTTTTTTATTTTTTCAATATTTTTTTTTTTAACTACAACCTTTTTTGGTTGCAGGTGCATTGCTATATTTAGTCCCTTAACATATTATAATTTGTCTTGTTACTGAGCTGTTCCTAGAAATGCTCATGTCATGGCATGACTTAAATATTTAATATGCAGATGTTGGAAAGCCAGTGAGGAAATCACTCAGGTCATTAACGTCATAAACACAAATGACCAGATGAAATCAGTGCAAAATGTGACCATTGTCCCACATTCAGACCATTGAAGCCATACTGATACAGAGATGACCAAATGTAATTGATTTTGAATATTGTTGACCTAGCAACTGTATTTTTTAGATTTTTTAAAGAACACGTTGGCATTCTAGTTCTTGGGATTTCTCAGAATTCAACCTGATCTAGCTACATTACATGCAGCCGTTTTCCAACCCGATGTAAAATGACATAATATACCAGTTAGTCCTCACTTTCCCAACCACTGCTATCAATCTAGTCAGTTCTGACTTGTGTGCTTCCTGGAACCAGGAAACATGTATGTATGGCTTTATATCAGCACATGTATGCTTTTACAGCTATGCTGAAACTGTATACAAGACAGCTGCTGGTTTGACAGCCAATAAATGCTACCAGCTGGGTCTACCACTGTCTGGTCTTGCTAGGACAAGTTTGAATTTGGAACCAGGAAAGATTACACTTCCCGCCTGTTACCTCTGTTTACTGTTTATTTTCTCCCTGCGTAGAAGTGCTTACCCATCTGTGTTGTGTCATAGAGAGTTGCTTCTGGAGCGATTTGGTTGCTCATGGAGCTTTGGTTGCTCAAAGCTTGCATTTAAAAAATCGGTATTATCCTGCATGTGTCTCCTGTAATCAACTTCTATTGTTTGCTGACATGACGATGCTCTCTTAAACTCTGCTGCAGTTTTTCATCAAACCTCCCTGGAATTGATCCGGAGCTGAGTAAATGTCCACTACCAATGGATGACAGATGACAGACAATATCTGTCAAAGCACATGCTGCAGGACATGTACTGAACTGAACTTGTCCATCCATCACATCATGTTGCATAATTAAATAAATCAGGAAGAATGAACCAGAAATGTTAAGAAACAGTCATTTTTAATACGTGGAATCAGCAAACCGGGGATGGATAATTATTTTACTTCCAGGTTCAAATAGTTAAGAACATAAAAAGGGCACATTTGTAGACTACAACACTTGTGGTGCACACAGTTTAACTCTAGTTGCTGTTGGCAGCGTGTGCCTGTGTCAGTGATTGAAGGATCCCTGTATAGGCACTGGTTGGCAGCGTATGTACATGTCAGTGATTGAATGATCCCTGTGTACGCTGGTTGGCAGCGTATGTACATGTCAGTGATTGAATGATCCCTGTGTACACTGGTTGGCAGCAGATGTATGTGTGAGTGATTGAATGATCCCTGTGTATGCTGGTTGGCAGCGTGTGTACGTGTCAGTGATTGAAGGCTCCCTGTGTACGCTGGTTGGCAGCATGTGTACGTGTCAGTGATTGAAGGATCCCTGTGTACGCTGGTTGGCAGCATGTGTATGTGTCAGTGATTGAAGGATCCCTGTGTACGCTGCCAACCAGCGTGTGTACGTGTCAGTGACTGAAGGATCCCTGTGTACGCTGGTTGGCAGCATGTGTACGTGTCAGTGATTGAAGGATCCCTGTGTACGCTGGTTGGCAGCATGTGTATGTGTCAGTGATTGAAGGATCCCTGTGTACGCTGCCAACCAGCGTGTGTACGTGTCAGTGATTGAAGGATCCCTGTGTACGCTGCCAACCAGCGTGTGTACGTGTCAGTGATTGAAGGATCCCTGTGTACGCTGGTTGGCATCGTGTGTACGTGTCAGTGATTGAAGGATCCCTGTGTACGCTGCCAACCAGCGTGTGTACGTGTCAGTGACTGAAGGATCCCTGTGTACGCTGGTTGGCAGCATGTGTACGTGTCAGTGATTGAAGGATCCCTGTGTACGCTGCCAACCAGCGTGTACGTGTCAGTGATTGAAGGATCCCTGTGTACGCTGGTTGGCAGCGTGTGTACGTGTCAGTGATTGAAGGATCCCTGTGTACGCTGCCAACCAGCGTGTGTACGTGTCAGTGACTGAAGGATCCCTGTGTACGAAGATAGACTTTGGTTTGCTTTGGTTGACAAATGACACAGCATCTACCGTATGGATTTTCTTAAAATCAAAATTGTAGGATTTGATGAAAACACTACTGCAGGTTGCCAACAAGACAATAATCAAACTGTACGAGTTTTTATTAAAACTGAATTGTAATTTTGCACACTTGGCTTTTAGCTTAGGTTTCAATGAGAAAGGACAATAGTAGTCCTACACCAACTGTGAAGAGAGATTACTGCATGGTTTGCTGACATCTGGAGCTGCTGCCAAAGTTTATTTTATGAACTGTTCCAGTAGTTTGTTGACGGACACCCTGGAGTGCCAGACAAGTCATAGTACTGAATGACCACTGCTATTACAAGGTTCCCCTCCTAGAGGCGCAACACTCAATAGTCCCCCACTACAACACTCAATAGTCCCCCACTACAACACTCAATAGTCCCCCACTACAACACTCAATAGTCCCCCACTACAACACTCAATAGTCCCCCACTACAACACTCAACAGTCCCCCACTACAACACTCAATAGCCCTCCACTACAGCACTCAATAGTCCACCACTACAACACTCAATAGTCCACCACTACAACACTCAACAGTCTCCCACTACAACACTCAACAGTCCCCCACTACAACACTCAATAGTCCACCACTACAGCACTCAACAGTCTCCCACTACAACACTCAATAGCCCCCCACTACAGCACTCAACAGTCCCCCATTACAACACTCAATATTCCCCCACTACAACACTCAACAGTCCCCCACTACAACACTCATTAGTCCCCCATTACAACACTCAATAGTCCCCCACTACAACACTCAACAGTCCCCCACTACAACAATCAATAGTCCCCCACTACAACACTCAATAGTCCCCCACTACAACACTCAATAGCCCCCCACTACAACTCAATAGCCCCCCACTACAACACTCAATAGTCCCCCACTACAACACTCAATAGTCCCCCACTACAATACTCAATAGTCCCCCACTACAACACTCAATAGTCCACCACTACAACACTCAACAGTCCCCCACTACAACACTCAATAGTCCCCCACTACAACACTCAATCGTCCCCCACTACAACACTCAACAGTCCCCCACTACAACACTCAATAGCCCCCCACTACAACACTCAACAGTCCCCCACTACAACACTCAATAGCCCCCCACTACAACACTCAATAGTCCCCCACTACAACACTCAATAGTCCCCCACTACAACACTCAATAGTCCCCCACTACAACACTCAATATCCCCCCACTACAACACTCAACAGTCCCCCACTACAGCACTCAATAGTCCCCCACTACAGCACTCAATAGTCCCCCACTACAACACTCAATAGCCCCCCACTACAACACTCAATAGCCCCCCACTACAGCACTCAATAGTCCCCCACTAGTCCCCCATTACAACACTTTTTTCCATGTAAACTGTTCAGATTGGTAGTTTTCAAGTTCCCTGCGCAGTGACTGCCACTACCCAGTGGTTCTTGCTTGACATTTATTATTTGGTTATGTGGCCTAAAGGCTGAGGTCAATTTGACCAAGACTATCCCAGTTTGGTTGGTTTAATCATTTTATCATGAATTTAAGTTAGCTGGTTCTGTCCTTTGTTGATGAAAAGATTCACAGAAACAATTCAGCATGCCATACCTTGTTTTAGAATGAACCATTTCAAAAGCTTTCATGTTGGAGTTTATAGAAGAAGATATATTATGTAGAAATTATAGAGAAGAAAGGAAGATAGGAAAGAGAAGGAAGAGAGGAAGGAGAAGGAAGTGAGGAAGGAGAAGAAAGGAAGAGAGGAAGGAGAAGATGACAGATGTGCCACAACAGATGAAGGAGTCCAGTTGTTACGACAGGCACAGATCGAATACAGAACTCTGTTGTTCCAAGCAATGAATGCAGAGAACCGACAGGTGCACGAACACTGCCACCATTTACATTTCAATGCAGCTGTTACACTGCATACAAATTGAAATCAAATTGAAATATTTGCTGTTAAATCTGGCATACACACAAGTTGTGCAACAACTCCCACATAGCCCTTTGTGGTCCTGTTTCAATCCAGCTTCAACACAAGCAACTGCTAGACAGTTAGTTTTGAAGAGTGACTGCCCTAGGCAGTGATCACAATCATACACTTTTACTTTGCTCTCCTGGCAATGTCATTGCCCTTTTTATTATTCATTATTTACAACAAACAACTTTATTCAGGAACTAATGGTTAGGTTCCCATGAGAAATGCATAACTGAGCTAACCAAACTTATATCACATGTGTATTAGTGCCACAAAGCTAACAAGACCAATAATCAATTAATACTACTGACCCCCTAAATTGTCCTCAAAGTCAGACCAATAAATAAATAAACCAGCCACTGTCTTCAAGTTCTTTCCCATTCTATAAGGTAAACAGATGTGCCAGAGTTCAATTTCTCAGTTCATCAACAAGTCCCCTGGTTAAGCTGAGTTTGTCAATGCATTCACATGAATGCATCACGACATCTCATGTCCACCCATTTGTTCTTCAATTCTATACCTTCAACCAACAATAAATCTTTCAAAGTGCACCATTTGAACATGCTATCTCATTAAAGACTCTGTACAATTTCTTTCATTCAGGTCGTTGTTTTTTATTTTACTTTCCTTCCACAAAACTAATGTTTTTATCACAGATCAACAATGACACAGTTTATCTTATGTGTCATACAGACCTGTCACACAGACCTGTCATACTTGTCCACAGGTAGCATTCAACAAACACCCCATCAAAGGGTAATGTCCATCTTTGACTTTCACAACAAAGCTATGTTCAGACAATTATTAAATAACCACAACAAAACACCAATCTCATGCATCATGTGGGAGAATACTGCCTGATTATATGACTGTGATAGATGTATTCATACAATATAGCATATTCTGTGTATTAAAACCTAAGGATGAGCAATGGTTTGACATAATTAAAACTTGTTCATGGTTTGACACATACCATTGTTTACAGAAATGTTTTATTGTCCTATTACATGTGGGAATATGTCAAAAACTATCAACATAGAATATTTGTAAAAAGTAAGCAGCTATGAAAATGAAGATAACAAAATTAGTCAATAATTTATAAATTTCATAACAACTCTGTTGAAAATAACTGTTGGTCCACAATGCTTTGGTTTATTAGCTTATCACAAATGTGTCTATTGCCATTTGCTTGCTGAGCATCACATGGAAGTTCACTTATTCATTTTTATCATTTAATGAATTTAACTGAAAGTTCTTGCTTTGCATCTGACATTTTCTCAAGACATGCTAGTTGAAATTCAAACGGGCAATGGCTGTGGCCATAACAGAACACACCAGCCTACCAATTACTTATTCGGGGGATATAAAAGCCACACCGGTAACAGCAACCACAGAAGCACTACTATAAAACTCAATGCATCTTTGTGATTATAGCAAAGTGCCAAAAATTACCATAGTGATTTGGTTTTGTTTTATGTGCCCCATAAAATAACCGGTGTATTTAGGGCAGAGGGCATGAATTGTACATAAAGTAGTGATATTTTGCTGCAGTGGCACTGTGCTAACAATGATGGTAGCCCCAGGAGGTGTTTCCACTGGCAGTGCTCCAGTGGCACTGTGCTAACAATGATGGTAGCCCCAGGAGGTGTTTCCACTGGCAGTGCTCCAGTGGCACTGTGCTAACAATGATGGTAGCCCCAGGAGGTGTTTCCACTGGCAGTGCTCCAGTGGCACTGTGCTAACAATGATGGTAGCCCCAGGAGGTGTTTCCACTGGCAGTGTTCCAGTGGCACTGTGCTAACAATGATGGTAGCCCCAGGAGGTGTTTCCACTGGCAGTGCTCCAGTGGCACTGTGCTAACAATGATGGTAGCCCCAGGAGGTGTTTCCACTGGCAGTGCTCCAGTGGCACTGTGCTAACAATGATGGTAGCCCCAGGAGGTGTTTCCACTGGCAGTGCTCCAGTGGACTTTCTTGAAACTACACCCTGATAGTCTGATGAATTGGAATATAACTCTCTATGTTGTAGAGGTTCTTTGCCAGGGAAGGTGGTTACAAGTAAAGATCTACTGTTCTTACACAAGGTATTATCTAGTCATTTAGCACTGATATACACACTTTCCATTTTACACCATGGCAGACCTGTTTGTTCAAATACCAAGTTAACTTCTCTGGCAGTAGCATGTTTAGGCTTAAACATAGTAGCATGCTAAACTAAACCCTTGGGCCTCCCCTTTGTGAGATCCTAGACATGCCACAGTTCTCTGGAAAGATCTCAGCCATGGTGCAATTAATACAATATGTTTGTTTCTCATCAATAGCATAGTAACCTGAGTTACTGAAGACACAACACAACAGGAGAACCCAAACCACAGACGTATCAGTGAGAGACTTAATCTCCCACTGCGCTACAGAGACTTACTCTCCAACTGTGTTACAAAGACTTACTCTTTCACTGTGCTACAGACTTAATCTCCCACTGCGCTACAGAGACTTACTCCAACTGTGTTACAAAGACTTACTCTTTCACTGTGCTACAGACTTATTCTCCCACTGTGCTACAGAGACTTACTCTCCAACTGTGTTACAAAGACTTACTCTTTCACTGTGCTACAGACTCATTCTCCCACTGTGTTACAGAGACATACTCTCCTACCGGGCTACACAGGCTTACTCTCCTACTCTGCTACAGAGACTTACTCTCCCACTGTACTACAGAGACTTACTCTCCCACTGTACTATAGAGACTTACTCTCCTATTGTACTACAGAGACTTACTCTCCCACTGGGCTACAGAGACTTACTCTCCTACTGGGCTACAGAGACTTACTCTCCCACTGTACTACAGAGACTTACTCTCCCACTGTGCTACAGAGACTTACTCTCCTACTTAGGCTACAGAGACTTACTCTCCCACTGTACTACAGAGACTTACTCTCCCATTGTACTACAGAGACTTACTCTCCCACTGTGCTACAGAGACTTACTCTCCCATTGTACTACAGAGACTTACTCTCCCACTGTGCTACAGAGACTTACTCTCCCACTGTGCTGCAGAGACTTACTCTCCCACTGTACTACAGATACTTACTCTCCCACTGTACTACAGACTTACTCTCCCACTGTGCTACATATACTTACTCTCCCACTGTACTACAGACTTACTCTCCCACTGTGCTACAGATACTTACTCTCCCACTGTACTACAGACTTACTCTCCCACTGTGCTGCAGAGACTTACTCTCCTACTGTACTACAGCACTCCCAGTGGCACTACAGCCAAGTAGGCAGCAATTAACAAATTAGCCAAGTGTTTATTCTGTAGTCATAGCATCCTGCCTCAAGCTGCATGTTTTGTATATTGTAAAAACGGGATTTCATACACAAGACTTGACATAATTAGTGCAACAGGATGTTTTGGAACTACTGTACCAGTTAACCAAGGCAGAAGGAAAATCTCCTCAACCCACGAACAAGAAAATGTGCAGTGCATATGACTAATTACTATAATACCAACTCATGGTGCGACCTATTCATTAAATAAACTTTAACAAGCTAAATGTATAGAGCATTGACACAAGATTACCAGATGGTTGAAAATACATTAATGAACTACTTGTTCACCAGATGGCAGCACATAACAGGACCAGTCTAAGTCTTCCAGGAGGGATCATGAATAATTTATACATCATGGTGTGTTACAGATGAATGTAGAGCACAGTAATTTTAGATGTGTAATTTTAAAAAAATCATATCATCTGACATAACTACATTTGAGCAGGAAAATTGGTAAGTTTGCTGGTAGAACATGTTGACAGTGTAACTGTGGATTTTTAGATGATTTCAATAGGCGGAAGGATTTTTGGCAATTTTTTTCGCCACAAGGCACATGTTCATAGTAATTCATGCAGAAATTGGTAAAAATTTACAGGTATATGCCATACCTGTAAATTTTTACCAATTTCTGCATGAATTACTATGAACATTCAGTCATTTTAAATGAGTTAGAAGTAAGTTAATGGCATGATTTGCATTGGAAAAACTTACATTGCTATGTAAATAAATACGGCATCACTTGTATCAAAGATTAGGTCAGACACACCCCATTTCAAAGCAAATATTATTGGATTTGATCAACCTGAACCAATCTTTGTTTTTGAGAAATCAGGTGTGACTTCATGAACATAAACAATGCTCAACTAACACAGAAAATAGAACTCAGTATCTGACATTACTGCCATCTTACCCAGCTTAATTTAACAGCACTCTTCCACGTTGTATGGGTAGTTTCAAGTATGTGTCCTTAGCAGGCTCTGGCAGCTAGCAACAGGAGTCCTTGATGATACAGTTTAACTTATCTCAATGTTCTGCTCCATAGACAAGTTGGTGACATATTGTGCTTGCGCCACACAACTATACACCCTGCTAACAAGTGCCACGTGTGATGTACCTGCCTGGTTCTTCATTCTCCAGACAGGCAGTGAAAGCTAAGATAAATGTTCACTCAACATCTAATTAATCAACACAGAAGCAGTTTACCTGAGTTAGTCTTCCAGTCAACGCTTCCAGGAGAGAGAAGACTGGTGCAAGTTAACATAAACTACACAGGGAAGTAGCAAGATGTGCAGATTTCATTAAAATAGAGTAAGTTACATTTTCTTTATGCTAGTTGGTAATTAAATATACAGCAGATTTCCTCGGTGTATTGTAACTGCAGGGGTGCAACAAGACAGAAAACAGATGCAGTTGAGATTCATAAAGAAAAAAAATATAGAGGAACTGCATCGTTTTTACTTCGTAATGCTGCATGACAGTTTTTATTTGAAATGTTATGAAATCACTCCAAAAAAAATTTCTATCATGGGTTCAGATTACTATAGGATTTTTGTGCGTAAAATAAATTTTTACTTCCAGGTGTAAAGTAATTTTTGTTGGTTTTGTTTTATGTCATGATACTAGCTGGGAATGAACTGCCATAAACAAAAGAAAAAGTATGTTTTCACCAAGGTTGGCTGTCCATATGTAAACCTTGGAAAATGGCATTTTGTAGAACTGATTAGAGAGAACAGAGGTGGCTCTTTAGCCAATGACCAGGGCAGCAGGCCAAACGTAGTGACAGCTGGACAATAATGGCCATAATTATGAGCAATGATTACAGTGTGTGTGATTAAATGCCACTCATTATCTCTGATATCAATACAACTTAGGTGTGTGGAACTTCATCATTGTAGTCTAGGTGACAATCAGATTCAGATAATCTCCTCTTTCTTGGTAAGCCCAGGGAGATCTGTTACAACTAATATCCCACTGGCGCACATTACCATATCATATCATCAAGTCATTCAACAGAAATGGTTCTATCATTTAACCCAAAATAGTTAAAGTAAAACCGGGGATGGTCTCCCCAACATGGAAAATCTTATTTTGTTAGAATACTGCAAGTTATTTCATATAAGCAACTGGATAATTATTACAGCATTATTTCACAATAAAGTAACTATATCTCTAATTCTTTGTCATGCTGACAAGCAGTTGCTTGCTTTAAAATTGTACTTCTTTTGTTAGCAAGTGTCACAAGTTAGTTACTATGACAGATGTTCCAGCTTTTGCTGTCACCATCTCAGTTTGTCATTGTTTTAGTTGTTTTGCTTCGTTATATTTTCAATCAACGATGTATACTGAATGAATCATCTTTGTTATCAATCATCTTCAGTACAAATTGTCTGGGATCCAATTGTCATGCAGGACAAGTGAAATTCAACCACAATTTGTGCTATTAAAATGGATGAAACAGAAACCTAAATAACCACAAAAACACTATGTAAGAAAGCCGCCAATCAAAGCGAGTCCAGCTGTGCTAGTGTCTGGGTATATTTAGCTTCAAAACAGCAGCTGTTAGATAATCATTTGATTTAATCAGGTCCGGGTGAGGCTACTGATTTCGAAAATTATTAGGCATTTATTCAAGGCATTCAACAATCCATGCCCGTGTGTACATCAAACTAAACTCTGTAACATTGCAAAATTTGTTTTTTTATGACAAAAATCCTCACTGATGTGTATGGACACAGTTTATGAGAAAGTTGTATGCAAAACTCTGATAGATTGGAGCAGTTGACTTGTAATTATGATACCTTGTCATTCAGTCAGATTCATAGGAAACCATCTGCTTTCATGTATGTTGCTATGATTGGATTTGATGAACTGATGATAAAGTGTAGATATGATTCTACAGAAGCAATAAAGCATTCTCGATGGACACTGAGTTTGTTTCTTTAGAACAGTCTTTCACTTCCTGAATAAAATGTATGAATTTTATGCATGAGAGTTAATGCATGTAAATCCAATTTAACACACAGTATTTTCTAGAATGTTAGACACCCACCCAAATTAATTCCATTCAAAGAAGATGAAGTGATCTTCTGTATTTGGAGAATGCCATATATTCAACACAAAACATGCACATAACATCAAAACAGAATGTGCTTGTTTTGTTAAAAGCAATATTTCAATTAACTATGATTGTAGCCATTGAAAGTAACTATATGTAGCAATCTTACTATAATAATATTATTGAGCTAGCCTAGGTAAGTTTGTTCTACACTAGACAATTTGCATCTCAGGTGCCAAACTGTAAAAGGATCTGTAACACATTATCAGAAATTCACCCCACTATTATCCTGAATCATAGAATTACCCTGAATCATAGATCGTTATGCATGTTCCCTATGATTGTTCCTAGATAAGTAAACCTGATCAATTCAGTACTATGTGCAAGAGGGTATTACATATACAAAGACGGCAGGGGACGGTTACAGAACTATCAAGTTGTCCCATCTTGAGGATGGTGGGTGTTTTTGTTAGTGTTCATAAATGTCAGTAAAGTTTGTCAGCAGTGATTAATTATGGTATAATTAAATATTTCAATAACATGAACTGAGCTAAAGGTGGACATATCATTTAGAATTCAAAATTAAAACACCAAGATTACACCTGTGCCAACGGTTATTAATTATGGTATAATAAAATATTTGAATAGTAGGAGGCAAGCTAAGGTTGGACATATCATTTAGAATATAAAAATGAAACCCCTAGAATTCATCGAGGAAGTGAAGTCTTCCGAAAGAACAGGCTGGCTGAAGACAAATGGGAGAAGACTGGTTCACTGCATAATAAGACTGACTCTCAAGGTCAACGTCTTACCTACAGTTTAGACAGTAGGAAACCATATAGATGTGGTAAGCCCATTTTCTTTACCAGCATGTTATCTACATGTCGTGACATTTCTGACCACGGCAAGGCATGTGAATAGCTTTTTAGCATAATTTGGCCATGACCATAATTACCAGTACTTCATAACGGTTTCATGTTGCCATTTAACGACTTGTATGGGTGCTTTCCATGACTCTACATCACCACCAGCCAACCCAGTCAAGGCGGACCTATTGATCTTGATATTTTAGGTCGTTATCACTGATATGAACCATTTGCAGTGAACAAAAATTAATATAAATCACTCAAAATTCACAACAAAAGCATTGTTTCAATAGCTGCATGTCAACATCTAGACAGACCCATACAATAAATCATTCTCTCTGTCGGTGCAGTAAATGGTAGTTTTATGAATGTTTGAGCTCCTGAATTTTAATGACGCTAAAATTTTAACAAAGACACATTTGTCAAAACTTAACTTTCAACATTTAAGAGTTGACTAATAAAAATATATATTAATGCAGCAAACACACCAAATTCATTATCATAAAATAAAAAAAGGAAAACCTGACATGTATCAATAATATATGGAATTATGTGCCTTTCTGATATGTACATACATGTCTTAACATAAGGTTGTAGCAATTTAACTGTTCTCACTTACCACGTGTACCCCTCATAGGCAGGACTACAGCTATTTGAAAAACCATGTGACTTACCTGTAAAACAAAACAAACATGAATTAGATAAACAGTTTCAATTACTTCATCATGCGGTTTGAACAGCAGACTGATTCAGTGTTATTTCTTTTATAAAAGAAATAGTTATCAAGTTGTGTGCCCCTTTTTAATGCACACAACTTAACTAAAATAAGTTTATCTGCATTGCTAAATCACTCTTGTACTAAGACTGCAACATTCTCAACAGGGTTTAACACAGAGTGACCTGTCTTGCAGGTGGTAACCCTTTGTACAAGTCTTAAGACCACTCTATCATATAACGGTCACTCCGTGGCCTCAGTGGTCTCAGTAGTGGTCTGATTGGTCTAAGTGGTCTGAGTGGTCTAAGTGGTCTGAGTGGTCTGAGTGGTCTGAGCGGTCTAAGTGGTCTCAGCGGTATCAGCGGTCTCAGTGATCTCAGTGGTCTCAGTGGTCTCAGTGGTCTCAGTGGTCTCAGTGGTATCAGTGGTCTCAGTGGTATCAGTGGTCTAAGTCATCTCGGTGGTATCGGTGGTCTAAGTGATCTCAGTGGTACCAGTGGTCTCAGTGGTGTATCAGTGGTCTCAGTGGTCTCAGTGGTCCAGGTGGTCTCAGTGGTCTCGGTGGTCTCAGTGGTCTCAGTGGTCTCAGTGGTCTAAGTGGTCTAAGTGGTCTAAGTGGTCTAAGTGGTCAAGTGGCATAGGTTGATCAAAATAGTTGTACAAGTAAATGTCCTTAAAAGGAATTACTTATTATTTGTACAATATAAACATTTACATACAATAGCAAAGAGAATAAATTATACTAACAAACTATTGGTTTTAATAAATGGACGCACACAATGAACAATGCACCATTAAATTGTATTTCTTTGCAATCCATCTTAATTTTCAGAGATGTTGTCCAGCCTTGATTCATTCCTTCTACCAGAACATTGACAAAATAAGCACCTGTTCACCCACCCCCACTCTCCACTAGCAGCATGACAACACAATTACAACACAGGTGACGACTGGAAGGACATACTAGTACTTACCTATTGCGTCACCTGTGTCTGAGGTACACAGTGCTACACACTCACCAGCACTTTTAACCAAGAACAATAGCGGTTTTGATCCCATTTAGCATTCACAGTTCATCAGTTCCTAGTGTGAACAGGGTATAACTTAGCTGTAGTCAGTCTGGAGAATCAGGATTAGAAATCAAGCTCTCTAGTCAATAACTGCTTCCACATTGTCAAAAGAGTAAACAAACAGGGATTTCCCCTTCATTTTGTGGCGTCTTTCACTTCAATATTTGACGATTCCCCTGCATGCAGAATTAACTTCCTTTTATCAATCACAACAAAATGAGTTGGAATGCGCAGTCACAATATGAGCTGAAACCTAAAAACATGGGAAATGTGTCACCAGGTCAAAATTTAGATTTAAAAAAAAAAAAAGCTAAAATAGCAATAAAAGATTAAAAATAACCTTAATTAAGACTTTTTACAAGGGGTCATATCTTCAGAAGGCAGGCCTTTTCTGGCTTTTGTCTTAAAATGCAGAAAAATGCTCGTTTTCTCAGCATGTGACTTGCCGTGTGGTGAATACCCAGCCCATCCATTTTGGTATAAAAAATCAAGTGTGTAATTTCCAGTTTCTAAATATAACTATGGATTTTCCTTGTAATCTCTTTCATGGCCAGTGTTCTACAACCCCTTTGCATAACAAACCCAGCTTGTTGCTATGCTGATGCCGTTTCTCTCTCATTGGCTGAGTCAGCTTGCGCCATGCATTGTGGGAAGATGGCAGCGCCAGTGTTTGAAAATCCATGAAATGTTTCTTGCGTTATTTTGTAATGAATTTTTCTATTTAGAGCTTTCTAATGCCATTTTTTTTGGTCTTAGATATAGTAGAAAGCATTCAGAATGAATAGACACATTGCAGAGAGTGATACATCAGTTGTAGTGGCGATAAATGCGCTTGAGAACGCAAATCTTCTGGGAGCTGTTAGCGGTGAGCAATTCCAACAGCTGATCACCGACTATTTTGGGGACTCTCTAACTGATATCGATTCAGAAAACAATGAAAGTGACAGAGAGGAGGTTGCCTGCTGTTGATCATGTTGATGATGTCAGCCAAATTGATAGCATTTTCTTATAGATATAATGTGTTGGCTTGATGTGTGCCAAATCTTGTGATGATCGAATACATTTTAGTATGGTTGCTAAGTACTTTTGCCTTGGTATATTCTGGAACTCCAGTGATAACTTCATCTTCAATTTATTCAAAACCAACAATATCCAACCCGGCAACTTCAAAGTGACATATCTCGTCAATTTCATCTCGCATTTCAATAAATAATACATCAATTTGAAGGTATTTCTATGCAAAATGTTAAAATATCAAAACCCTAACTTCTTTATTTTGACATTGAGTCATTTTGCTGTAATGGGCCATCTATGCACCTACTATAGCCTGCCTTTGCTCGCAATCACGTCATGTCCAAATAATGTCCCTGTCAACAATTGAAAGACCTTTGCAGGTACCTTTGTGTTTGATGTATTGGATACAAATATTAACAAGTTATGGTAACCTGGCACATCTGACTGAAGCATAATTAATGGTCATATTTATATATGTAGCTACAATGGCCATTTAAATCATGCATGGGAATATTATTTATCAATGTGTTGAAATGATTGTATCAGTTTTCTCATTAACATAACACATAAAGAACACATTAACAAGAAGCAAATAATTATAGATATTGTAAGCAACTATTCATTCCACACATGTGCTTTTATCACAATTATGATCATCTGCCAATTCGAGCACTCTTCAGTTGAAGTCTGGTATCAAACTATTACATCATAATTGCCTGGTGGTGGAGGATAGCCTCTTGATGATACAGATACAATTAAGGAATGTTTTTTGTTTAGTGGACAATTTTAGCTATGCACATTCAGGACATAAAATAACTTCCAAGTGTAATGACATTTCAAACCACTTTTCAAGATGCTGAAGGACACATTTTGACACTGACTTTGACGAACTATATTACCCATACATGCATTACCATTTGCATGGATAAAATATGCAGAAGAAATACATTGAATAGACAGGGACTGATATAGTAAAAGATGTGTGCCCTTGAAGACATCACAGAAAGAAATATATGCTTTAAAAAAAAATTGCACTACATTAATTGAATAAAAAATACAATTAAATTTTATCACGCCTTTTTTTTAACGAAAACTGGCAGTTTTTTATTGCCGCAATCACATTGGCTTTGTGGGGACTTGGAGATCTGCTGAACATTATTGATAACATTATTTGGATTCTTTTACAGCAGGAACAGAACATGGTAGAGCAATTGCAACATGCATGATCGCTGGCATGAGAAAGATGTAAATGGTGGAGAGTGGAATAGGAATAGGCATTGGTGGCATAGGCATTGGTAGGCATTGGAATGCCACCAACCATTGTCAAACTGAACACCAGCTGGCAAGAAAGAACTCTTTATTGCTGTGTCAAAACTGCATGGACACAACAGCTGCTCACATACTTGCTTGACAGATGGCAGAAATCAATAAAAAAAAAACGTCAACAGTGAAACATAAAGCTAGATAAGCTGTCATTGAAAACGAAGACTTCTGGGAAAGTTTGTGGTGTGTGGATAGTCTAAAATGAGTAAAGTAATATGTGCAGTCGGCTTAATAAAAGATTGCATACTTTTGTCAAAATCATCTGTGAAAAGCCTTATAAAAAATGTCAAAGTATATAGAGGCATAACAACTTTTTTTACCGATTTTTCCCTTGATCTGGTCAGAAATATTTCATTCGTTTGTCTGATGATTTCATCAAAACCAAATAGCACATCTTCACAGATGAACTAGCCAGTCATGGCATGGCAGATACTAGATGTTTGTTTTTTCATGAAAGGAGTCTGAAATGAGACTAGTGAAAAACTCAAATTGAAGAGGGACTGTTAAGTTGGAAATCTGCCTGATTTAATCTTCCATTTCAATCCACCTGTTCTGTTTCCATAACAGATGTATTCAGTAACACCAGCTGTTTTATTGTGAGATCTTATCAGACGGCTCAGTTGGTGGCCCTAGTCCTATTATAAGGATTTGTGTACATACAAAGGGCTGAACAAATGGACTTATCTACAAAGCTAACTGGAGCCACATTGTTAGCAAACATCCCCCACAGCAACATAAAAATAGTCAGCCACTATTTTCTTTCTGTAAACTGAGATGGTTGTCTTTACTGGTGAGAGACATGCTTGAAATAATACTGTTATCTCAGTTATTTGTGTGTTTAGTGGGCAAAAGTGACAAGAACCAACACACTGCACAGGAAACAAGTCAAACTAACATAAAAATTGTGTAGCACAGAGTATAAAAGTTAACCTCCAGTACAGACAAATCTATATAGAAATCTACACAGACCTTTCACAGATACACCAAACATCTGACAAAGAATGGGACTGAGGTCTCAAAAGCTTCCGTCACCACAAAAAAATTTGTGACTGTACACTTCCTTTAAATTAGACATCTGCACATCTGGCATCAACCGTGCTTTATGTCTGGGGCCCTACCCTCACTGTACACCCTTTTCTGCAACCGGTTCTAAGTTACCCCATGATTTCATGTGTTAAGATCTTAATGCTGATATGGCACCAATGTTTATTAGACTTTGTTTTAGTGGATCTTTCCTCTGTGTAATACAGTGTTACTTAATGCTGATGGAAGAACTGTTGCAAACACCATCTTGCAAGGAGGAACAGGAACAGATGGAACTCGCAAAAAGGGGAGACAACCAAAAACCTGGTTGGACAATATCAATGACTGGACATCCTACACAAAAACTGTCCTTGATAAAAATTATGGCAATAACATGCATTCCACCTATATTCACAAACACAAATTGTCTACATGTATTCTTCTGACAAAAACACTTATTATTGAAATCCTACAAAAACTATGTTATTGATAATCAGTCATGGCAATAATGTGCATTCCATTCCACATATATTCACAAACACAAATGTGTTACTTTCATTCTTCAAATAAAGCCATATTTCACACAACAGTCATCTTCCATAAGAGAAGTACTCAAACGTGACTGCACCAACTTGCTAAACAGAAAGGCAAGAACGTCTAAGAAACATAAGTATGTAACCTTACTGAACAATTATGGACCGGTCCCTAAGAGAGGACTGTACTTATGATGTGACACCGCACACATTGGAGCAATGTTACATGAAGACCTTCAGTATTTTCTCATAGCAGACAAATTATAGGGCATAGCAGCATCATGTAGGACACAGACATTCAGTTTTTGAACCAACACCAATCCTGTAACAGCTAGAATTAACAGGAGAAGCATTCTACTGCAGGCATTGTCTGTCAGAAAATGATTAATGTGGCATTAGATGTTTGCAATGCCCCAAGGGTCTTAATTTAAAAGACATAATTTGAACGCAGCCACTTGGAGGATACTGCTACCAAGCACAGCAGTGGAGAGGTCTAGACTGCACAACATGTTCCTGCATTGTGAAAAAATATGTCTTGTTCATTACATCTTCAGATAATGTCATTGTTTGCTCCAGACAGTGCCAAAATTAGACAATTTGTCAAAACTCATTGTTTGTATTCACAACCACATTTGTACGAAGTAATCATCTCGAATGTCTTGTAATGATGAAACCGAGAATGGATATTATTGGAATGCTTACCTCTCCCCTCCAAAAGAGAAAATACTCCCCAAGTATATTACCATAATATGGAAAATATTATTCTTGTAGCAGAATAACAAGAAAGAACCTTTTGTCTCATATATAAGTATACAACAAACTGATGTCATGTAATATGTCATGAGGCTAATGGAAAAAATAAGCCAAATCAATTATGTATTCTGATTAACTTCATGTGCATTATAGTATAGTTAGAATGGTGTAGCAGTGCTAGTGCATATATTGAGATAGCAATTCTTAAACACTAAAACATGATATAAATGGTAGCTAGATCTGGTTATCGTTAATGTTGCTCAATGGGAAAATTTTACTATTAGAAATCCTATTAAAAATGGACTTCTATACATCAAAACAGTACGTCAAAGTTATAATACAGATAAAGAATGCCTTAAAGGCAAAC
This sequence comes from Lamellibrachia columna, assembly GCA_963662155.1. NCBI lineage: Eukaryota > Metazoa > Annelida > Polychaeta > Sabellida > Siboglinidae > Lamellibrachia > Lamellibrachia columna. The sequence goes on along the minus strand of OY759270.1, from coordinate 4,270,707 downwards.
AGGCTGTATAATATGTCCATCTTCGATTGATTCATTTGCCAGCTGGTTACAAAACCACTCCATCTATATGCATCCCTTTTGCACATTAACTACCCTAAGATGCCCAGTCCATTATTCTCATCTGACCTGGGGTCCACATTCATTAGAGCCGGATTGTCAATGCAGACAGGTATACATTATTCAGCCTGCTACATAATGGAAGCCATATGTTGATGAAAAGCCCAGCTGGATCCAGTATCTGCACCTGAGATGGGAGGGCCTTCTACCTAGGAGACCCTGCTGTGAGCTTGTCATGCAGTGTGGTTTGACTGTCTTCATTGCCAATGGCCACCTTTGCGACACTTCATAAGTTCTGTGGCACATCACACATGGATTGTTGTGAATATATCTGACAACAATTCAAGGAATGTCTGCCACTGTATTTTAACAAAACCTGTTTAGCAATTACCACTGAATCTGACTACACAATCACCCATCCCCTTACAAAAACAGACACATTTTTATTCATTGGCATCGGTCTATCTCAAAGGATAATGGAACCTTGGGTGACAGTCAATGTTCCGCACAACAACATCTGCTGTGACTAAAAAGTCTGATCTTTGGGCTTCAGCCTCTGTTACAGGTGCTACAGTTTGATGTAGAGGTGTGGTGGTCGATGGCTTTCTCTCCAATACTCTCTCTTCTCCATTCACAGTTTGTTTCTCCTCAGAGCCAGATATTTGACATAAAGTAAGATATCACCTTATCAAAGGAGTGTCATTACAAGGTTTGAAATATGCAAATAAGCATGGATTTAAATGGTGTTCCATTGTCTTTCTATAATAACAGACATTTCCAAAGTCCTGTCTGTAATTAATCAATTTACAGTATTATGTTCCACGTGGAATACATTCATTATTAAATTATTAATTTAATTTTGGAGTTGGGTTTTAGACAGAATACTTTCTAAGAATCCAAGATCGACCATGTTCTATTATATTAATTTAAGGTATTGGTATTTTGGCCTCATGATTTAATTACAATCAATTTGCAGCAACATTACTTCATTTTAAAAATTTAACATGCTTAATAGAGACTAGTATCACAACATTAAGGGCATGGTATGCTGTTCACTACCAGTGAAAGGGTTAACTTTAAAAAATAACACAATATCAACATTCCTGGGCCACTGATGTCATCCATGCACCTATCCTACAGTAGGAATTTTACTCACATGACCAATGAAATAAAGAACGCACATATTTTAGCATTTTGTGTAACACAATCACATGCACGGTACAGTAGGTGTGTCAATTTAGTGCTATTCAAACACATTAATTATCTAACAGTACACTGTATTATGTATGCATGCATTATATTATCTCATGTTAAGCTGTTGTGCTTATTTAGTGTGGTCTGCCTTTGTTCCTATGTTGAAGCAATGATGCGGGCGCAATGCTATTATGCAGACAAGGCCATGCATCACTGCTACCTCTTATTAGATCAATAGATATGTTCAAAGGGTATACCGCTGAAGATAGTATGTAACTCACAAACATAACCACACCGTATCACCTCTTGCCAAGCCAGGTGAGTCAACTTCTAAAATCACTCTTTCAGATTTTTTTATATTCTCTCTGTAAAAAGGCTTAAAGATAAATACCCCCCACATTTTAAAGAAATGATAAACAAAACTGCAAAGCTAAAGATGTCTACTTTGTAAATAAAAAACTACACCTTATCAACAGTAGCGAAGCTGCATGAGTGAGTTCCTAAAATCACTCTTTGACATCATTTTGACGCTCCATAGAACTCTTGCAGTAAAAACATGAAATGATAAATACCTCGCACATTTCAAACAAAGGTTACAGAACAATGTACAGTGAAGAACGCCTGTATTTATCAGTAGTAACATACTTCTATAATTGTTATCTTACAATACAATCTATAGCAAAGTAATGTTTATTTACCTTGTCTATAATAGAAGACAAACATAACAAGATTGTTCTTTATCCAACAAACCATTAAATTATGTAACAAATGATATGCAGTTGAATAGTACATGCATCCCATAATAAAATAAGTATTACATAATATAAAACTACAGAGGATAAAATGCACTAAGAAACCTTTTTGCTGCAGCTACCTTAACAATTATTTGAAACATACTATAAATGCGAATTATTTGAAACATAATATAAATTAAAGTTTAATAAATTCGCATTTCTGTTGCAACTGTTCAATCCACAAATACACTCAGCACATTGTTGGTCCTATACTGTCATGTTTGCTCTCAAAATTGTAGGCAGTGAGTGGGCAGAAAGTACCAAGTTCTTTCTTTGTGTCTACATTTGTATAGTGACAATGAGTGTTTTGATCTATTTTGTCAGCTATTACTAATCAGTGGAAGCCAGGTGAAGCTAAGAATATGATTGAAACGTTTGGTATTTAGGCCTTGTATTTAATGTCCCATGGTATATAAAGTTATGAAAGCACAACAAATGTTCATTCTCTCCCTAACTCCTCTGGTTATGTCCCATAAAATACAGTCTGGAAATAAAGGGGATAATATAAAGTATTATTAATTCAGATCCAAGTCCACTCCATGACTAATTGCTACTTTTTAACGTATCTAATTTCCATGCATCAATGTTTCTAAATATGTGCTTTGCTCATTGGGTCAATTGGCTTCTGAGCATCAAATCCACATGAACTTTCCAAGGGGGACTGGAGGTACTTATGTCCCAAAAATAAACCCTACCCAACTAATACATACTTCATGTTAAATGCAGAAGCCCAAGTTTATAGGAAACATCTTAAAATGCTTCCCATATTAAAGTTTTCCAACAAAACATGCCCCAGGCTCAAAGTCAGACTTGATCATTTCTGGCAGCAGATACAAACACACCCCTGGCATTGTAACATACCCACTGCCCCACAAAAACTGGAGAAAAAACCAGCAGAGATTATGTACCAACAGCAAAGCATTTCGGTTAAACCCCACTGAGCCTATACCCAAACTTAGCACCCAGTCATTTTAAAACTAAATTCCAGTACACTTTCACAGCCAAATATCACATTATATTGCCAATCAAATTGTCTGCCTCCTTAGTATCACCAGTATGAAATAAATTGGCAATATATCCTTAAAAAAATTTCAGATTCTGCAATTCTCGCAACTTCGTCCGCCATCTTTGCTTTGGTGTTTCCCTCGTATTCCCCAAGATACTGATGTCATTAAATGTGATTCATCCAATAGGCATCCATGTTACAAATGCATAGGGTTTCTCTTGCATGTGCGGACTTCGCCTTTGTGTTGGCAGTGATTTGTTGCTGGCAAGAAAGACGTAGTTTGTCACAATTTTATTTGATATCAAATTAGCAAAAGATTAGCAAGTACTGTAATGTGCATCACTAATACATTCCGACCCAGCGGTGGCCACCGGGATGAATCGCCGGGGTGGGGCTGATAACTTGCACATTTTGGTTAACTGAATCGGCAAGAAGCATTTTTAATTGGGGGCCCTCAATAAAAAGGCCTTAATTTTGAACACTACGTTATGTAAGATAAATAATTTAACAAACAAGACTCTAAGGAAGAGGGACGAACCAATTGGGTGTTCCCAACCCAGTCCCCAACCTGGGCTGGTAACATTCTCCCAACCTACCTGTTTAATCCTAATGTTGTTCTTTTCCCACTTCCACAGCATGACACTCATGGCGTCACGGTTGACTGGATCTCACACAGGAACCACTAAAGCATGTGTCTCCATGCACGACTCAATAGCAATGATCACTGTAATAATTATTCCCAGCAGTCAAATTCCATCACACCTTTGAGGCTCCAGTGTAGCACCAATACTGCACTATATGCACACAGTTCACTTGTCCAGCTGCAGACAAAACAAGCACTAAGGAATCCAAGTGATACACCTGTCAGCGGCTTCATGAATCCAGACAGTGGGCTAGTGTAAACACTGTTACCAAATCACCTTTGTTGGGCACGCCCCCAAACAGGACACTTCAGACAGGCTTCAGAGCAGCAGACTATGTACCCTATTGAGGAAACACACACACACACACAGTCACACACACACACACAGAGCATAGAAATAATGTGACTGTAGTTATCTCTGCCAACTGGAACCTAGATAGACCAGAGATACATGACACATAAAAGCATGCTGTGTGTAAATCTAGCCCAATCAATGAACATGGACCAAAACATTGGCATCTGCCCAAGTGTGGAGGCCATGCACACTGGGCGGTGAGTGTAACTCTTAATAAAGCTGTCATCCAATTATCTGACTTAGTATGTCAATCAACTGTCATTCCATGGCAGCATTCCCTCTGTGATAGGGCCTACCAGGATAGCCCTGATGGTAGTGACAAAAAACTGTAGGTGTGTCCTAGAAAGTACAGTTTAAAGAATTTGTCTAATCTACATTGCTTAATAAGAATAATCTGCGAGATGCATTTCTGTTCTCAGTTAAAATAAATCCTGTTTATTATATTTTTATAACTTTTACTACAATTAGTGCCTGCTCCAAGCAAGGCTGCTCCCAAACCAAATAAAGTGATGTTACATAATAAAAAACTGGTAAGATAAAAAAATTCCAAATATTTTATTGTAACTAAATCTTCCAAAGCATAATGTTGGATATAATTTTCACTTCAATCTTCCTTCAGGTCTGGGGTAAGAGGTTGGGCATGGTCTCACTTTACCTTTAGGGGTCTGCCATGTACTTCTAGGGGGTCCTCTGCAAATGTGCAAAACTATTTTAGAATGGCACATTATGTGTAAAATACAAAGTTGGGGGAATCTCAGCCAGAAAGTGGATTTTTTGTCAATAGCTGTGTCAATTAGATGCAAACTTTGAGCAATGACCAGTTACTTGGGCCACAGTGGGATCACACAGGGCCATCAAGCACAGGATATTATCCCCTAATTTAACTACTGATGCAAATGGGAACCACTGCTAGGTATGCCCTAGAGAACAATTTGTCTAAATGGGAACCACTGCTAGGTATGCCCTAGAGAACAATTTGTCTAAATCAGAAAATTTCCATGAAGGCCAAGGAGTCAGTGAATGGCTTGGAGGACAAGACATGGGGGGACAAATCATTAATTTACTTCTGGGCTCATGTCATACAAATAAAGTGCCATATATTTTGACACAATATCCCCTTTTGATTTTTTTTTGCTCCATGGAAAATTTCTGAATAGGGAAATGGCTATATTTGAGGACTACTGTGCCCAGATTAAAATTTCTAGTGGACGGCTGGCAGTAAATGCACGTGTCTGCGATGGAAGAATCCCTGGTGTACAAAGACAGAATCCGGTTAGCTTGGGTGACAAATGCTGGACAGCATCTTATTTATTAATGGTCTAGAAATTTTTTTTCCACAATTTTATGAAAATGCTATTGAAGGTCAGTAACAATACAATAATTAGTGTTGTTTTTATTAAAACTGAATCATTATTTGCATACGGGGAGGAATTGCCTGACTGACATTTAGTGCTGATTTCAAATGGTGGTCTGCCCCCACATTGGAGAGAGTGTGGTACATGATGGAGATGAATGTCATTGGAGAGAGTGTGGTACATGGTGGAGATGAATGTCATTGGAGAGAGTGTGGTACATGGTGGAGATGAATGTCATTGGAGAGAGTGTGGTACATGATGGAGATGAATGTCATTGGAGAGAGTGTGGTACATGGTGGAGATGAATGTCATTGGAGAGAGTGTGGTACATGATGGAGATGAATGTCATTGGAGAGAGTGTGGTACATGATGGAGATGAATGTTATTGGAGAGAGTGTGGTACATGATGGAGATGAATGTCATTGGAGAGAGTGTGGTACATGATGGAGATGAATGTTATTGGAGAGAGTGTGGTACATGATGGAGATGAATGTCATTGGAGAGAGTTTGGTACATGGTGGAGATGAATGTTATTGGAGAGAGTGTGGTACATGATGGAGATGAATGTTATTGGAGAGAGTGTGGTACATGATGGAGATGAATGTCATTGGAGAGAGTGTGGTACATGGTGGAGATGAATGTTATTGGAGAGAGTGTGGTACATGATGGAGATGAATGTCATTGGAGAGAGTGTGGTACACAATGGAGATGAATGTCATTGGAGAGAGTGTGGTACATGATGGAGATGAATGTCATTGGAGAGAGTGTGGTACATGATGGAGATGAATGTCATTGGAGAGAGTGTGGTACATGATGGAGATGAATGTCATTGGAGAGAGTGTGGTACATGGTGGAGATGAATGTCATTGGAGAGAGTGTGGTACATGGTGGAGATGAATGTCATTGGAGAGAGTGTGGTACATGATGGAGATGAATGTCATTGGAGAGAGTGTGGTACATGATGGAGATGAATGTCATTGGAGAGAGTGTGGTACATGGTGGAGATGAATGTCATTGGAGAGAGTGTGGTACATGATGGAGATGAATGTCATTGGAGAGAGTTTGGTACATGATGGAGATGAATGTCATTGGAGAGAGTGTGGTACATGATGGAGATGAATGTCATTGGAGAGAATGTGATACATGATGGAGATGAATGTCATTGGAGAGAGTGTGGTACATGGTGGAGATGAATGTCATTGGAGAGAGTGTGGTACATGGTAGAGATGAATGTCATTGGAGAAAGTTTGGTACATGATGGAGATGAATGTCATTGGAGAGAGTGTGGTACATGATGGAGATGAATGTCATTGGAGAGAGTTTGGTACATGATGGAGATGAATGTCATTGGAGAGAGTGTGGTACATGATGGAGATGAATGTCATTGGAGAGAGTGTGGTACATGATGGAGATGAATGTCATTGGAGAGAGTGTGGTACATGATGGAGATGAATGTCATTGGAGAGAATGTGATACATGATGGAGATGAATGTCATTGGAGAGAGTGTGGTACATGATGGAGATGAATGTCATTGGAGAGAGTGTGGTACATGATGGAGATGAATGTCACTGGAGAGAGTGTGGTACATGATGGAGATGAATGTCATTGGAGAGAATGTGATACATGATGGAGATGAATGTCATTGGAGAGAGTGTGGTACATGATGGAGATGAATGTCATTGGAGAGAGTGTGGTACATGATGGAGATGAATGTCATTGGAGAGAGTGTGGTACATGGTGGAGATGAATGTCATTGGAGAGAGTGTGGTACATGATGGAGATTAATGTCATTGGAGAGAGTGTGGTACATGGTGGAGATGAATGTCATTGGAGAGTTTGGTACATGGTGGAGATGAATGTCATTGGAGAGTGTTATACATGATGGAGATGAATGTCATTGGAGAGAGTATGGTACATGGTGGAGATGAATGTCATTGGAGAGAGTGTGGTACATGATGGAGATGAATGTCATTGGAGAGAGTGTGGTACATGATGGAGATGAATGTCATTGGAGAGAGTGTGGTACATGATGGAGAAGAATGTCATTGGAGAGAGTTTGGTACATGATGGAGATGAATGTCATTGGAGAGAGTTTGGTACAGGATGGAGATGAATGTCATTGGAGTGTGGTACATGATGGAGATGAATGTCATTGGAGTGTGGTACATGATGGAGATGAATGTCATTGGAGAGAGTGTGGTACATGATGGAGAAGAATGTCATTGGAGAGAGTGTGGTACATGATGGAGATGAATGTCATTGGAGAGAGTATGGTACATGATGGAGATGAATGTCATTGGAGAGAGTATGGTACATGATGGAGATGAATGTCATTGGAGAGAGTGTGGTACATGATGGAGAAGAATGTCATTGGAGAGAGTGTGGTACATGATGGAGATGAATGTCATTGGAGAGAGTATGGTACATGATGGAGATGAATGTCATTGGAGAGAGTATGGTACATGATGGAGATGAATGTCATTGGAGAGAGTGTGGTACATGATGGAGATGAATGTCATTGGAGAGAGTGTGGTACATGATGGAGATGAATGTCACTGGAGAGAGTGTGGTACATGATGGAGATGAATGTCATTGGAGAGAATGTGATACATGATGGAGATGAATGTCATTGGAGAGAGTGTGGTACATGATGGAGATGAATGTCATTGGAGAGTGTGGTACATGATGGAGATGAATGTCATTGGAGAGAGTGTGGTACATGATGGAGATGAATGTCATTGGAGAGAGTGTGGTACATGATGGAGATGAATGTCACTGGAGAGAGTGTGGTACATGATGGAGATGAATGTCATTGGAGAGAATGTGATACATGATGGAGATGAATGTCATTGGAGAGAGTGTGGTACATGGTGGAGATGAATGTCATTGGAGAGAGTGTGGTACATGATGGAGATTAATGTCATTGGAGAGAGTGTGGTACATGGTGGAGATGAATGTCATTGGAGAGTTTGGTACATGGTGGAGATGAATGTCATTGGAGAGAGTGTGGTACATGATGGAGATGAATGTCATTGGAGAGAGTATGGTACATGGTGGAGATGAATGTCATTGGAGAGAGTGTGGTACATGATGGAGATGAATGTCATTGGAGAGAGTGTGGTACATGATGGAGATGAATGTCATTGGAGAGAGTGTGGTACATGATGGAGAAGAATGTCATTGGAGAGAGTTTGGTACATGATGGAGATGAATGTCATTGGAGAGAGTTTGGTACATGATGGAGATGAATGTCATTGGAGTGTGGTACATGATGGAGATGAATGTCATTGGAGTGTGGTACATGATGGAGATGAATGTCATTGGAGAGAGTGTGGTACATGATGGAGATGAATGTCATTGGAGAGAGTGTGGTACATGGTGGAGATGAATGTCATTGGAGAGAGTGTGGTACATGATGGAGATTAATGTCATTGGAGAGAGTGTGGTACATGGTGGAGATGAATGTCATTGGAGAGTTTGGTACATGGTGGAGATGAATGTCATTGGAGAGAGTGTGGTACATGATGGAGATGAATGTCATTGGAGAGAGTATGGTACATGGTGGAGATGAATGTCATTGGAGAGAGTGTGGTACATGATGGAGATGAATGTCATTGGAGAGAGTGTGGTACATGATGGAGATGAATGTCATTGGAGAGAGTGTGGTACATGATGGAGAAGAATGTCATTGGAGAGAGTTTGGTACATGATGGAGATGAATGTCATTGGAGAGAGTTTGGTACATGATGGAGATGAATGTCATTGGAGTGTGGTACATGATGGAGATGAATGTCATTGGAGTGTGGTACATGATGGAGATGAATGTCATTGGAGAGAGTGTGGTACATGATGGAGAAGAATGTCATTGGAGAGAGTGTGGTACATGATGGAGATGAATGTCATTGGAGAGAGTATGGTACATGATGGAGATGAATGTCATTGGAGAGAGTATGGTACATGATGGAGATGAATGTCATTGGAGAGAGTGTGGTACATGATGGAGATGAATGTCATTGGAGAGAGTGTGGTACATGATGGAGATGAATGTCATTGGAGAGAGTATGGTACATGATGGAGATGAATGTCATTGGAGAGAGTATGGTACATGATGGAGATGAATGTCATTGGAGAGAGTGTGGTACATGATGGAGAAGAATGTCATTGGAGAGAGTGTGGTACATGATGGAGATGAATGTCATTGGAGAGAGTATGGTACATGATGGAGATGAATGTCATTGGAGAGAGTATGGTACATGATGGAGATGAATGTCATTGGAGAGAGTGTGGTACATGATGGAGAAGAATGTCATTGGAGAGAGTGTGGTACATGATGGAGAAGAATGTCATTGGAGAGAGTTTGGTACATGAAGGAGATGAATGTTATTGGAGAGAGTTTGGTACATGATGGAGATGAATGTCATTGGAGAGAGTGTGGTACATGGTGGAGATGAATGCCATTGGAGAGAGTGTGGTACATGATGGAGATGAATGTCATTGGAGAGAGTGTGGTACATGATGGAGATGAATGTCATTGGAGAGAGTGTGGTACATGATGGAGATGAATGTCATTGGAGAGTCTCCAAGGCTTATCTTGTGCTGTAGGGCAGGCACACAGTTCACTGCTCAGGTGCCTGTTTGGCTAAGTTGTTAAATGAGAGCCCTGCAGCCAACCCCTTAATTATGAGATTACTGATTGATGCTGGACATGGGGATGATAAAATAACTCTACAACATAGAGTCCACTTCCACTCCTTGATGAAGTGATAATCCAAGGTAAAACATTTTGACTCAAACTGCTTTTGCTGCTGTTTTTTTTCTAGGATAAAATGATATTGCCACAACGTCAATATGTTCATATTAAAAGAACAACTTTCCTGCAGCCAATATCATCTATTATAAAAAAAATCAATGTATGTCAATATGTTCATATTAATTTGTAAACTATCATATGATTATTTGTGAAACTTGTGCTATATTTAATGTCTTCATATGACAATCTTCGTATTTCTGCAAGCACTGACTAGTTAGCCTAATTAACAATTTAATTGAAGGTAAAATTACATCCTCTGCAACAATGTTCAAATTTATCTCAGAAAGATGTCAACACAGGAAATGTTTGGCATGTAAAGATCTGCAATTAAAAAAATTATGTCAAATTCAACCAAACCTGTCATAAATAATGAATGCGTTTTGTAATTTCTTCCTGTCAGATTTTTTCAATGAATGTGGATTTTCCTTCCACTGTATACATTTATTATTAAATATCTGACAAAGATAAATTACTAGAAAATAGATACAGTCGAGCCTTGTTATAATGTGTAGATCCTTGGGTTAGGAATTTGGCATGTTGGTTTCGCGTTGCGAAAACGATTAAATTTACGATGTAATGGAAGCATGTCATTTCACCCAAGTGTTATGGTGGTATTGCATGCTAAATGCATTTAAAACTGTTGATCTGATTCTTACGCAAGGCGTATTTGTGAATCTCGATTGCAATTTACAAACCGTCATCATTCCATATCGGCACTATGCATGTCTAGGAAACCAAACATGTATTTCACCATTCCGTGTCAGCACTAGATGTTTAAACCGAACATATATTTCACCATTTCATATTGGCACTCCATGTCTAGTAAACCAAACAAGTATTTCACCATTACATGTTGGCAATTCATGTCTAGCAAACCAAACGTGTATTTCACCATTACATGTTGACAATTCATGTCAAGCAAACCAAACATGTATTTCACCATCCCATGTTGGCAATTCATGCTAATAAACTAAACATGTATTTCACCATTACATGTTGGCAATTCATGTCTAGTAAACTAAACATGTATTTCACCATTACATGTTGGCAATTCATGTCTAGTAAACTAAACATGTATTTCACCATTACATGTTGGCAATTCATGTCTAGTAAACTAAACATGTATTTCACCATTACATGTTGGCAATTCATGTCTAGTAAACTAAACATGTATTTCACCATTACATGTTGGTACCACATGTCTAGTAAACAAAACATGTATTTCACCATTCCATATTGGCACTACAAGTCTAATAAACCAAATGAATATTTCACCATTCCATATTGGCACTACAAGTCTAATAAACCAAATGAATATTTCACCATTCCATGTCGGCACTACATGTCTGGTAAACCAGACGTGTGTTTTACCATTCCACATCAGCACTACATGTCTAGAAACCAAACATGTATTTCACCATTCCATATTGGTACTACGTCTAGAAAACAAAACATGTATTTTAAAAGATGGCAAAAAAGATATGCATTACTGTTGTCTCATGACGTTACTGTTGTCTCATGACGTTACTGTTTTCTCATGACGTTACTGTTTTCTCATGACGTTACTGTTGTCTCATGACGTTATTGTCTCCATGGTAAATTATGGATCCAGATTAAATTTTTTATGTTCTTCCATTTGAAAAAATTTCATATTTAAACCACGTAGATGGTTGTCAACTTGTCACACATCAAATGGCATCGGTGCCAAAAACTACCACTCACCAAAGTTAAAATCCTCATAAGACATGTGAAAAATTAATAGTTGCTCCCACGAGATGCAGCATTTATCTTGTTCATTTAGTGTAAGAAATGTGTTACCTTTTCCTTGGTCAATCATGACATTCACAACAGCAATAGTATTTGCAGTATCACTTAGAGTCATCAGTAAATATGTCTAATTAACCTATGTCATTTTCCACTATTACACACAAATGTTATAGCCAATATGTTGGTATTTGTTCACATTACACATGGATTAGAAGAAAATTCTACCACTGTTTACTGTAAATATATCAACTATTGTAAATATTCACCAACCATAACAGTGCAACTAAATATGTGAACTACAATATTTAATAATTAATAATGTTGACAATATAATTATTGTTAATTATTCATGAGTAGAATTAGTCATTTGTAAAGGAAAGGCAATTTGCACATGGGACACACAGGGAGGGAGGGAGGCTGGGAAGGAGTGGATGGTAGGATGCAGATAGGGAGAGTATTGAACACAGGAAGGGTGTGTAAGGGTGCAAGGATGGAGTGGGAAAAGACTGCATCAGATACTGAGACAGGAAGAAAAGGGAGAAGGAAGGAAAAGGAGAATGGATGAAAAGGAGAAGGAAGGGAGAAGGAAAGAAAAGGAGAATGGATGAAAGGGAGAAGGAAGGAAAAGGTGAAGGGAGGAAAGGGAGAAGGAAGGAAGGAAAATTTATGAAAGGTAGAAGGAAGGAAAAGGAGAATGGATGAGAGAGAAGGAAAGGGAGAAGGGGTGAAAGTGAGAAGGAAGGAAAGGGAGGAAGGAAAGGGAGAAGGGAAGAAAGTGGGTATTGAGAATGATTTGTGAAGTAGTATGAAAGACAGGATTGACAGAGTTAAGCAGGGGTAGGGAGGAAAAGATATGTGATCATAATTGTTGCAATTTACCAGTACCCAGAATGTCACCAACTTGGTGGTGAGCACACAATATTTACACTCTTGTTAAACCAAGTATGCATGTTCACGCATTATTCACAGTAGGCTAAATGAATTATGGAGTCAACTTTAACTTTATGGTCCATTTTCCTGATATGTTGACAGCAGCATTGGTCATGCTGCTCCTTTTTACTACTGAATGACACGGTTTTATGACACAAAGGTAAACATGCTGTCTATGCATGCCAACTCTGCAGAGTGATATTAAACAAATACCTCTCTTACACCAACATCAAACAGAAAGTTCCATCCTCCTGCCTTGATTAAATCTTTCTGGACCCTCTAATCCAGTCCATAACAGGGTCAGACTCAACAAATTATGGCCCCAGGATCTTCCACTAAACAGAAGTCAAGTTTATCTAGGGTCAGGTCAAAAGATTTGGAACCCTATCATAGAGGAAGGCCATTATGTAGTTGTGGTTAGATTCCAGTGACTTTGCTGGAAGGCGGTCTCAGGGCAATCCCACTGGCTCCCTTACAAGTCAATTAAATAAATGGCCAAACAAATCAGGCTTGCCACATGAAAGGCCTCAGCCACTTAGAGATAGGGAGGCACCTGGCCTCTGTTTATCTGCAAGACAAACACGTGTAACTTTCACACCCTGGATAAGTTACAGAAAAGTTTTTTTTATCAAGATTCAAACCACATCTAAGAACCTAAGAGGTTGGCCCACTCTTAAGTCTGATGGCTGTTATCTTGAGGTGTTGAGTTGAAATATAGGGGCACATATTTATATATAATAAAATAATTTTCTTACCAGACACTGCCTCATGGGGCACTGTATCTCTGGGATGGTGTCTCACAGGTTTAGTACTCCTAGCACAAAGCATCCATTTGTCTACAATTCCTGGCTGTTCCATTCATTGTTTTTATCAACCATTATTTCAAAAAAAGAAAATAGTCATATAATTTATGTCTCATGAGGAAATATAGCTCAAAACCTAACAAACATGATTCTATACAGTTTTAGGAACGTAATATTTCCCAATCCATTCCTTTCGCTCGAGGCCGAGGTGAACAGACAGAAACAAGTGAACTTTGGATAGGGAGGGCTCCCACATACTTTGTAATACAAACATAGGTTGTTTTATTTCCTTGTAATTTTCTTGACAGTGCATAGAACCTCAAGGAAGTTGGTTCACATATTCCAACAATTGATAGTTTAAAATAAGTCCATTTAGATTAGGTGTGTGTAGAGGATGAAAGGTGTTTGGTCAGTGGTGTCTGGTGGCTGGAGGGGCACCTGCAGGGGCACCTGCTGTGAACCAGTTAGTGCTCACACAGACTTACCATTGTCAGTTTCCATATATTATTTAATTTAATGTCAGGCAACAGACAGCTGTCAATCAGCCACAGTGACAAGGTGTTTAATTGGCTAACATATTCTTCATATAGCAGCCATTAATTGCAAGTTGTAATCAAACAAATAATCATGTCCTGTAATCATTAGCTTTGCGAACAACTGCAGGAATACTTCCAACATTTCTTAATCTTTTGGCTCTTTTACAAAATATGTGATTACTTTTCATTATGTACATATGCAGTTAAAATAGAGCATTCAACTAGGGTTGCTTGTGTAAGCTCACCATACAATGTAATATATATTTACCAGATGACACAACTGGCCATTCTAGCTATATGAAAAAAGGATTATGCCTCTATTTCCATTTTGTGGCTCATGGATTGACTGGATAAACAGCAAAAAGGAAAGGAAAACAAATGGTGATTTAGTACATGCATAATTAAGCTTTAGCAGAAGTCTGAATTTAGAAAAAGATCATAATGCATTGCATGTTCGAGTTGCTATAAAATGTGCAGATCATCCATAATGTTGTTACTAAGACACAGTGTGTCAGCTGCACGCCAATCCAATCTTGATAAAGCATTGTTTATGACCAATACATCAGTACTGATACATACTAAGCATGCAAATGTTTTCATCGCATGCAGCTGATATATTTGTTATCATTATCATAAGCAAATAAAGCATACTATTTCTAAGTTGGGGTTCAACAAAATTATGATTACAGTCATAAGCGGCGGCGGCAGCAGCTGCGGCGGTAGCAGCAGCAGCAGCATTTGGCTACAGCTAAAGCAATAATGGTTGGAAGCATGCCCCATATGAGACACCTGTCTTTTCAGCATGTTTTCCCTAGGGTCAGAATAATGATGGCAAATAGATGGGCAACTTTTATTAAACTATATGTCAATATACATCCATTGCATAGCTTCATATTTTATTACTGCCACATCAATGTACACAATCTTATTCTAACTTAACAGAAAATACAGAACAATTATCTTATAATTGAGTTAACATCAATGACAATAACATTATTTTGAAATTGGAGTGAGACAGCTTTCCATGCAATTTCAAAAACAGCCATGTACAGTTACTTCTAATTCTTGATTAGGGAATGGGTAAAGAATCCTTGCTTTGGAAGTAATCCATTTCTAGGCTGGAACTTATCAGTAGCACTTCCAGGAAACACTGCAGTATCACAAGGGTGAAATACGATATCACTCATCAGTTTCAGACATTTATGGAGCAAAGTGGGTGTGTAGGGAAACAAATACATTTATGTCAATCTTTCAAGAAATCAAAGGTAAATATCCTGATTGCAGGATAAGAATTAATTACTAAGTCCTAAGAGGTGTTACACAAAATTATATATTAGATTATTGTTCCCACATTTAATGTCACAATATCAGAATTATGTGAAACATTTGTTTAACTTTCTTTATAAAAACATTACAGACATCACTGTTGTAGCCATTACAAAACATCAGAATGGTTTCAAATAGAAAAATACAACCAACTTTGCTAAGAGAAAAAAGTACTAATTAACTTGACACAAACTGACATATTTGTCATTAGTTGGTTAAGGTTTTATACAACATGCTAAATGACCAAATGACCCAACTTTCATTTTCAAATCCAGAATACTCCAATAAATACATAATGTATCTGAAACCTGGTGGAGGTATTTAACAAGCCACATAATACCTTAGATTACGTGGGTGTGGTATCCAGCTGCATAGTTTTTCTAAATATTTGTACAATGCTAGTGACTGGCCCCAAGAACATCTGCCTAACAATCCCCTTCACTGCAGTCACAGTATCATCTAACACATTCTGGTAGAGTGATCTGTATATTTTGATTGGAAAAAAGTAAATCCATTTTATACGCGTGATTGCATTCACTTCCCATGCATTAATACTAGCGTTCTTTCCCTTTGTTAATCAGTAGAAGCAGAACAGTAATATAATGCTCTTTCATCTTATTTTGTGGTAGATCAACAACAGTTTCATGGCTATGAATGAAAGAAGTGTGGGTCGGAATAGTTCTCTTACAATTTAACATAAAATACAAACTTCACTTGGACTGTGGATTTGTTCCATTTTGACCATATTCCACTGTCAAATGTGATTAAAATTTCACAGTCAATCTTCACAAACAAGTAATGAATGTGTTATGAAACACTCGATGCTGAAGCACTTTTTCTTATATTGAATCATGTCCAAACGAGCCAGGGTACTTTTCACAATATCAGCAAATAATCAATACCAGTAAATGTCATCATGATATTAAACCACCGTCTCATAAGTTAAGTGAGGTGGTGGGCAGGCAGTTTGAACAAATACTATGCACTATAGGTTTTTTGGACTTTGCAAACTGTTGAGACCATCCCTTAGTGGAATGAGTGAACACTGGTGATGATTAGAAAATATAAATGAAATAAATAAGAATGTGACTTGGTGTACTAAATTATGAATGTCAAGTCAGTGTTATGTCACATATTTTAACAAGATTTAACAACAAGATTTAACAAGATTGCCATCCCAAACAATATAGTTCCAGATGGCAAGTGGACAAGGAAGCGATTGGCTTATCGAGAGTCCAACAATTTTCTCATCTGTGTAGCCCGCCCTTATCAAATATCTGTCAATTCTATTTTTTTTAATATTCACACTACTAACATTAACACAATCATTTGGCAGTTTGTTCCATTCATTTATCACCCTCTGTGAGAAAGAGTACTTTCTCATGTCCAACCTACTCTGTTCCTTAACTAATGCTGCTTTGTGTCCTCTGGTTCTACTGCCTTCTTTATGTTTGAAGAACATATTCCTGTCAACATCCTCATAACCGTTCACTATTTTAAACACTTCTATTTGGTCTCCTCTTAGTCTCCTGGTCTCTAGTGTTGTCAATCCACATTGTAATAAGCGACTTTCATAACTAAGGTCTCTCAATTCTGGAATCATTTTAGTTGCTCTTCGTTGTATTCTTTCTAGCTTTTCTATGTCCTTTTTACGATATGGCCTCCATGCTTGAAAACAATATTCCAAATGTGGTCTAACTATTGCTTTGTACAGGGGTGCAATTAGCTGTTTCTCCTTATACGTGATAGTTCTCCTAATTAGCCCTAGAATTTTATTTCCTTTTCGAAGCAGCAATCCCACATTGCTCTGAAACTTTCATGTCAGCACAAAATGTTACTCCTAAGTCATTTTCTTGTGTGGTTCTACCTAGTACAGCATTCCCCATTTTATATTCTTCATCCGTGTTTCCATGTCCTATGTATATATACATTTACACTTCCCAAAATTGAATAACATTTGCCATTTTTCTGACCATTTAACTAATTTATCTAGATCATCCTGTAAACTTTGTTTATCTGTATCATTAGTAACCTTTCTGAATACTTTTGTATCATCAGGAAATTTGGGTACTTTGCTAGATATGTCATCTTCCAAATCATTTATATATATATATATTAAAAACAGTATAGGGCCTAATACTGATCCCTGTGGTACCCCACTCAAAACCGATTTCCAGTTAGAAATCTTACCATCTACTATTACTCTCTGTTTTCTGTGTGTAAGCCACTTTTCTATCCAGTTGATTACATCATTACCTATGCCATGGGCTTTTAGTTTAAGTAACAATCTTTGATGTGGCACTTTATCAAAAGCTTTCTTAAAATCTAAGTAGACAACATGCACTGGTGACCCGTCATCTACCCACTTTGTAATTTCTTCAAAAAAACAAGAGATTAGTTAGACATGACCTTGCTTTTAGGAACCCTTGTTGAGATGTATTTATTAATTTATGTTTTACAAGGAATTCCACCATGTGGTCTCTAATTAATGTTTCGAGTAATTTACATACAACTGATGTTAAACTTACTGGTCTGTAATTTTCTGGCTTGTTCCTCGATCCCTTCTTAAATAGCGGCGTAATGTTTGCCTCTTTCCATTCTGATGGAACTATTCCTTCTTATAGTGACAAGTTAAACAATTTTGCAAGTGGTGTACTAATTTGCTCAACAATTTCCTTAAGCAGTTTTGGTGGTATCCATCAACTCCAGGTGATTTATTATCTTTCATCTTCTTAATTTTGTTTGCTATCATTTCAGGAGTTACAAATAACTGCCCTAAATGTTCTGATGTATTGCCCTCAAATTTAGTAAATGGAACTGGAAGTGAGCTGATATCAACACAGCAAAATTATTTACAAGAAACACATCTCAAATATGGTTTAAACTTTCTAGTATGCATCTGTCTAGCCTGTTCTCTACACACTGGTGAGTTCAGATGAATTAGGTAGTAACACCAAGTGAGGTAACATTTGACAAAATTATAACGAAACTTATTGAGATTAATTATTTTGAGATTTCAGAGCTGTTTATCAACAGTGCCACATGCTAGTATGCTTTAGAATTTATAAGCTTTATCTAATCCACAACGCCTGCTTATTCAACAGTTTCTTACGGATGATGTCCAAACATCGATATACAACCAAAGTCATTTAACCTCAGACTACCCCTGCCCCCCAATTCCCCCATATGAAACTGAATTACATCGACCTGTGTGCTACTTATGATACAAAATAGCTGCTATCCCCCTTCCTTAACCCCCCTCCCCATGAAACCAATTTTCTGTAGTGTCGTACATCTATGTTTTTACATCATCCTTCAACATCTAAAGAATCAGAGAGATCAAGAGTTACCCTAGATAGATGCTCTCCGTCAATGCAGAAGCTCCTCTCCTCCGCGGATGATGACTCGAACAAGATGCAACTAACAACGTTTCTCCTTAAATTCTCTCCAGCTTCCATGTTTACAGACAATGCAGGACGCAATGGCGGAAGCTGTTGCATTAACCCATTATCAGAATCCAATGAAGTAGTCAATTTATATCATCAGAGCTTCAGCATCTGCTACAAAACTGGTTGCACTTGTCATCCAGGCAGGTTTAGTGCTTCCTGGTGTGACAGCAGCATCACTCAGACAAGAGATGCTAACAAGTGTATATGTCACAAGGGATTAGTTGGTGGCTGGACATGTGATGAAAGGTCATCAGCTGCACAGTGTAGCTTGTCAATACTTGACCAATGTAATGAAACTCAGCAGAATAGATAATGCATATTTTTAAGTAGTATTTTGTGCAATACAACTCTGATGCAGAGCTCTAAGAATAAAATACATAATACATAAAATATATTACATAGCTGTTTTTTTATTTTTTTTATTTTAATATGTATCCTCATTATCATCGCATGAAATTAATTACGGGAAGTCAAAACTGGCTCCAAAAGCTCCATAGTGCACTACCAGTACCCTGACAGGTAACTAACTTATCTTCAATACAAAACTGGTTTATTTGGGATTTTAAAATGTCTACTTTATGTGGGTCACTGTGATGCAACTGCTCTGATATACTTACTCAAACACATCAAATGTTACCTGTATTTTTACAGTAATCCATTCATGGATAGCAGTAGACAAATCCTACTTTTGGCTAGTCTCTTCTGTAGGATTCAGCCTACAGTTACATTTCTCGTTGGTGGCCATGTTAATGTTTTGCATAATTATAAGAAAACGTAACCATCAAAAATTCTAAAAGTTTTTACCAGCCGCTGTCATCATCCCAATGACATGCTGGTCAAGTTTTGTAAAAATTAGACATTTATAACTCTTGTAATATGCCTGTATGTGCGATACCCCTCAATGTTTACCAATATTGGCATGAATTATGATGCAAACGTGTCTAGTGGCCAAAAAAATCACAAATATCCTTCTGCCTATTAAAATCATCTAAAAATCCACCATTTCACTAAACAGCTTTCACCAGCAAACCTGGTAATGTCCCTGCATAAATGCACTTACGTCAGATCGTATGAATTTTTTAAAACATCCTATATCCAAACTTATTATGCCCTACATTCGTGTGTAACACACCAGGAAGTCTAACTGAGGCATGACCCCTGTAGAGCTGACGCATGGCAAAACAAATCAGTGCTGACACCTAGTGAACAGTAAAGCATTAAATCCACTCAAGAAATATCACTACATAAAATGATGGTTTCATTTTAGGTATATTGCATTTATTTACAAATAAGCTGTTCTCATCATGTTTGTATATCTTCTTATGAAATGTGAATATTCATATGCAACTGTAAAATATCAAGACATATTGATGGTTATATTCCTTTCTTGAAAAGTCCTCAGACAACCTCCAAGTAAATGGCCTTTTTTATATATTAGTGACATCTCCATGATAAGTGATGTCATTATTATCACTGTGTTACAATAACAAGGCTGTTACCTTACAAAAACGATACCTTATTCATATTTTTATAATTATTAACAAAGGCATGATTTTTGTTATGGAATCTATGTGAATCGTTCCAAATTGTGGAAACGTTCAATTGGCCACTTGCAGGGCTAAAAAATAAAATCAAAGGTAGTTGTTATGAAACGATGGCCTCCTCAATAGTCACATGTCTGCACAACCAGTCAATGGCTTCTTGATACATTCATGCAGTAACAGAGGTCAGCTGATGCACATACATGTATCAAGGCTGTCTCGGAGCAACTAACTACTACAGACAGACAAAATTGGGTGCATGACGCCTCAGTCATGACATGTTACTTTGAAGTAAAAATTTTTTACGAGGGACGCACTGAATTGAAACTGCCTTTGACCGAACATTTCCGGGCTTAAAGCAGCTGCAGCTACAGACCACAAAGTAGACCCTGAAGCCAGCGTTGTCAGGTTCAGGCAACATCAACCAGAGGCGTCTGCACCATCTCCTACTTGCACAATAATTTAATATATCACCAAACTTCCAATTCAATCTGATTCCATCAAAGCACAGGACTAATAAGTCCAAAAAGTACCAGGTAGTACATAACTCTCAGCTGATATATAGAAGTAGTATTAGTACCTAAGCTGTGATATAGTAGTAACTACCTCTCAGCTGATATATAGAAGTAGTATTAGTACCTAAGCTGTGATATAGTAGTAACTACCTCTCAGCTGATATATAGAAGTAGTATTAGTACCTAAGCTGTGATATAGTAGTAACTACCTCTCAGCTGTGAGGAAATCTTCAAACAAAATACAATAATTATAAAGTTAGTAAAATTAACAGAAAGAGGATTCAAACTCAAGTCATCTCAATTGAGAATCTAACCACTATGCTATTTTACACGCAAGTCATGAAATTATCAATAAATGAACAAACCAACAAGAACCAAACAAATGAACTAATTTGCCAAATTTTTGGGTATCCGGGAACATCTAATAGTCTAAGCTGGTGAAGACTACCATCTTTCCCATGTGCTTAGCCTGGACGTCTTGGGATACAGATTGGAATCCTTCTTGGTTTGTTACAGAAGCAGCTGAGTCTGATTGAAGTGAATTCTCGCTCACTTTCACACAGATCTGTTTTAATAAGCCAATGGGTGGGTGGCCTTTCCCTCACTTGCTACCTTAACATCTCCAAAGCAAAGTATCAAAAACACAGTGTTAATTCAGTTCAGCCTCTTTTTGCAGTAGGTTAGTGTAAACCCTAAAACAAACCAATGAATCCATCACACTTTCATTAATGTAAAAAACACAAAAGCAAGGATATGTTAAACCATTTCATCCTGAGCTGTTTTTCAGTAATGATACTCCCGTCCCTGGTACAATACAAATACAAAGCAGAGATACATACTTTTTTATGTAATTTTACAGTCACCTTAACTCGCCTAATAAAACAGTTTTCATTATTGAAAATACAACAATAAAATAGAATTGCATCAAACATTCTCTCAATCTTGATATTTTGTATTTCTAAATTAGTTTCTTGGTAGTTTAATTTATGGATATCTAGGCTAAATTGATATATATATTACAAATAGCAATATCTGCAACCGATATATTTTGTTGCTGGATCTGTAGTTTTAATGTTGGATATATTTTTAATTGTAATTATTGCACCAAATACACACATCCTCAAATGGAGCATTGCACATGCGTTTCTGGTGCACCAGTAAATGCATGCAGCTCTGCAGTTCTACTAAACAACAAGACACAACTAAAAGAACATCATATTTCAAATTCTGCAGTTGCTATGACAACAAAAATAGTACAAACCCCTTTCTCAAACTTGTTCTTGTAAGCGCTGAATCTCTGGCGGAATCGAGCCTCAGTGCAATAAGCGGGTATACCTCTCTCGAACGTCATTGTTCCAATAGTGTAATCCAGTGATAGACTGCCCGCTCAAACATCTTTCAAACTGCACATTTCAACACCACCCATTCAACAGCACTATGCTAAATGTTCAAAACTTGGCAGTTGACAAGTACTTCCTTGTTTTTACTGTATTCCATCAAGGTCCGGTTGATTTTCTATCATAGATTATGTCAAGTGGTTCTTGTCACAAAATTTCTGGCACAATTAAGACCAGGAGTTACTGCATGGCAAGTGACTTGGGTTTCTCCAAACGCTGTCCCTCAAATCCTTATCAGTGACATAAGATCTCGCTCCAAAGGGAAACCTACTGTGAAGTAACCTTTGCCAATAAAACTGTGCTACTGTTGGCTGACATGGGCCACTTTATAATAAACATGCACTTCCTGTCTCGTATCCTCTGTCTTCTTGAACTCATAACTCGCATTAATCCCAATTACTATGTCTACATCAGTGTATTTTTACTGGAAACATCAAAGCCAATATTAAAATATATTAACTGTGCTTTACACAGCAATGTATCCAAAGTAGATTCACAGAGAATATCACGATATTGCAAGATGTAACATAACCACATTTGATGCAGAAACTTTGAAGATATCGTCACT
The DNA here is from genome assembly GCA_963662155.1 of Lamellibrachia columna. NCBI lineage: Eukaryota > Metazoa > Annelida > Polychaeta > Sabellida > Siboglinidae > Lamellibrachia > Lamellibrachia columna. The sequence goes on along the minus strand of OY759270.1, from coordinate 4,247,660 downwards.
GAAGTATTTAGCATCCAGTCCAAATTGATGCTCCTGGAAAGATGAAATCAAAATAACGTGTCCAATCCTTCAGTATGCTTCCGTACACCCAACTGTGTGTGCTCTACAGTAAATGCCAGAGTTGACTCTACCTGGCTAACCGAGTGCCTCTGTACTCTAAATGTGTGCCACACCTAATGGCAAATCATGTGATGTACCACATAGACAACATAGACACAGTATCTGGAAGAAATCAAGAACATATGATGTGCTGGGTTAATTGGTTCCTCCCATATAGCCAATGTTGCAGTACAAATTATGTCTGCAATAAATTAGGCAGCATGTTGGGTGCATGATCCTAGCCGTGCTGTACTGGTCTTGCTTATCCATGGTCTGCATTGCTGCCACACCATGTGACATATGTTACAAACGATACTATAAATGTCTTGTCTGAGCAAGCAGTTGATCATATGTATTTATGTACTCTGAAAATTATTTGTTCTTTTTTAGAAAAATTCACTACATTTCAGCCATCCTGTTAATCATCTTGATGTACCTGATTTTTTAAATGTCATATCTTGTCACTATGAACAATATTTTTCTAACTGCAAACAGTCATCATGATACAAAAAGTTGCAAGTTACCTTAAATTTTAGAAAAAAATCCATCTGAATAGCAACCCACAGTTCGCTGATTAAAAAGGCTTTAATTTTTTTTTTTAAATCTCTAATGTGACATACCAATGTATTAGAACAAATATATAAAATGCACAGATTATGAGAAATTCTGATAAGAGAGAGGCATTCAGTCAGTGGTTCTGTAATAAACTACATCCTACCCAACGTATGCCAAGATTAGCTCAAGAGGAAAGAAACATGACTGAAGCATTTCTGTGGTTGGAATGAGCCACTGGATTCAGGGTTGTGGTGCACTGGTTGTCAAGGAAAGCCTGATTTACCTTGCACTCTACATTGCAAGTGAAGAGAGGAGAGCGGTTAACTTGACATGCACATCTGATATAATAATATGTGGTATGGGAAGTTGGGAACACACAGAACTTAGGTCGAACTGGGTATATATTCGAAACTGTCTCATCTTCACTTAAAACGGGAGTGGCATTACTTATCCTGAGGACAGTGAGACCTCCAACATTGTTGCCTGAACACCAGGTAATGCACTGTGGGGGGTCTTACACCTCCCTCATACGTACATCAGGTAGAGCAGCCCTAGGATTCTCTCCCAGTGAGTTGGAAACATAATGAAATGTTGCTGAAGACTTATCTTTTTAACCGTGTTTACCCACCTTAGTTCTTTAGCATATTAATCTTTCTGTTGACAACTTCATCACTACACACTTTTTTTTATTGCCTATCCCTTTTGTTTTGATGCGCCTCTGAGCATGGTTTCTGAGGATTTAGGTGCAACATGAGCTTTTTCTTTTTCTTCCTCTTATCATTATTGTTGATATCTAATGTGAAGGACACATATAGCCAACTTCCTACACACACGCCTGGTTCTTGCTGATATCTAACGTGAAGGACACATATAGCCAACTTCCTACACATACGCCTGGTTCTTGCTGATATCTAACGTGAAGGACACATATAGCCAACTTCCTACACACACGCCTGGTTCTTGCTGATATCTAACGTGAAGGACACATATAGCCAACTTCCTACACATACGCCTGGTTCTTGCTGATATCTAACGTGAAGGACACATAGCCAACTTCCTACACATATGGCTGGTTCTAAACAAGGCAACCAGTTGTGTAATTTTTTAATGAAACACAAACAACAAGGTATCAACCTAATATTTGAACCCAATAGTTCCTGCACTCACATGATAAGCAACTTCACCAGAGCCAACAAACCAGTTCTAGAACCATTCAAAATATCAGAACTGACATTGAATTGGGATGTCATATTTACTCTATATGTAATGTCAGTAATGATATGTTAGACTGTTATCAGGGTGCTGTTTATACACTTAGTATCATTAACTTAACTCATGTTATGTTATTACTCTGTTACTACTCTGTTTATACACTGAGTATCATTAACTTAACTCATGTTATGTTATTACTCTGTTACTACTCTGTTTATACACTTAGTATCATTAACTTAACTCATGTTATGTTATTACTCTGTTATTACTCTGTTTATACACTTAGTATCATTAACTTAACTCATGTTATGTTATTACTCTGTTATTACTCTGTTTATACACTTAGTATCATTAACTTAACTCATGTTATGTTATTACTCTGTTACTACTCTGTTTATACACTTAGTATCATTAACTTAACTCATGTTATGTTATTACTCTGTTACTACTCTGTTTATACACTTAGTATCATTAACTTAACTCATGTTATGTTATTACTCTGTTACTACTCTGTTTATACACTGAGTATCATTAACTTAACTCATGTTATGTTATTACTCTATTACTACTCTGTTTATACACTTAGTATCATTAACTTAACTCATGTTATGTTATTACTCTGTTATTACTCTGTTTATACACTTAGTATCATTAACTTAACTCATGTTATGTTATTACTCTGTTATTACTCTGTTTATACACTTAGTATCATTAACTTAACTCATGTTATGTTATTACTCTGTTATTACTCTGTTTATACACTTAGTATCATTAACTTAACTCATGTTATGTTATTACTCTGTTATTACTCTGTTTATACACTTAGTATCATTAACTTAACTCATGTTATGTTATTACTCTGTTACTACTCTGTTTATACACTTAGTATCATTAACTTAACTCATGTTATGTTATTACTCTGTTACTACTCTGTTTATACACTTAGTATCATTAACTTAACTCATGTTATGTTATTACTCTGTTATTACTCTGTTTATACACTGAGTATCATTAACTTAACTCATGTTATGTTATTACTCTATTACTACTCTGTTTATACACTTAGTATCATTAACTTAACTCATGTTATGTTATTACTCTGTTATTACTCTGTTTATACACTTAGTATCATTAACTTAACTCATGTTATGTTATTACTCTGTTATTACTCTGTTTATACACTTAGTATCATTAACTTAACTCATGTTATGTTATTACTCTGCTCACAATTTGTATGCAAATTTTTTTTTTATAATCAGTACACCGATCAACTCCATTCATCCATCTTCATGGCTTTCAGGCCAAATGTGATATTTGCGTATAGCTGCTTGATGTTAAATTAATATATCATGAAAATTATTTGTGCGAATGTGCGAAATGTTGACTTTATATTTCCAAATGCACATATAAGCATACATGCAAGCACACAAGCTTGCAAGCAAGCAATCAAGCAACAAACCAATCAAGCCAGCTTTTTAGAAGACATGCACGCACACACACAAGAACGCAGTCTTGTGACAAAAACCTACAAGTTATTCTTGATGCAGAGATGTGAGCAAATAATTAAGATGTGTGGTCAAGGTGTGTGGTCATGGTGTGTGGTCAAGGCATGTAGTCAAGATGTGTGTTTAAGCCATGTGGTCAAGATATGTGGCCAAGGTGTGTGGTCATGACATGTGGTCAAGAGGTGTGGTCAATCTGGCAAGCATCTACTAGTTTAGTAATTACTAGACCACTAGTGCAATCCCAAGAACAATCAATCAAAGACATATGGGTGCTATTCTTTGAGATATCAATGAGGGCAGGAGAGTGAGTACATATATGCACTGACTGTCAGTCAAGCATATCTGGCTGTTATTAGTGGGACAGTCAATCAATTATGATAGTGGTTATTCAAGGCATTGTCAACCAAAAGCATTGTACTTTTCCAGACTGTCAATTAAGGTAATACCTGTCACCAAAGGACAGGTGTCATGGTGTCATTCAAGTGACCACCAATGAACAGCCACAACTCAACAAAAACCTTTAAATGATACAAGAAATAATTGCTAAAATTAACAAAACAATATAAGTAAATATTTATATATGTTATCTTTATAAATTGTTGCTAATGGCCTCACCCGTTTATTGGAATATACTTTTACAAGTCTATATATTTGCACAAATAAAAGTAGGCATGCTACGTTTATTTAAGACTTTCCGGACCCAATCAATATCTAGATATATATTTGTGGCCCTGGGTAGCAACTTATCTTTAGACATGCCAATACATTGATATGGAGTTGTTTGTTCAACAGATTAAACCGGCTTACATATCATGCAATTACATCACCCAGTACTATATCACTGAGTACCAGTCAGACTTAATTCTGGTAGCAATATCAATGTACATACTTAGGTAACTCACACAAGAGAAAGGTCAACAACATCTAGACATATCGAAGGTTCCTAAGGAAACTTTCTTAAAAATTCCGACCAAAATGTAATTTTCCCTGATCACAATAAGACTTGAACATGTTCCTTCATAGATAGAGAAAATCAGACAGTGGTAAGCTCAATTTGCAGGTCATTGTTAAAAAAGTGGTGAGAGAGCTGGCTACTTGGCAGCCAAAGCATGGACAGAGAGGACCATGGAGACCAGGGAGACAACGGAGACCAGAGAGACCATGTAGACCAGGGAAACAACGGAGACCATGTAGACCAGGGAGACCATGTAGACCAGGGAGACAACAGAGACCAGGGAGACAACAGAGACCAGGGAGGCCATGTAGACCAGGGATACAACAGAGACCAGGGAGACCATGTAGACCAGGGAGACAACAGAGACCAGGGAGACCATGTAGACCAGGGAGACCATGTAGACCAGGGAGACCATGTAGACCAGGGAGACCATGTAGACCAGGGAGACAACAGAGACCAGGGAGACCATGTAGACCAGGGAGACAACAGAGACCAGGGAGACCATGTAGACCAGGGAGACCATGTAGACCAGGGAGACAACAGAGACCAGGGAGACCATGTAGACCAGGGAGACAACAGAGACCAGGGAGACAACAGAGACCAGGGCGACCATGTAGACCATGTTGACCAGGGAGACAACAGAGACCAGGGAGACCAGGGAGACAACAGAGACCAGAGAGACAACAGAGACCAGGGAGACCATGTAGACCACAGAGACAACAGAGACCAGGGAGACAACAGAGACCAGGGAGACAACAGAGACCAGGGAGACCATGTAGACCAGGGAGACAACAGAGACCAGGGAGACAACGGAGACCATGGAGACAACAGAGACCATGTAGACCACAGACACAACAGAGACCAGGGAGACAACAGAGACCATGTAGACCAGGGAGACAACAGAGACCAGGGAGACAACAAAGACCAGAGAGACCATGTAGACTAGGGAGACAACAGAGACCAGAGAGACCATGTAGACCACAGAGACAACAGAGACCAGGGAGACAATAGAGACCAGGGAGACTATTGTAGACCAGGGAGACAACGGAGACCAGGGAGACAACGGAGACCATGTAGACTAGGGAGACAACAGAGACCAGGGAGACCATGTAGACCAGGGAGACAACAGAGACCAGGGAGACAACAGAGACCAGGGCGACCATGTAGACCATGTTGACCAGGGAGACAACAGAGACCAGGGAGACCAGGGAGACAACAGAGACCAGAGAGACAACAGAGACCAGGGAGACCATGTAGACCACAGAGACAACAGAGACCAGGGAGACAACAGAGACCAGGGAGACAACAGAGACCAGGGAGACCATGTAGACCAGGGAGACAACAGAGACCAGGGAGACAACGGAGACCATGGAGACAACAGAGACCATGTAGACCACAGACACAACAGAGACCAGAGAGACAACAGAGACCATGTAGACCAGGGAGACAACAGAGACCAGGGAGACAACAAAGACCAGAGAGACCATGTAGACTAGGGAGACAACAGAGACCAGAGAGACCATGTAGACCACAGAGACAACAGAGACCAGGGAGACAATAGAGACCAGGGAGACTATTGTAGACCAGGGAGACAACGGAGACCAGGGAGACAACGGAGACCATGTAGACTAGGGAGACAACAGAGACCAGGGAGACCATGTAGACCAGGGAGACAACAGAGACCAGGGAGACAACAGAGACCAGGGCGACCATGTAGACCATGTTGACCAGGGAGACAACAGAGACCAGGGAGACCAGGGAGACAACAGAGACCAGAGAGACAACAGAGACCAGGGAGACCATGTAGACCACAGAGACAACAGAGACCAGGGAGACAACAGAGACCAGGGAGACAACAGAGACCAGGGAGACCATGTAGACCAGGGAGACAACAGAGACCAGGGAGACAACGGAGACCATGGAGACAACAGAGACCATGTAGACCACAGACACAACAGAGACCAGGGAGACAACAGAGACCATGTAGACCAGGGAGACAACAGAGACCAGGGAGACAACAAAGACCAGAGAGACCATGTAGACTAGGGAGACAACAGAGACCAGAGAGACCATGTAGACCACAGAGACAACAGAGACCAGGGAGACAATAGAGACCAGGGAGACTATTGTAGACCAGGGAGACAACGGAGACCAGGGAGACAACGGAGACCATGTAGACTAGGGAGACAACAGAGACCAGGGAGACCATGTAGACCACAGAGACAACAGAGACCAGGGAGACAACAGAGACCATGTAGACCAGGGAGACAACGGAGACCAGGGAGACCATGTAGACTAGGGAGACAACAGAGACCAGGGGGACCAGGGAGATAACGGAGACAACAGAGACCAGGGAAACCAGAGAGACCATGCCAAAATTATCCAAAACACCTCACGTCTGAATTCGAGATAACAGTTCCTGAACTTGAAAAAGCTATGCACCAATGAAGAAGTATGTGGACAACTTTCATGAGTCCTGTCCTCCAGAATAAATGTTGGCCTTGAACCTGTCCACCAAGGCATGAACAAGAGGGCAGTTTTACTGACAGATTTATGTGACTACTGCTGGGACTATAAACCACCCAACTTTGATCCTATATCCCTTGATAGGCAGGCCCCTTATGAATGACCAGTGTTGGCACATTGTGTCAGAAGTGTAACTGCAGTCAGCCTTGCATCCAGGGGACTACTCACCGATACTCCAAAGTGCTCTTCCAGAAATATAATTCACATAAACTAATGAGTGCCAGCTTGAGGGAGAAAGATTAACGTCCAGTTCACAGAGTGTGCTGAATGGCAATGGTAGTGGTGTACAATGAGCAGTGGAGTATTTAAGAGGGCACTGGGCCATGGCAATGGTAGTGGTGTACAATGAGCAGTGGAGTATTTAAGAGGGCAGAACATTATGGTTGGGATGGAACAAAATGAGTACAGAATACATCCAAGTTACTTGTGTCCTATATGTGCATGACTTTTTTAATTGCAGTATCTTCTGGTTCCTATAACAGTACATCACTATTATCTTACAACCAGTAAACATTCAACATAAATCTTACTGATGCACAAACTTAAGGATTTTCTGTTTCTTGAACAGTGCAACAGACCAGAAAATGAAACAAAATCAGTTTAAGTAGCACTTACACTTACTTACACTTACAAATAATGAGCATTTGCAAGGCTAGAGATAAACCTTTTATAGTTTGCCCATATCTTAACCCAGTTTTTATCTATTCTGTTTTTAAAAATGTTAGTAGAGGGTGCAGGTATAATATCGTTGGACAAGGAATTCCATACATCCACCACCCTTTGACTGAAAAATCGGCGTCTGCATAGCTTCATACATTGTTGTTTGTTTAATTTTTTGGCCTCTGATGTTATTTAGATTAATGTTAAAAAACTTATCTGGGTCTACGTTCTCTTTCCCAGTTAACAACTTAAAAGGTTCAATTAAATCTCCTTGTAATCTTCATTCTTCAAGTCTATAAAGTTTTAGTTGTGTTAATCTAATGTATGTAAATTCCTTTAATCCTATTACCAGTTTTGTTGCCCTGAGTTGTACTTTCTCAAGCATTAAAATATCTTTTGCATAACAAGGTGACCATGCCTGTACGCAATATTCTAGATGTGGTGTAATATAAGTATTATAAACAATGTTGAATGTTTCTCGGTTAAAGTGAATAAATGCTCTCTTTACAGAATGCAAAACCAACATAGCTTGTTGGGTTGCTGCAACAACTTGTTTCTCCCATTTCAAATTATTTGAAATCCAGACACCTAGATCCTTCTCTTGAACTGTTTCTGCTAAAATTATATTATTATTTTTGGTTGTCATGGTACTATATACTCGAATTTTGGATTGTCTTTGCCTGTGTGCATCCTTTTTACATTTACTAATGTTGAACGTTAGGCACCATCTATTACTCCACTCACTTAAATTATCTAAATCAGCTTGTAAGATTTCACAGTTAGATTTGTTTTTTAATGTTCTGAATATTTTGGTGTCGTCAGCAAACATTTTTACATTACTACTTACTGTCTCTGGTATATCATTTACATAATTTAAAAAGAGAATAGGTCCTAATACTGATCCTTGCGGAACACCGCTAATGACATCAAACCATTCAGAATATTCACTTCTTACCATAATTCGCATTTCTCTATCTGACAGAAAATCAGCTATTCATTCTAAAACTTTACCTCGTATTCCATAGGCAGATAGTTTCTGCAACAACCTTTTTTTTGGGACTTTGTCAAATGCTTTTTGAAAATCCAGCAAAATAGCATCAACTATGTCCGTGATCCACATCTTCTGTCCAACTTTCAATAGTTTCTAACACACTTTTTAGGCAAGAACGACCCTTTGTAAAACCATGTTGGTCTGGGGTATTTAAATTGTTTTTTAATAAATGTTTTAACATTGCATCCTTTACACAAGATTCCATCAGTTTACTGGCTAGACAAGTTAAACTCACTGGTCTATAATTACCAGCCACAGACCAGGATCCTTTCTTATAAATAATTATTGGAGAAATGTTTGCCAATTTCCAATCTAATGGAACTACACCACTAGACCATGATTCTGTGAATATTAGAAACAACGGTTTAGCTAATGTTTTGGCACAATCCTTCAATATCTTTGGATGTATGCTGTCTGGACCACAAGCCTTGTCTTCTTTTAACTGCTGTAACTTTATAAATATATCTAACTCAGTAAATGTAATCTCTTTTAAAACCTTGTTTTCTGGAAATCTGTTTTCAAATTCCGGTAAAATTTTATCACCACCCTCTTCCATTGTAAATACTGATTCAAAGAACTTCCCGCGAACATCAGCTATTTCCTGGTCATTTGTTGTGGTTTCACCGTCCTCTTTTCTTAAATGTGGTATGACTGGCTTTACCTTTTGCTTACTTCTTACATAGCTATAGAAAAGCTTTGGTTTGTCTTTCATTTTCTTCAAAAGCTTCTTTTTGTACTCCCTTTGTGATTTTTTCCGGATACTATTGTTTTTATTTCTTTGCCTCTTATATTCTTCATATTCTTTGTTCCCACCAGTTTTTTCATATCTTTCCCAAAGTTGAATCTACAGACTCTCTTAGTTTGCCAGGGGGCTTTAGGGTTTGGCTTCTTCCTTTCCCTTAATGGCACATTTTTTTCACTTCCTGTTAAATTTTCAACTTAAAGTAATTCCATCTCACATTTAGTCCTTTTGTTTCCATTTCTTCTTCCCACTCAACATTATGAAAGGTGGCATTCATAGCCGCCATATTCGCTTTCCAGTAATCGTATCTTTTCCCACCATATACTCTTGTATCTATAGCCGAGTATGTAATGAATGTCCACACCAATCCAACGTGATCACTTTTCCCCAGTGGAGCAATAGATTTTAGGTTCTCAATCATATAATCCTCATTTGTGAAAATTAAATCTAACATTGACGGTTCATTTCTTTCCCTAAATTTTTTGTTAAAATCAACATGTTGTTTCAGGAATAAGTCGTGTTACATAAAAAAAATAGCTGGAAGTGAGTTATCACCAGCTTTCAACAAACAGCTCTTCCAGTTAATTTCAGGGAAATTAAAGTCCCCAAAAATCAGTAGGTGAGATATACCGTGTTTCTCGACTGCTTTGTTCATTAAACTAATATGCAACTTAGTATTTTGTTCAGTTGAGCTCGTACTCTTATATCTGCATCCTACTAGTAGTTTGTCCCTCTTATTTAGTGTGATTATACTCCATACGGATGACTCAAAATCCGTGTTGTTTAGTTCTGTACATGGTGCCGACTGTAAGCCATTCTCAGTATAGAGAATGACCCCTCTTCCACGATCATCTCTGTATGGGGTAAAACCTTCCAGATTTATATCACCTTCACTTTTACCTTCACTAAAGGATTCTGTAATGCCAATAACTCTTTAGCCTTCAGCACTGTTACCATCTCTCTAAATTCATCCATTTTATTATTTAAACTCTGTGCATTTGCATAGTAACAATCAAATAAATAATCTTTTGTGTCCAGAATTGGAATGCAATGTGTTGTGTTTATGCTAGTGCTTATGCCTTCTTTTAGTTCGTTTTGCTGAGTGCTTACAACTTCTCCCCGTTTGGGGGTAACAGCACGTAACTGTAGCTTTTTGTCAACTGCTTTTTTCTAGCTGTTGTTATGGCTCCCTTTTCTGTAGTTGTTGTTTGAGCTTGTGCTCCTGTCTTCTTCTCTTTTCACTATTTTCCCCATCTCTAATGATAAGATCTGTCTGACCCCTTCTTTCCTCTCTCTCACAGTTCCTTTTGTAACTCTCTGTACTTTTCCCTCTCCTTAATTGTCTTATCTGGTGCTAGGTAGATGTTCCTGTGCATTTCACTCCTGACATTTCTTAGCAGTTTTGCTTTGCTTAACACTTTCCATTGAACTTGTGCGCCATTAAGTTTCAGTAGTATTGGCCTTGGCTCATTGCCTGTGCCAAGCCTAGTTAGTTCCTCTACTTTGGCTTCTCTTACTCCGAGCTCTTCTAGGATTAAGTTCTCAACTACTTCTTTATAATTTTTCCTTCTAGTTTCTCTGGTACATTGTAGAGAATGACATTGTTCTGTCTTTTTTTTTCCCTTCTGTTCCTCTTTCATGTCATCAAGTTTCATGTCAATAACCCTGTTCATGGTATTTTCGACCTCACCTATTTTCTCACTAATCTGCTCTACTGATTCCTTTACTGCACCCACATCTGTCTCTGTTTTGTTTATTGATTTTGACATGTTTTCAACAGTGCTTTCAACTTTCATTAGTCTTTCTTCAATGTCTGACTGTTTAGTCCTCACATCGTTGACAAATCGTAATGTTATACCTACCATCGGTTGGCATTTAGTAAAAAAACATCAGATTGTCGTTTTTTTAGTTAACTACTGCTTTATATTCCGATTTTGTCATCTTAGGTTTTATGCATTTTCGGTGGGTCCACAGACTGCCTCACCTTCTGCTTGCATCATTTTTTCTAGTGCTGTAAGTGCTCATGTTCAGAAAGGGGCGTATTGGTGGTTGTGCAAAAAAAGTATCCAAATTGTCATTCCCAGGGCGACTCCGGGATGCAGGCAATGCCCCTGAAAAGCCTAGTTAGTAAAAGTATAGGAAGGAAGTGCACACTAACATTAATTTCTCACACATATCTCAATATACCATGCTCAATACTGTTACACAGTAAAACATGTGTAAGAGCAAGTGTAAGTCAAAATCATGATCAAATTTACGGAGACAAATTTGGAACCAGTCTTAACCATGCGCCACCTAACGACCACCACTTGAGGGATCAAACAAAACAATAACGATGCATATATTATGTATGTTGTATACTGTTTCTGGATGCCAGACAATACTGTCTGGCGTATACCAGCGCTTCATGTTTGACAAAACCATGCCAGAGATAAATCACTCAAATAGATATCGGTATACCAAACTAACTTAGCCAAGCTATTCGTTAGTTTTGTTTTACCATCTGGTGGCGCCACCATTCGATTTTGTCAAGATTCTTGGCACAGGGCTTACAACAAACGTGCCTGACCGTATCAATCAATTCAACAAAATTCTGGGCTTCAACGTTAATTTACTGGACAAGTGACCTTCTTTCAAACAAATGGGTGTATATTTAGCCATCAGAGTGAGCCATATGCAGCCCCAGTTAAGTGAGCAATTCTTGCAATTAGTGTTAGCAACAATTAACTCCCTTGATGATTGCTAAGGGCGAGTGATGGCAATGAGAATGACAGGTTGTCTGGTAAATAATGATGTACTGATATACCCCGGTACCCTTTTCTTTTTATCCATGCACATAAATGGTGTGGTCCTCTCTGAATGAAATACTGGCATGGTGGGGGGTCACAAAAAGAAATGGCCTACACGTTAGGGGCCATTCACAATTATTGACATTTACCTATTTGTACACAGCATACTAATTCTCACACCCTGTCCCTGATTTAGTACTTTAAAATGTTTATAATTTTCCACATTGAAAAACACATCGAGATAAAAATGATACGACACAGTGCATGTATAGCACATACAATAACAACAAACAGAATATGTATTAACCTTTAAAGACCAGTCGTGCAATATATTGTAATATTGCGTGACGGCATAGGGGTGGTCATATACAGTGAGACTTTTCTATTTCTCCATAGAGGGGGTTATGGGTATTGATCAACAGAGGCATAGCATAGGCATTGCCTGGTTGTAATGGTGTCGCAAAATGTTTAGTTTGAGACCTGCAAAATTTGGTCTGTAAAGGTTAAAACACTTATCTCCGATAATTATGTTAAAGCTTTGTGTTTTTTTTAACAACTACATGGTGTCATATGGTCTTCAACAAAGTTGTGAATATCCCAGATGTTGGACTGTATTATAGTGAATGGTCACACAATTTAAAACAACAGTAGTTCGATAACAGTTCACTGCGTGGCACTACATGATGCAATGGTGGTAACTGTTCGCAGGCGACTGACATTTTGTAAATTAGTACGTGGGCCATGACCCTCCTCCTTTAGTATGCTCTGTATGAATAGGCAAATGTCGACAATGGTGAACGGCCCCTAATGTGATTGTCTTTTGTGCTGATGGAAATGCTTATGAAAGAACATACATTTTTCTGTTGGCTGCCGTTATGTTTCTTTGGATTCCTGAAAAATTATTCCATGATTTTCTTTGAAATTTCACAGAACATTTATCCTCTACTAAAACACATGCTGTGTGAAACTCGTGAAAATTACATACATTTTTTAGAAAAACACACCCAAATCTGATACCCCTCAATTTTGGCCGTAACAGTGACTGATTTTGAAATGCTAGCATGTTCTACGAAATAGTCAGTGTAGTTTATTACCATCGAATGAAAAATCTAATGTGCAGTATATAAAACTTATTAACGTATCCAAAGTGAGTGCTCAGAAAAAATTCAGTTATCATGCGCAATTCTCACTTTCCTAGGGACTCTTTATGTGGGTAATGGCAGACGGATCCTAAATGTGGTCCGTGTCCATTTCAGGATGCCTGTCAGTGCGACACTAGAAATACAGTGCTGCCACCTAGTGTAAATTCATTGTTACATCATGTTGTGTTCACATTCACCAGGTGGCACCACAGTAGAACCATTCTTTAATTTCTGGCTAAGCTTGAACTATTAATTTGTCATAAAACCTACCATTCTGAATGTTTGATAATAATAATACTATTATATATAAAATACTTCTATTGCACTAAAATCTTCGGGAAATCCAAGCTCGGCAGTGCACCAAAACAATTTTTTTTTCATTGAATTGAATTTATTCAACATAAGCAATGTACATTTTCAATAAATTGTAAACATACATAGCTGTAAGCCTAAATGCAAGAAGTAGTAAACTTAAAAAATTGCATCCCCAAAAATAAACAATTGCATTGGTTCCATACATACAAGATAAATGACTTAATTAAGCTAAGCCTTAACTACCCAAAAAGGTATGGTAATTGATACGAAAATAAAATAATATTTAAACATATATAACACGTAACCATGACACTAATACAATTAATTCATATTTCATATCTATGCAACAGTAAAGCTTTGTACATTTTTTATTACAGATACATTCTTCAAAATTTTATTTTTTATGAGGTTGGTATGTTCACTGCAATTCAAGTGGCAGTCAATGTGTACACCAAGAAATTTGTTAACATACACTATTAATGTACATACCATTTATACTGACCAAATGATCGTTTTCACACTTTTTGTTACCGAATACCATAAAATTGGTTTTGGCAATATTTAAAGACAGCTTATTAACTTGAAACTATCTGCATAATTTGTCCCAATTCTTTTGATACTGTTTTATACACTTCTGTCAAATCCTTTCCTGAGTAAAAGAAATTAGTATCATCAGCAAATACAATCAATTTCATTAACGATGACACGTTATACATATCATTAATATACTGTATATGCTAAACAAAGCTGGACCCAGTAGAGATCTTTGTGGAACCCAACAAGTGACATTCATGCAATCAGAATTAGTGTCATTAATACAAACATATTGACTTCTATTCTCAAGATAGCTGCAGATCCACATATTAGCTATCCCTCTTATTCCATAATGCTCAAGTTTTTTTACGAGAATGTTGTGGTCAACCGTATCAAAAGCCTTTTTCAGATCAATGAAGACACCCACAGTAGACTTACAATCAACAAGCTCCAATACTGCTTTTCTGTAATGAGGTGTTAAAAATATGTTCTAGGGGTGTTACTAGGTGAGGTATTATTTTATTAACCAGGCACATATCAATATCATCATGATCTTTTGCTTTTTGGGTTATTCACCAGCTTCATAATTTCTTCTTCGGTTACAGGCTTTAGAAACAATGTATCCTCCACCTTATCATAAGTACCTTGTGAAGACAGCATTGCTTCTAGGAATATTATTTGCCAGATACGGCCCTATATTTACAAATAAATATTTTTTTTATTATACTACTTAGTATTTTCCATGTTTCTTTTATGTTTCCCTTGTTTTTTCTAACAGTTCTGTATAGTGTTGTTTTTCACAATACCTTAGTATGCCTGTCAGTTTGTTATTATATTTTTTTTATTGCCTTCACAATGTTTGCACCATTGTCAGTAGTAAAGGCTGTCAATTTGGAGGGATCCAAATTCCACCTTTCCAAGCTGTCTTGCAGTGCTTTTTCTTTCAAGTTCTCACTTTTGTGGTCTTGTAGCTTGTAGAAAACTGGCAGGGATTTTGATTGCAGTTCCCAGTTATCAATGAAGTATATCGTGAGGGACATGGATGGACCTGTGGTGCGGGAACTCCACAAATCTGTAGTGCACGAGTAGAGCTCAACATTTCTTAGGCTATCCCGCAGCCTTTCGTACACTTTGTTGTATAGCTTTGGGATTGCTGTCTTGCTTAAGAAGCTCCTGCTTAGTAGTGCATATCTACAAAACATACACCATGATCAGGCATGCATTATTGCATAGCCATAACTTCACATAAGCCTATAGTACTGTGTACCATTTCAGATACAATTATACCAGACTATGTATACTAGTACTAATGACGTATACAGTCTTTGACTGTATACTTGTTAGTTTACTACAATTTGCACCACATATTTAAACTAATAGTAATGCAAACTATTTCACGATTTACAGATTTCAATGGCAATGCCTATATTCTATGGTATGTTATGCTCTATTATTATTATGAAAACTTTGAAAGCACTTACCATGGATCAAATGCCTCAAGTACAGATTTGAAGCCATCCTTTTCTACAGTATACACTGGAAGCGGTTCTTCTTTGCATATAAAGTTAACAACACTCCAGGTCAACTTTTGCTAGTATGTTGACTTTTTGTCATACATGCTCACAGACGCAATCATATCTGGAACAGTTTGGTTCCTGGCATTACAACTGCGTCTACGGTCATCAATAGGACTCGGCAATGGACTTGCCTTGAGTCATTTGCTGTAACTGGACATCCATTTTTTAAGCCGAGATACAGTCATTGTTGATGTTGGGCCATCCATCAATGACTTTGTACTCTTTGGGGTGGTGCACACTGAAGTGTTTGGTTAAAATTGGACGTGTTTCCACCTTTAGCTTGCAAAAACTGTTTATGAAAAACATGACACTCAACCATATTATGTTTCGTAAAATACTGCCAGATTGGCGAAGCATATTTTGACATGTTGACGTTGACCATGAAATTACCCCGTCATTGTCAATGACACGATGTTTGTTCGAACACATTGCTAAATGTTAATTCCTCTTTGTTTTATTGTGTGAGTTGTGTTTATATCATCAAAGTTTAAAATTGTTTCGAATGTATTGTTTATGCTTCTAAAATTTCACTCATAAATGTTGAGCTAGTAGGAGATTTTATTTCAGTGGTTACCCAGATTCAGGACAAACGGTGGCGCCACCAAACGGAGCCTGGATAATCGAGGCTAGTGCATAAGAGGGGTTTTGACTTCTGAGACAAGTGTAACAGCACATCTTCATTTGTATGTTGTAAAACTAGAAACAATATTGTAAATTACAATATACACAATATATCGTCGATATCGAATGGTTCGATCGATATATATCGAAGTATATCGCGATACTTGATATATCGCGATACTTGATATATCGCGATACTCGATATATTGAAGTATCGCGATACCACCAAGTATCGTTATCGAACTTTCAGAAGTATCGCGACATGTTGATATACTGAATATCGACCCAGCACTAAGTATAACCCCTCATTTAAGACAAAATCAGAGTGGAGTGGTCTTAAAAGAGGGGTGGTCTCTCATGAAGGGTTGGCCAGTTTTTTTATTTATCCGGCTTACAGAAATGAACACAAGTCATTTTATCCCAAGAACCAGTTGAGCCATCCGTTCAACCCGATGAAGTCATCATGTCTGTAGGTCAGCGACAACAAGATGGCTTCTCTTGTATCACCACTCTTGAGATAGGAATGTTCCATGAGCGGGCCTCACAGAACCTTACCCAAACAGCCTTGTTTAGATCTTGATAGGCACATTTTTGTTTCTTCCCGTATTTTCAATCGCCACTTTCGTCATCGTGCCACCATTGTTTTATAGCATCTTTCTCCTTTGCGATTGTTTGTATTTGCATCTTGCCCACGTTGAGACTAATGGCAACTGATCGGGCAGACTCTCCTTTCGATAGTCATTCTACAACTTTGACTCTTCTAACGTTAAAATCTTCCACTTCAGACTCGACATTTTCTAAAATCTTTCGAAACTAGTAATGGCCATTAGCCAAAATCATTCTATATATAGAGCTAATCACATGCTTTATGAGATTTCGATGTGATATTCGCATAATAAAAAGTGCTGCCACCTATCAAAAAGTCGTTCAGATAGTCATTCGATAGGGGTGAAATCTGAGTTGATACGATTTTTCGTTGCGCTCTCCGAGTAGTCGTTGACGAGGGGTGATTTACCCAGCGTAGGCAGTCTGTCAATAAAAAAGGGTAAGAAAAAGGTGGTCGTTGAACAGGGCTAACAAATGACATATATTTCATGAATTTATTTCTGAAAAATCAATATGGGTTACATCTGCTGAACTTAACCAAACTGTAAATCTTAGCAAGCTTGCATCCTATTGGGAAATTTTTTTATTCCACATCTGTTCAGGTGTATTAAAAAGATCACTGCTGGTTCACAAGGAAACAAGTGATAACAAACAACCCTAGATCATAATGCCAACCCCACCTCCCAGCAGGCCTTTATGCAGCAACGCGTCCATACATTATTTGGACGGGTAATGTTCGTTTCCCGACGGGCAAGAGTTTGAGAAGACGTGCATAAGTGCCTTAGCTCGTCTTAGTATGGTAACGCTCATCATACTATGTTTATATGATGGGCTGTAGGATAGGCGTCATCATAGAAATAGGGTAAGGAATAGTATATATCGTATCAGGGAAGAACAAGACTGCCCGGAAGTTTGAATTACATGTAGCGTTGTTACATTATTTTCTTGCTGCTTGCTGTCGTAGAATTTTACACTCTGAAACCAACTTCCAATAAAATCTACGCTCTCTTTGGTTTTGCGCACCCATAGCTCAGCGAATGAGGATAAAAATTTATGAACAAACACTCCGTGGGTTTACGCGTGGTCTTGATTTGTTGGTAAATGCAATGCATGAATGCCCCAACTGTCACTCAGTGGGGAGTGGTGGTCTAATGGTTAGAGCACCCGCTTGTCGATCGAGAAGACGGTGGTTCAATTCCACCTCCGCTGTTTCGAAGCTTGGGCAATTTCGTTCACCCCACTTTGCCTGTGTCTTTCGGAAGAAACACTAAAAGCCGTTGGTCCAAACTCCTGGGCTGTTTGGAGTATAACTATTTGAGACTTGAGTAAACAACATGTATGATTAGATAACTCCTTGGGGGATCACTAATCAATGTTAATAATATAAACTACTTACACATATTTTTAACAAGATTTAACAAGATTGCCATCTCAAACATCAAGTTCCAGATGGCAAGTGGACAACGATGCCATTGGCTTATCGAGAGTCCAACAATTTTCTCATCTATGTGTAGCGCGCCCTTATCAGATATCTGTCAATTCTATTTTTAAACATATTCACACTACTAGCATTAACACAATCATTTGGCAGTTTGTTCCATTCATTTATCACCCTCTGTGAGAAAGAGTACTTTCTCATTTCCAACCAACACTGCTCCTTAACTAATGCTGCTTTGTGTCCTCTGGTTCTACTGCCTTCTTTAAGTTTGAAGAACATATTCCTATCAACATCCTCATAACCGTTCACTATTTTAAACACTTCTATTTGGTCTCCACTTAGTCTCCTGGTCTCTAGTGTTGTCAAACCACATTGTAATAAGCGACTTTCGTAACTGAGGTCTCTTAATTCTGGAATCATTTTAGTTGCTCTTCGTTGTATTCTTTCTAGCTTATCTATGTCTTTTTTACGATATTGAATACAATATTCCAAATGTGGTCTAACTATTGCTTTGTACAGGGGTACAATTAGATGTTTCTCCTTATACGTGATAGTTCTCCTAATTAGCCCTAGAATTTGATTTCCTTTCGAAGCAGAAATCCCACATTGCTCTGAAACTTTCATGTCAGCATTAAATGTTACTCCTAAATCCTTTTCTTTTGGGAACTTGAATGTAAACTTGGGAACTTGAACGTAAACTATAAAATGGGAGATACTGTTCTGGGTACTACTGTAAAAGAAAAGGACTTAGGAGTTACAATAAGCGCTGATATGAAAGTTTCAGAGCAGTGTGGTATTGCAGCTTCAAAGGGTAATCAATTTCTTGGATTGATTAGAAGAAACATAACATACAAGGGAAAAAAGTTAATTATACCTCTTTATAAAGCAATAGTTAGACCTCATTTAGAATACTGTATACAAGCATGGAGACCATATCGTAAGAAAGATATAGATACGCTTGAACGCATACAAAGGAGAGCAACTAAAATGATTCCAGAACTGAGAAACCTTAGTTATGAAAAACGCCTGAAAGAATGTGGTTTAACAACTCTAGAGACAAGGAGGTTAAGAGGAGATCAGATTGAAGTTTTTAAGATATTGAATGGGTATGAAAATATTGATAGAAATATGTTTTTCTCACTCAAGAAGGATAGCAGAACTAGAGGACATGAGGTAAAATTAGTGAAGGATCAATGTAGATTGGACATCAGGAAGCACTCGTTCTCACAGAGGACAATAAATGAATGGAACAAATTGTCTACAGATTGTGTAACTGCTAGCAGCGTGAATATGTTTAAAAACAAGGTTGACACATATCTCAGGAGGGCGGGTTATAAGTAGATGAACATTGTTGGACTCTCGATAAGCCAATGGCTTCCTTGTCCACTTGCCATCTGGGCCTTTGGCTTGGATGGCAAATCTTGTTAAATCTTGTGTGGTTCTACCTAGTACAGCATCCCCCATTTTATATTCATCATCCATATTTCCACGTCCTATGTGTATACATTTACACTTCCCAAAATTGAATAACATTTGCCATTTTTCTGACCATTTAACTAATTTTTCTAGATCATCCTGTAAACTTTGTTTATCTGTATCATTAGTAACCTTTCTGAATACTTTTGTGTCATCTGCAAATTTGAGTACTTTGCTAGATATGTCATCCTCCAAATCATTTATATATATTAAAAACAGTATAGGGCCTAATACTGATCCCTGTGGTACCCCACTCAAAACAGATTTCCAGTTAGAAATCTCACCATCTACTATTACTCTCTGTCTTCTGTGTGTAAGCCACTTTTCTATCCAGTTGATTACATCATTGCCTATACCATGGGCTTTTAGTTTAAGTAACAATGTTTGATGTGGCACTTTATTAAAAGCTTTCTGAAAATCTAAGTAGACAACATCCACTGGTGACCCGTCATCTACCCACTTTGTAATTTCTTCTAAAAAACATAAGAGATTGGTTAGACATGACCTTGCTTTTAGGAATCCATGTTGAGATGTATTTATTAATTTATGTTTTACGAGGAATTCCACCATGTGGTCTCTAATTAATGTTTCGAGTAATTTACATACAACTGATGTTAAACTCACTGGTCTGTAATTTTCTGGCTTCTTCCTCGATCCCTTCTTAAATAGCGGCGTAATGTTTGTTTCTTTCCATTCAGAAGGAACTATTCCTTCTTCTAGTGACAAGTTAAATAAGTTTGCAAGTGGTGTACTAATTTGATCAACAATTTCCTTTAGCAGTTTTGGTGGTATCCCATCAACTCCAGGTGATTTATTATCTTTCATCTTTTTAAGTTTCTTTGCTATCATTTCAGGAGTTACAAATAACTGCCCTAAATGTTCTGATGTATTGCCTTCAAATTTAGTCAATGGAACTGGAAGTGAGCTGATATCTTCTGTGGTAAAAACTGAGCTGAAATACTCATTCAGGACCTCTGCCATTTGGAACCCATCTGAAATTATGTTTTCACTGTTGTTTTCCAGTGGTCCTACCTAATCTCGAACTTTCTGTTTACTCCTTACATAAGCATAGAAACTCTTGCTGTAATTTTTTATATTACCTGCCAATTTTTTTTCAAAGGTTCTTTTAGATTTTCTAATTTCAGTTGTAGCTAAGTTAAGTGCCTCTTTGTAGTTTGTGTAGTCTTCTACATTTCCAGTGTGTTTATATACCCCCCACAGCATCTGTTTGTGAGCAATTTTTCTAATAGCTTCTTTTGACAGGTGTTTTTTCCTGGATCTTTTCCCTTGTTTTCTTAATGGAATAAATTTCTCAATAATGCCCTCAATCTCATATTTTAAACAAGTCCAGCATTCTGTTGCTGTCTTGTTCTTCAGCAAGTTATTCCAATCTATATTTGCTAGATATGTTCTCATCACTTTATATTTGCCTTTGTTGAAGTTCCTCCTCCATTGTTTTTTATATGTATTCCCTGTTTTTACTTTTATATTAAAATGGATTTGGTTATGGTCACTTGAACCCAAAGGTTCGTGTATTTTAACATTGTCAACTAATTCATTTTGAGAAGACAAAATTAAATCTAACACATTCCCACCTCTGGTTGGTTCCAAGACATGATGAGTAAGGAAACAATCCTGTGTTAGAAGTAGAAACTGATGGTCATCACCTCCAGCACTCTCTAATGATTCCCATTGTATATGGCCATGGTTAAAATCACCCTTTATAACACATTCTCCCTTGCTCACCTCCCTTATCGCCTTTTGTAATTTTACATCTTCCTCTTGTCCTATGTTAGGACTACGATAAACTACTCCTATTGTTAATGTTGAGTTCCTGGTAACTATGTTACACCAAATTGCTTCCACACTATCTGCTTCACTTTTCAGTGTAATTTCATATGCTTGGATAGATTCTTTAATATACAAAATTTTAATTACACCCTGTATATGTATTTACCGGGTATAATTCCACAGAAATTAGGTCTTTCAAAGGGATACGATTTCAAGGAAAAAAAATCCCCCAAAATGGCTCTTTTATTTATGTACTAAAATAATTATAGTGTCAGTATAGATCGTGGGTGTGATCCCCCGGGAAGAATTATAATTTAATATGAGGCTACATTCATAATGAGGCTACATTACCACTACTGTTACTGGCAAACATTATCAATTATTGTTCACGTAGTCAAGATGCCTCCACCAAAAATTCGAAGAACGCATGCGATAACAAATTTACCCAATTTTTTTTAGAACCACTGCTTCGACACCGACAACTTTCACTTTGGCAGTGCCTCTGGCTACAATATTTAACAGTTTCGGCCATTGTGCATCGAGCACCTGGACCAACTGCATGATCTGCCTCAGATATGGTAAAATCCCAGCCAAAGACTGACTTTGAGCAAAGTTTGGCTCTGCTGCGGATATGTTTCTTGCTAATAAACAGCACCTGTAAATTTCCTTGAATGATGTATGCTGCATTTACAGTTTTACATATGACTTATTCCGTTGTACAGTTGTACCATTTATCAGTAATGCAACATTAATTGTAAATTAATATTTGTTTGATAATAAGCATATTTAATTGATTATTTACATGTATTATTTTGCCATGATTCAATCAGTTAGTATGGCAGCCAATAGGTCACTTATTTGGTTGTACAGTTGAAAATTTTTTCAGTATTTTATTAATGCAATGTTACACCAGATATTAACATAAATTTATATTTATTTAATGTTCTGTATATGATTACTTTACATTTATTATTTTGCCATAATTCAATTAGTGAGTATGACAGCCAACAGGTAATTTATTTTCTTATTTCTTTACTACTGTTTACACATTTTGCTTGTGTTGTGCTATTAGCCAGTGTCAGTTGAGAGTATTTTTTAGTATTCATTTGAGCTAATGCATTTCTTTTTTATTTGTTCTTCTCACTAGAATCACTACATGTGATAATGTTTTTAAATATTATGTAGCTGTCTTGCATGAGCAAAACAGCATGTATTTTTTTTGGCAATTGCATAAGGCATTGTTTAATTTTTATACATAATTTCTTTTACAATAGTACTTTGCTTGCTAGGAGTGAAACATGTGTGCATAATTAATTACTTTTTTCACATGTGTATGTGCATAATAATTCCTTATTATAAATATTCATGACTGAGGGTTCATTTATCTTTTATATGCTTTTGTCAGTGCTTGGGTGTTGTTGTTTTGTTTGAATTTGGCCACATATTATTTATTGTGGCTGTAATTAGTGTATGACTGTGAAAATAAATAGTATTGATTACATAAGTGTCACTGTTATTTATATGACCATTATGTTTTAATGTGTGTGTCACACTCGCAGGAAATGTGTTTCACACACTATGTATATACTATGTATATACTATAATAGCATTTCAAACAAGCAGCAGTACATCATGCAGTCGCCCATGTGCATGTTCGGGTTGCGGAGTTGCGCGCGCATTCAGGTTGGGTTGCGAACTTGCGCACGCATTTGGATTGGGTTGTGAACAAATTACATGTATGTGTGTTCAGGTTGCATGTGTGTTCAGGTTGCATGTGTGTTCAGGTTGCATGCGCGTTTGGGTTGTGCGTGTTCGCGAATGTCCACAGGGAATTTTTTGGACTGGCCTAAATTTGATCCTGCATAAAGGCCTGCCTCCCAGTCTAGCCGCTGGCATATAAATTATCATCCAATAAAGTCCAGCCTACATGACAGCCATTACTGATTCGTTTAATTACATATCAGCCACACATATCAGTCTTGCACCTGGGGGAATCTCATCCGCTGTTATGGCACTAATTTCTGTTACCAGGAAAGTAAATGCATCAAGAGGGTTGCATCATATCCCTGATGTAATAACTGACACCAAGATGCAGCAGTGGAAAATTTAGGGGGCATCTCCAATGACTGAAAATGTTTTGTATAATCACTGTTCGTTCTAGAATCACAAAACGAATAAAAAGTAACATTACTGCTGATATCAAAATAAAATTTCTGTTACTCATCCCAGGAATTAAAAAAACAGTTTGTATTCTGACATTTTTCTGCAATTTTAGATCACCTTACATGTGGTTGCCATGCCAACATGCTATTAGTTTTCCATGAATGCATTCCAGCTAGTTTGGAGTGCTTCAGTGAATACATTTTTGAAATCTATGTTATTTTAATACACAATTTCCCACAAATGATGCCTGAGCATATGGAAATATGGAAGCAACAGTTAATCTGCCTTCTGGAAGGACAACTGATTGCAAAGCATTCCTGGAAACTCATGCTACACCGCTCTACCTCATATATATCACTGAGACAAAGCCACAAGGCACTGCAACCCAACATAAACCTAGCTGAGTTGAAAAAGGCCCATTCCCCAGGAGCTTAACCAATCTGGCCAGCAATACAGTTGTACATTAGCTAGTCCATAATGTAGAGTACTGCTGGGTCTAGCTGTATCCCAGCGCTTGCTCAGCTGGGAAATTTAGCGAGTAGTTGTTATTCTTCCTATGCATAACAGTTGAAGGTTAACGACGCTGTGTACTTAATATAAAACATGCTATACTTAATAACTAGCTAACACACATATAGACCTGTCTATCAGTGTTCCTGCATCTCCACTGAATACTAACACAGCTTAGAGTTTCACAGGGCAACATAAGATCAAAATGTTCTCCATCTGTTCAATGAGGTGATGCCAGATCCAGGATTCACTGCCTGTGCGCTATGTATTGCGGCAACGTTTCCATTACCAGATTTTCATGGCGAATGTGAGGTACAATGTGAATGCCTCGAATGTGAGGTACAATGTGAATGCCTCGAATGTGAGGTACAATGTGAATGCCTCTAATGTGAGGTACAATGTGAATGCCTGGAATGTGAGGTACAATGTGAATGCCTCGAATGTGAGGTACAATGTGAATGCCTCGAATGTGAGGTACAATGTGAATGCCTTGAATGTGAGGTACAATGTGAATGCCTTGAATGTGAGGTACAATGTGAATGCCTTGAATGTGAGGTACAATGTGAATGCCTTGAATGTGAGGTGCAATGTGAAACCCTCACAGGTTGAAAAGAATTGATGCTAGCCTTCCTGGAGGTGAACACAGTCAACATTATGCAAACACAGAATTTAAGCAATCACAAACATTGCCACCACCGTAGCTTCAAGTTGCTATATATCCAGTGTCTGAAATTATAAAAAAAGATTTCTTTTTTAACTAGCCCAGTTCTATTTTGAACTGGCCCCACAAAAATGCATCAGTTATAAATATATGTAATAAATATACGTAATAAAGCAAAGTTTTAAAGTATTCATGCATAAAACTAAAACAGTCACTGCTTTAAAAAAGAATAAAAATAATAATTTAATAAAAATATAAACAATACCAAATATTGTCGTTCATTTCTTTTAACTAGCAGATGAATAAAATAAAGTTATGAATTTAATAAACATTTCAATGTGAAAAGTTGTTGAAAGTAACATTATGTTTGATGCCAATGTTTCTTGCACACTGCCACTGGCATTGTCCTGGGCCTGACATTGGCAAAATTCTATACCATTCTCAATTCACTCCAAATTGAAGCATCCAAAGGTCACTTTCACAGCCAAATATCACATTAATCAGAATGTTCTGGCACATTTTATTGTCAATCGGATTGTCTGCCTCCTTAGAAACACCAGTATGAAGTTAAATTTTTTAACTCTAAGATTCTCGCAACTTCGTCCACCATCTTAGCTTTCACTGGTATTCCCGAAGAAACGGACATCATTAAATGTGAATAATCCAATAGGCAGCCATGTTATGAATGCCAGGGGTTTTCCTTGCATATGCAGACTTCGCCTTTGCCTTAACAGCAATTTGGCAAGGAAGTAGTTTGTCACAATTGTATTTTATATCGAATTAGCATAGATTAGTAAGTACTGTAATGTGTATTGGCTAATACACTCCGACCCAGCCATGGCCGCAGGGATGAATTGGCGGGAAGCATTTTAATTGGCTGCCAGAAATAAAATTTTGCCAGTCTTGAACATTCTAAAAAAACTTTAAACGCGTGAACGGCTTCCGTGGAAGCTGTTCTATGACTATGCAGCCATTATTGGCCCAACTGATTATTTTCAATGGCAAGCTAATGCTGGTTGATATGATGACAACCATTATTGGCCCATTTGGTTTTTGTACTGGTAAGCCAATGCAAGTTGAGCAAATGTCAAATGACAGCCATTATTGGCCGAATTAGGTTTTTTCAATGGCAGGCCAAATCCGGTTTAAGCATTATTGGCCCAATCGAGTCTTACTAGCTGTCCTGGAAGTTGGCGTTATCACCTGCACAGTAATAATAATAGAAGAGCCAACACATGAAGATTCACGAAAAAGTAACTTGAAACTTTATTTTAACTATATAAACATAGATGTAATGTTTGAAGCATCTTAAGATTTTAAGTACATGCATGCAAATACGTCTAATATAAACAAATATGATTACAGTCCCACTCAAAATCGAATGCTTGACATTAAAAGTAAAGCAATATAACAAATAAAAATAGAAGATACAGCACTCAGTAATACAATTGGTTTTGAAAGTAATACATTGAAACATTACTTTATTGATAAAACAGCAATCATCCAGATTCAGTATTGGCTATTGCCTATCAAACAATATGAATTTACTCGACTGAGCACAGCCTAATCGACATCGACATCCGGGTCACGGGTTTGTTTCTTCAAATGAGAGCGCCAATGGATAGGCACTGAGGAAGGCCATAGAAATGCATTTTCCAACCAATGACGTACACGATTACAATAAATTATTTTAAATAAAAATAATTTTCCAACAATGCCATGGTTAAACATATATATAGTCTTATAGATCGGCGGTATTCGCTATTCTGCCGCCGACAACATTCATCGAATCACGACCACATGCGCTAAGAGACACTAAGTCTAAGACAGTTCAAACAATTTTATTATGAAAAAATCTCATCTTGCAAAAAGAAAAACCCATGTTTTATTTTTATTTTACCCGTCGTCATAAGACATGTGCCCATCTTCAAGATGGGCAGACGGGTCCCTGGTTAAGGGTCTGCTTCCGCTGATAAAAAGGCCTTAATTTCGAACAATGTATATCTCAAGAATTAATTTCTGTGCAAAGCATGAAAAGAAACCAAAAATATGTTTAAACAATATTTTTTCAAAGGCACTGGCTGCCACTGAAGTAAACAGTGGCTATTACCCATATGCACACTGTTGCACCTGTTATGTTCCGAATCGGAATAATCCGATTCCTGTATGGAATTGCTGCCATGCACAATTCCGGAATTGCACAGACGGCCAAGATCAATGTATCTGTGTTCGCCAATTTTAAACATTGCAGCATTTTGGTGGACAGATGTGAGATCAAAGAAGCTCATTTTATGAGCATGTACATGATTTAATTTATGAAGAACAGTACACCTCCAAACTGATAACGCAATCCAAACTCATGAGGATTAAGAATCTGTGATGGCTTACCATGTGAAGTTATGGATAAGACTTCGGGTCCAAGAAACGCTGCCAAATTTAAACACTGGGTCACCTCCAAAGGATTTTACACTCGAAAGCTGGTTGGCCATGACTCTGTGGTTTTCAACAAACAGAAGTATCAGGTAAGTAACCACTTAATAATATAACAGAAGAAATCACTGGGAAATGATGGATACATTTTTGACAGCATGTAGCAGTCAAAGGCCACAATAGATTAATTTTACATATTTTCTAAGTACTTCGAAATGAAAAATTCCAATTTGGGACAGTGCAAAATCGGAATTGTATTACATATATTCCGATTTCGGGTTCCCATCTTGGAATTCTGATTTTGCGCAGTGATCCGCAACCCAGTTCCAGTATCGGACATGTCCCATACCGGAATCAGACAGATTCCAATTCGGGACATAACAGCACCTGCAACTAATGTTAGAATCCATTAGTGCCTCACATAGTCCATTTGTTTGATAATATATTTCTCATTCCACTTCATTCCAAATGCTGTATTATCATTCATTTTCAAGAAATATCATCACAGTTTGATAAAAGATAAACCTATGAGATTTCACTCAAGTTTACACGTCTATTTATTCAACCAAAAAGCCAGTACAATTACCAATATGCAATTTATCTAAACTTAATTTCACTTAGAGAAAGGGAACCAGTCAACCAAATGAGCAATGTCACATAAAAGTAATTGCTTTTAGTTTCCCTGTTTGCCAGTGTGTGCCTCCTTGTGACTCACACAATAACTTAATGAAATTAGTCAATAATGAATGTGTAGCCAAGATGTAATCTTCCCATTAGATTATACTTCTGCATCCTAACTTCTTATCAGTGTTTTCTAATAAGCTTAGTCATTGAGAATTAGAAAATCAATGCATGAAAAGATAGAAATGCAATGGTCTGCTTTCACCCTCATCCAATAACAAGTCCACTCCAGTGATGCAGTTGGACTTGACAACGAAGACCACAGCAAGTTCAGATGTAAATGACATTCAGCTCCAGATAAGGGCAACAAAATTGGTTTGCCAGGTTTTTAGCACATCAATGAACAGTTCCATGTACAGTAACACTGTCCAATCAGATGTTTGTCAAATCAGTCTAGCAATCTGACAGCTGCAGTTTTACTATCTGTAAAACACTTTACTAACCTCCAAGCACCAAGAACTGATCACCTATTGCAGGGTCCCTTTGGGAGTTCCTCCAGCTAAATGTTGACAGATATCTGCCTAAGCAGACAATTCTTGCAAAAACTGAGCCTCTATTACCTGACTCCTGGGAGCAGCTAAGTGAAGCATCTGGGGCTGGTAAAGACAAACTCCCCTGTGTAGACAGATGTGGATATAATCAAACATAACGTGTGAACATGCAGCCAGTACCTGAGATAATATCACAGGAGGTGGGAATAAACATCTGGCAACTTTGAACACATTTCCTGTGAATTCAGAATTGTAAATGAAAGTTCAAAGAAAATGGCACAAGAAATTAGCTACTATACATAGCTGCTTGCAATTAAACATTGAAAGTTCTTAAATGCTGTCTTGTTTTAAAGCAACATTGATTTCACTTGCGATAATTTCAGACACAAAATGTTTAGGCAGAACACAATTTTTTTTTGTAAATTAGTTAACTGTATCATAATAATATTAATATGCTGTCCAGACTATTAAATGCTATTTTGGCCAAAAAGCTAGCAAACATATTGTGTCTGAAGTCTAAAGTACACAAAACAAATTGTAATCACTTTACAAAATAAGTATGTCATAGACAATTTGTTGTGACATGTCTACCATATTATTAAGTAGGCTTGCTTTAGAAACAAATACTGGATGTTGTGCAAATACAGGGATATATATACATAATCAAAGCCAGTAAAGTAAATAAATGATATGGAGCTTTTACATGTTTTTTTCTGAAAAAGAAAATGAAACTATCATTGAAATTTGTTTTTAATCCCACTAATTTAGTCTTCACAAATCAATGTAGTGTGAATGGTATGTTCTCATATAGCGCTGTGTCCAGTCCATAGGACCACTCAAAGAACTTTACACGATCACCCCCTGAGAGACAAACACCAATTCAACTTCTCTGGGAAGTATTCAGCCACGTTGCAATTATTGCAGACTATTCTTTCATATATATATATATATAATATATATATATATATATATATATATATATATATATATATATATATATATATATATATATATATATATATATATATATATATATATATATATACATATATCCATCACTGTGACTCAATTATTCAGCTGAGTGAACTGAGGCAGTGTGGAGTGAAAGAAACTGTCCAAGCTTCAAAATGGCAGTAAGAGGATAAAAAACGTGGGTTCTCTTGACTGAGAGTGCAGTATTCTAACCACTGAGCCACTGCACCCCACTAAGCTGTGCTACCACCTTCAATATGATATTTATGGATGGGATCAAATTTATCAAATTGTGAAATTATAAGATACAGTTACAATACATAATAAGTCATAATATTCATAGATAAGCCAATAAAAAGCTGTTTTAGACAATGCTTATGAAAGAACCATCTTGGACATGATGGCAGAAGGGAAGGGAATTAAGGAAGAATTGGGGAAGAACGGAGCTAGAAACATGGGGAGGGAATATGACAAGAAAGGAAATAGAGGTGATGGGAAAATATAAAAAAATGGAACTACAGTTGTATGTTCTTATAGAAGGGCTCCAGTTGTGAAAGCAGTTGGGATATTTTATGTATGATGGTAGTGCTATGTCATGTCCTCTGCTGTCCAGAGACAAAACAAACTAAAAGTTTCCTGAAGCAATATATAGGAATATTAGCATCAAGCAAGTCAATGAAGAAGAACATCTGCCATCTGTGAGTGGTGATTGTTCCCAGCAGTGAAGGCAACTAAAGAGAACTGCATCCTGTGAACTGTCAGGTCTCAGGGCATGGGACAATCAACAACAATCAAGACTAATTTACAGCCAATTAGCCGAATTAGTCCCCCCCAATTGACCAATCTAATTGGCACAGCAGGACAGTGGAACTAGGCACATTTCTACTACAAGTTTAAATACATAATACATATACATGACTGTAATGTTTTACTCATTAGAACTATGTACACTATATCACACTGCATTATGGTTAATGGTTTTGCAGAAAAATACCTCCTAGTTCTGTTTTTCTTAGTCACATTAGCAGAGCTAAATCACAATGAACTGTTTAAATGTCCTGATGCAAAGTTGTTTGAAAATAATTGTAAAAATGCACTTCTCTAGTGAGCAGCCCATAGTTTTATGATCAAAGTAATTGTTTTCATACAGTTTTTGTGGTAAACAATGCACTGTGTGTCTATGCAACGCATCCTCAGCATCATTGTGAAACTTCTTTGATACACAAAGTTCTGCTAATCCCCCAGTGTGACAAATGACACCTTGCCAGTTTAAAGCAATGTTTATTCATTGTGTGTTGATGACAACATGTAGAAAAACTGTCTATATTAGAAATTATGACTTGTTCATGATGACAGCTGCCATATTAATACCCAATTTGTATTTCACCAGCTAATCCTAGCTTGACAAAATCAATCAATTACATCTGGAAATGCCAATACCTTGAGTAGGTAATCAGTCTAAATCACCCTGAAACAGCTTTATGTTTCCAGATTTTTAATGAGAAAAGACTGGTTTTTGTAATACCTAATTTCACTGAGCAATATTTTTAAACATTTTATATTTTTAATAATGTGTTTGCTGATTTTATATATATTAGTAGCTGTCTAGAAGCACTGACTTAAAACAGAGTCTCAATAGTTGTTCTGCACAGGTTTGGAGTGTTGCTTTTAAAAAGAAGACAAAAAGCAAAACCAGGAATCTCTTCAGAAGCTTCCTGGATCTTAGAGAAAACAGTTTAATTTGATTTTCAAAACATTGTGAAATTGGCCCAAAACTGCCCATCCAAGTAGGTAATAATACATGCAGCAGGTGTCAGAATGCCCGAATCAACTCATCAAGGCCTCATGGTCATAGCAGAAATTCAATAGCTTTAGCCAATAAGAATTATTTCTCTACTCTGCTGCTTTACAGTAATGATTTTACGCATACATTTGTTTATCAGAAAAGGGTAACTGAATGTTCAGATTTACAACAATACTTACCGTATCTGACTACAATGCTGACATCATTGCACACAATGAAACAGACGTTGTAAAGAATATTCCACAATTCATTTGCCACCCGTTTTGTGGCATTTCTGCATGGTTATCATTCACATTTTTATATTAATTATTATCCTGTCTGGCCAAGATAGGGGTGGGAGGTAATGCAAGCAGGTGGGCGGTCAACCCCAAATTTCCATGAGATGGGGGTGGGCGATAATGCAGGTATGGGTTGAGTTGTGTGAGCTGGTCGATAATACACATTACATATATTTTTGCATAACTCATAGAACTTCAACAATTATTGTATTAATGTAGACCTTTACAATTCGTGGTCTCAGGATTATGGTGGATTGCCAACAGTTGAGTTGTCAGTGGGAGAGGTAATCGTTGTATGAACTTATGAAGAAGTAGTGTTCGCGCTTGGAAAAGATAATTACAACTGAACTGTGACATCTTAACGAGTTGTGTAGTGTGCAGATGCTTTAATAATAGGTGACAACCTGAACATCTGGCCTGAGGGCCTTTGTTCATGTTCAAGTGTGCTGGAATTAAAGGCAGGAACTTATGGTAACATCTATCAGTACAGGACAGTAGTCTACCCAGGTGTTAGCAGAACTTTGCTCATTTATTAAAAATACATTTCAAACTATCCTCTTTAATTAGTCAAGGTTTCATAGATGAGACCTTTCCACCTTTCTCTCTGCCTTTGGCTGGTCTTGTCCATAGTGTTCTTGCATAGTTGGTGATATTCTCACTACATCGTCTCTTCAGCCTGCCTCTTGATCTTTCCCTTAAATTCTAGGTTTCC
Organism: Lamellibrachia columna; assembly: GCA_963662155.1. Classification (NCBI taxonomy): domain Eukaryota; kingdom Metazoa; phylum Annelida; class Polychaeta; order Sabellida; family Siboglinidae; genus Lamellibrachia; species Lamellibrachia columna. The sequence continues at coordinate 4,215,364 of OY759270.1, read as the reverse complement.
ATTTAGTTATTCTAATTGTCCATATGTTGTCTTTCAGCATTGCTATATAATAATTGGAATTCCATAATAATTCCGCTTCATACTGAATACTTTGCACAGTAGCTCAGTGCATGCATAATAGAATCAACCCTGCAGTATTTGTTGTATAGCAAACTTCACGAAAGACTCACAATCAGTTAGTCATACAGGTTCAGATCTATCATAGAGTGGTATAACTAAGTATATCAAAGTAAACTCACAAATACATATCTATATCCTCTATAATATAAGTTATACCACATCAATAAATGGTGTGTTTTGGCCCCGTCTGATACTATGTCATTGTGAAGGCACTTAGAAAAAATTACTCTGATACACTAGGGCATTAGTGCAGTGTTAATAAATAGCATCACTCCAACATAATGATAGCCAATTAAAAAAAAAATCCCCTTATCTGGCAGAATTGTAAAAAATGTGCAGTAATCAAGTAATGATTTTTCATATTACAAAGATTTCTGCTACTGAAACAAGATAAATTAGACAGATGGCTGTAGATGACTAGTCAGGGCCATGTCCCACAGTGCTTGAGCAGTTGATAAAATCAACAGACTTTAGAATGAAGAAGCACACGTGAGTCATTTGATAATCCATTTCTTTTGTGACTCACTGATTAAGACATCATTGTAAGGTGAGACAACATTCCATTATTTCACAGGATACATCACAAACCAGCCCCAGACAATACAAGTATTTTTAAATAAAAACATGACACAGTACTCCAGTAGTGGTACTCTACCTACAGTAACCTACCATGTTGGTATTGTAAATAAACATGATTAATTAAATAAATTAATTAACCTCTATGAACTAAGCCCGTTAGGATAATTAAAAATTTGCGTGTTATTGTCTGTCGGCCTTAGAGTCTACAGACAGGTTGCTCTTATAATTAACACATCAATCGCATGTGAAGTTGTGTACTAATATCATTCATATTTCATTATGCGTTTGTCTAAAAATCTCTTTTACTCTTACTAACTCTGTGATATCGGCATAACGTTATTTGTAATGACATATAATAAAATACATATTACAGTCTACACTGTATCTGGAAATAGGAAGTTTTTTTTAAATAACTTGTACAATAAACCAAGGCTTTGTCCCAAGATTAAATGGGTTATTCAATAGAAAAAACTAACATAGTAAAGGTATCCATTTCTATCTACACTGCATAATGATTCAGAAGTTTCAGACTACTGATAAAAAGTAGAGTACTGGACCAGTATTTATCTGCAATATAATGGATCAGTACTTAGAAAGTGCTGTTCACTTTACTTCTAGCAGAACAGGTAATTAGGAGACAATCTTGATGGTTATGGGAAGTATTCAGCCATGCAATCAATGTGTACACGCTATTCAATCTTCATCACTGCCAGGTTATCAGTCACACAGCTGAGTAAACTGATGTAATGGGACTGAATGAAACTGCCTAGTAACAGGCCCAAACCCTGACCAGTGCCTTGGTTCAGTCTTATGCCCTGCCACACGCATGTTCATTCCACTTTGTGTGTCTTTTGGAAGAGACACTAAAAGCCATTTGGTCCCTTCTAACAGGGAAATGGAAAAAACCTGTCATGGACTCACTCATTCTTGAGAAGGAAAATTCTTCTGAAAATAAACCACTCCTATGTTAACCCTAGACAGGACTGTTTGGAGTTAAATGTCATAGGTCCTAAGTACAAACATCAATCAGTTCATCTATAGTGGTGTGAAACCACAGTCAACTATTTAAATGTTTTTTTAATGTAAATCTCATGAGGGCAAGAGTGGGATTTCATATGGGTAATTTGCCCGTATGAAAAAAATAAAAAACCACTGCACCTTGACATTTGCATTTTAAATTATTGGTTAGCATGATCGTGTGCAATACTAAGAGAGTTCTTAGTAACACACCTGATTGGTTAAGCAACTGGGAGAAATAATGCTGTGAAATCATAGTGGGGTATGTGATCTTTTTTCCATGGTAATGTGCATCACATGATGTGTTATAATGTGCATCATAATATGTGCATCATTATGGCCTGTTAACCATGTCATATCAAATTCAAGGCTAATACTTTTTATCAACACTGTTACATGAGAATACGTCACTACTTCGTGGAAGTTGACATGCGTGGCATCAAATAACTGTAACTGACAAACAAAACTGCATCAACAAAGTCAAAGGAAGTGTAGTGATGCAGCTTGCAGCTTAATAGTAATATTTTTGAACTTTAGAGCAGTGAAATTGGTATAACTCAATGAACGTTAGATCAATCGTTATGGTGACAATCACTGTCACCTTTATTATGAATTAACCACTCTATTCTTGATGTCATCTTAAAGTTAAACTGATGTATCACTGATACTGACACTGTCCCAGACTCAATCTAGCTACAATTTATCATTGTGATAGACATACATTTTGAAGTCAATCGAATCATACACAGGCTTAGGCAAGAGGAATGCGTTTCACTTTCAAGAAAAACCTACCTGATAGCATTGCCATTGGGGTGTTCCGACGTTGTGCAAAGCCAAAGGCTAAGCCTCAGCCTAACACTGGGCCTAACACACAAATATATTGCTGGCCCATCCACAATAATACTGTCTTTATTGTGGATTCAAGAAATATGATCCAGTTTCATGGTTCTAGACACAAGAACACTTACCTTGACAGTTTGCTTGATCGTTGGTTTCCCAGCACCCTTCTTCGAAGCCATCCTATGGCTATGGCTATGCCTATAGCTAGTACTGGTCTTGGCTTTGGGCCTGTCCCATGTTGGGTGTTTATCGATATCCTAAATGCGCCATGACTCGGGCCAACAACTTATCTCCCCAAACACTCGTAGTAGCCTGTACTCGCTGTATTTCCACTACTCGTCCAATTTATCAAATATTAAACGCGTAGTTAGGTCATGTATCCTTGACAGCGTTCAAACACTGTCACACTGACAGACGCCGCGCGACCAGTTCCCGTGTGCATCCGGCAGACAGGCATAATGAAGAAACGCATCAATCATAAACAGACAGGCCACAAACGTCCCGTCTCTGCTCAAGGGAAGAGCACGCGTTCTGCGTCATTTACGATTCAACCAAAACAGCGACCATACATCCGCTACACCGTGGTGTCTGCAACACTGCCAGTGTCAGCGACCAACTGACCACGTTTTAAACAGGGGCTTTAGCCTTTACACAACGTCTAAATCCAGTATAAATACATGAGTCACATGAATACGACAACATCTGCCCAACAAATAACATTATAGACTCGCGCAACCACGCAAACCACCCGGCGTCTCAGAATCGATTTCCGTCGCCATTGCCATTGGCATTAGCTCGTGCGTCGTCTGCTACAGCTACGAAAGCATACGACATTTTGTACATGGTTTTCGCGCCACGTGCACGGGAGTATTGAGCATTTCATTCGCAAAAATGTATGTTGTGATTGAGTACATCATAATGTTTTTTCCATAACACAACAAATGACCAAAGTCACCATACAGTATACAATAAATATCGCGAAACAAGTTTTAAAATAAATTAAACCTGTTGAACAAAGCTGGATATTGAATATAAAGACACCGTTTATTAGACACGCCAAAAACACCAACGAGTTCCCAGCGATCTAAAGACAATTGCGAACCGTTCCATATCCAAAAAAATTACTTTCATGTATGCGCATTGCATTGACTTTAATCGAGAAGACTGACCCAAAATGGCAAGTATGGTGTAGTCTCATAAAGGCCATTGGCATTGGTTCAAAAAGGCCTATGCCCTTCGATACCCCCCGGCGGGGTACTCCCTATACTGAGGTATACATGTATGTGCCGCGCAAATGCCCCTGTTTTTGGCCATTTTTCTCTCTCTGTCCGAAGAAAAAATATAAATTTTCTCTCTTTGTGTCCTAATTAAATCTGATAATTCTTTCTTTCACCGAAGAGGAAATTTCCCAATGAAACCGTTCCGCCCGGGTTTACCTTACACTTATAGATATTAGATAAATTGTTCAATAATTCTCTCTTGATTTTCTTTTTCTTGAATTTCTTGATCTCTCTCTCTCTCTCTCTCTCTCTCTCTCTCTCTCTCTCTCTCTCTCTCTCAATGTGCTCCATGGGGCTCTGGTGGCACCCCCACCGTTTTGGTATGGCAGTACCCCCCTCCCGGGGACCCCTCCCCAGTCATAAACGGGACCAGTATGTAAAGGAGGCTGGGGCAAAGCGAACCACTTCGGTAAACAGAAAATTTGGCATACAGACTGATGATGTCAGAAACCCCTAATAATGGGCAGGATTTGTAGACCTGTGTTTTATGTGGTTTTTCTTCTCAGCCAGTTGCGTGGTTCGTTTCTCTTCTCCTCTTCTGATGCCCATCTGAACAGTCAGTCTCCAATGGTATCGATTAGCGACCATTAGTAATATTGCAACCACGGCGTATTTAGGTGGGCATTATGCCACCCCTCCCCCCCCCCCCCCCCGCTTTATTTATTTATGTTTTCCATATGTAACCTGTTGCGCCACCACATGGAAGCATGGTAAACTAAAGTTTTACCACCCCTTCGCATCCCCCGTTTTAACTCCCTAGCTACGTCACTGTATTGCAACACTGGAATGTGTGTAAAAAAAAATGCGTTGTGAACAAATTTCAACATGCATATCAAACTAATACTGTGTCTGTCCACACTGCACCAGATGTCGCCTCAGTATGGGCGTTATTCCCCGTTATGCTTACTGTACACCTGCCAACACAGATTTTTACAAGGATCCTCTTGTTTTAAGAATATATCTAGGAAATAAAATAATTTTGATCGGAACCCAGAAAGATATGTTAAACGCGACACTAACTAGTGGATCATGTATGTTAACGGTAAACCGATAATTGTTCTTCTGTGGACGCATGTGCGTTAAAAAACTTGATTTAAAAGGATGAAAAGAGGGTATTGAGTCCCCGGTGAAAATCGAGTCATGAAACCAAATTTTTTTTAAAAGCGGTATAAAAAATTTGCTGTAAAAAGTGTTGCCGATAAAAATGGGTAACTAAAGATATCAAGACGCGGTAAAAGATTTATTCCCACGAAAACGTGTGGGGTCGCTTTAAAGAGATTCTATTGTATTTTATATGTAGTAGGGTAAACTCGGGCAACGCGGCCCCCCAAGTAAAACTTTCAAATTGTATACCATTAAACTAGTTTAGCATGTCTTTAATGTGTTCACATTATGGGCATATATGTGTGTTACCCATTGGAAAACTATTTTATGTAAATCAACAACTTAGCTGAATTGCATTTGAAAAGTAGCAAGAGTACCAAAAAAGCCGTCTTGTCCCATCCCTTGGAGAAGAAGGTATTCTGCTAGGGGCAACACGGTCCATAACCCCCTTACCCGTGATTTGCGCTTATATGAACGAACTAGTGCGTGAAATAAAAACAGTAATATAGAAGTAATATATAAAGCCATTATGATTGTTAAATTTAAATGGCAGCTAACATAATAATACATACCTTGCAAATCCATACATAATATAATATTGGTTTAATAATATTCCATCATAATTACAGCCTACATGCTAGCAGAACGTAAATTGTGCAATGTTTATATTATACTAAATGTATTAAACATAATTGGTCATGTGTAATACGTTTGATCATGTGCGTGTGGGATAAGACATAGGGACCGTCTTGCCCCACATGCATGGGGACCGTCTTGCCCCACATGCATGGGAACCGTCTTGCCCCACATGCATGGGGACCGTCTTGCCCCACATGCATGGGAACCGTCTTGCCCCACATGCATGGGGACCGTCTTGCCCCACATGCATGGGAACCGTCTTGCCCCACATGCACGGGGACCGTCTTGCCCCACATGCATGGGAACCGTCTTGCCCCACATGCATGGGGACCGTCTTGCCCCACATGCATGGGAACCGTCTTGCCCCACATGCATGGGGACCGTCTTGCCCCACAGACACAACGTGTGTCTTAACACGATGTATACAATACACAACATACTATTGCCCATGTTGCATTGTTTGACCTGTCAACTTATCAATACTATTATCATGTCAAGAATTACGTCCATGATTCATATTGTTATTATAGTGAGTTGCACCATTTTACTATTGGCAGAATATTAGATCAGTGCATATAATAATGCATATAAAAGTTTAAAAAACACACTTATTTAATTACGTTTATTTCGTGTTGCTGAGCTTTCGATGGGTACCTATCGGATAGAAGTTTCGCTTTGCACCAGATTTGGGGACGTTCTGGGTTTTATATTTTGCGTACGTAATGGGGGGGGGGCATCTTACCTCCAGGGGCCGTACGTGATGGGGGGCATTTTACGTTACGTCCCAGGTTACCATATTAAAGGGGTATAATTCCAGGAAAATGACATGTCTAAATGCGGTATAATTTAAATTAAACAATCCCCCTAAACGGGGCTTATGTTTTACCTGTGAATTTACATGGGTAGTATATATTAACGTACCATGAAATGAATAATAATAATAAATATAGCTAAGTAGTAGTAGTAGTAGTAGTAGTAGTAGTAGTAGTAGTAGTAGTAGTAGTAGTAGTAGTAGTAGTAGTAGTAGTAGTAGTAGTAGTAGTAGTAGTAGTAGTAGTATTAGTAGAGTAGTAGTAGTAGTAGTAGTAGTAGTAATACTACCAACAATAATACTAATAGCAATAATAATTATTATTAAACACTGCAAGTCTGCTATTCCTGTTGTCTATTGCTCCTGAAGCACACAATGGACTATGGTTTACCAATAATATGTTATAATTTATCTTTGTGAAGCAACCTCTGGCACGCACGCACGAACGCACACACGAACGCACACACCCACAAAGTATACAGCATCTCTGTACAAGTCTTCTCGTGAACTGAGTATGCTATCTAACATAATTGGAGTAATACACATAGTCTAAATACATAGTCTAAATACATAGTCTAAATACACATAGTCTAAATACACATAGTCTAAATACACATAGTCTAAATACACATAGTCTAAATACATAGGAGGGGGAGGGGGAGGGGGAGGGGGAGGGGGAGGGGGAGGGGGAGGGGGAGGGGGAGGGGGAGGGGGAGGGGGGGACGAGGGGAACGGGAGAGGTAAAAAAAGGTGACAATTAAGGTGCCAATTGAGCCCGACACGTGCCTATTTACAGGCTAAAACAAGATTTAACAAGATTTAACAAGATTTGCCATCCAAGCCAAAGGCCCAGATGGCAAGTGGACAAGGAAGCCATTGGCTTATCGAGAGTCCAACAATGTTCATCTACTTATAACCCGCCCTCCTGAGATATGTGTCAACCTTGTTTTTAAACATATTCACGTTGCTAGCAGTTACACAATCTGTAGACAATTTGTTCCATTCATTTATTGTCCTCTGTGAGAACGAGTGCTTCCTGATGTCCAATCTACATTGATCCTTTACTAATTTTACCTCATGTCCTCTAGTTCTGCTATCCTTCTTGAGTGAGAAAAACATATTTCTATCAATATTTTCATACCCATTCAATATCTTAAAAACTTCAATCTGATCTCCTCTTAACCTCCTTGTCTCTAGAGTTGTTAAACCACATTCTTTCAGGCGTTCTTCATAACTAAGGTCTCTCAGTTCTGGAATCATTTTAGTTGCTCTCCTTTGTATGCGTTCAAGCGTATCTATATCTTTCTTACGATATGGTCTCCATGCTTGTATACAGTATTCTAAATGAGGTCTAACTATTGCTTTATAAAGAGGTATAATTAACTTTTTTCCCTTGTATGTTATGTTTCTTCGCAGGTTATCGCGACCACGTAGATCTACGAGCCGCGGCTTCGTTCACGCGGGCCCAGGCAAGAAGCGGTTTCGCGGAGTTTTTGAAGTACCCGGCAAAACCTGCCCAGACGAAACCCATTGACATGACCTTTGACCCATATCAAATGCGCGCTGTTGATTGGTGCATTTTCGGAATCCGTTGTCAATCAAACATAACTGAACGCTTCAATTGGTTAGAAGTTTGATGGGCGTTTCGCGATCGTCGCCTATATGTCAACTCGCGCCAAATTTGTTTCAATATGTTTGAACACTGATTCGGTTTCGAGGTATATTTTTGCGGGAACCGAGACAAACAAGTAGCTCAAGTACGATACCCCAACACAGGTGAAATACTACTGTGCGCAATTAATATTATGTTGCATGTGGAGTTTTCATCCAAACAGAAACATACATATAATGTAATTGTACAGTACACAGCTGCCACTGTCACGAACGAGTCACAACTCGCGAGTTGAAAACATTCAACATTGGCATTGCCAAGGAACTTGACATTTGGTAAGCAACCTAATTCCAAATAGATGATCTGTGTGTTTATGGCAAAGCGTGGCTTGATATGTTGTGTATACATTGAATATAAATTAGGGTAATTTGTGTAAAACAGTATTACGGTATAGCTGTGTTTGTGAAATATGAATAACATCTGCTGGTTCTGATGAACTTCTGTCAGTGTGTGAAACAGACGACGTTTAATTACTGTTTGTGTCGTGGATTTATGTAGAAATTAAGTTAGCAATACACGTACAACATGTATATATGCCTGGATATGCCTACATAATATAATTGAGATAAACTCGAAATCACGTTTCGTAACTTTTATGGCTAGCTATAAAGCTATATGTACTATATCATATATGTAGGGCGCTATACTAGCTATAGTGCTTGATCTAGTAGTGACTATAGTGATTAGTGGCCTAAATTAATAGGTTTCCTACTGCACAATAATTTGGAAGAATGCCACGTTACGAACATTATACCGGGTATTCCAACCAAAAGCCTACAGTACAGAGCGGAGTAGGTATACATGCTCAGTCTTATTAGAGTATTCGGTAGCCGCTCGACTCATGGAGGTCTTGTTATGATATTGCGAAGACAAGTTTGGGGCGTTCCAGTTAGAAACTTCGTTATGTTCTACATAATGTTGACTTTTTAATCCTTGCGTTTATCTAGATATAATACACGTGGTGACAACATAAGGCGTAGCCACGTAAGGATAAACGTTACGTTATTTTTTGAACTTCAGAAGCATTTTTACAGAAAGTGTTTGTTGTCCATGTTCCTGGGCCTCTCGAGCTATTTCACGCGCCATTTTTGAAAGTTACTGAAATTTGGCAGGAACATCTGATGAACGCTCGATGTTTTGTGACCGTCTCTTCTGTCAGAGGAATCATTCAAAAGCCGATAAAGCATACACAGGTTTTATTACTTCAGGTAACATGTTGTACGTATTCAGTAATACCCTGTAGACATTTTGTAAATGCAAATACAGATAAACAACTAACGTTAAACGTTTTCTTGATCGTTGACGTCGAAATCGTCGAGCGCTGTCAAAAATTACGTGGACTTCGAAGGTATAACGTTAACCTGTCTAACTATTAATTTATGCTATTCTTATTACTAATATATTCTCGGTATTCAGCAGAGATAATGTTAAGTTCAAAATTAAATGCATAAAATATTGTGATTTTACAAGAATATTTTTTTTATTGCCCGAAAAAAATGGACGTTTGAAAAACCTCGTCGTCGTAGACCTAGTCGATGACAATTATGCTAGCTAATAAGTATAGATTAGAGTCTCGGTTATCAGGGGACAATCATTAATAATTAGATAAATATTTTTTTGTATCTAGGATTCTAGGCAATGTAATTTGTAAACATATGAATATGTAACAACACACACAAGCAAGTATATTTTAGAGCATCACTTTATGAATCAAATACCAATTTAATTAGGCCCAACATTAAGGCAAGGTCTTGTTATATGCCAAATAAAATAGCATTCATGTATGCATAATTCCACAGTATTTCATGATTCACCAGCAGTTTGGTCATTGGATTATTTGGATGATAAATACTTCTTAAAAATGAAATCGAAATTTTCAAATATAAAATTTGCACATGCTAAATTTGGCAAGCCACAGTTTGCAGAATGCTGTCTTATGCCTATGGGCCAATGATACGGCAAACTGTTAAACCACCACTTATGACTATCTAATTGTCAGCATAATACGTTGTGACTGGTGTTAAATATATATAGGAACAATTATGTTAAATATATCAGGTAAAGGCCACACCACAGACGATTGTGAAGTTGGTCCTCTACACAATAACAAATTCTTTGTGGAATGTAAAATTATATCCATCCTAATTAATGACTAACCCCCCCCCCCAAACGTGGCCAGGTACAGACCTTTGACGAAACAGATTCGTTTGCAGGGTTAGAATTTAGCCTATAATTAGTGGGGGCAAGTAGGGCCACACTTTGTTCAACACAGTTGTTTAATTTGTACACAACACATGTGTGGTGAATGTGGCTTTGCGGCAGCCTGATTAATAATGATCATATACGTAAAAACAGATCTGTAGCTAAGGTCAAGATCAAGACTTGACATTCCTTGCATATCACACATCCACATAAATGATGCGTATGGCTGCCTGTTCTTTGCAAGAACATGCGCTGTAACAAACAATTTCTTCAGATGTGCAGCATTTGTAGCATCAATGCTTAGCAGTGTTTGTTCAGCTTTTGATGCCCCTAGGCATACAGAAAAAAACAACAATTTATTTAGTTGCAAGCATGTTAAAATTACGTTTTTGAAATAATTTTAGTCAAAGCATCCCTAAACTGAATTACATATAATTTAGTGTAGGTGTCATATGAAACTGGAACGTACACAACTAGATTGAGGTTATAATTCCTTGCTAAAAAGGTCTATCTGCAGCAGATATGGAAAATTAATATAACATTAACATTTTGATCTTGTGCCGATCTATCAGACTACAGAATGTGCATCAGGCGTTATCCGCTAGCATCCGTTTAGAATATAGGTAATCCATAAAATATGGTATGGCTGCAAATGCACTTAGTTATATATGATCAAGTCTTACCTGGCTTTGCTACATCAGCTCAGGCTAAGCCTAAGTGTTTCTCCCAACACTTGATGTGGCTGTTGCTGCTTTTGTGCGGTTTGACCGCAATAATTTTATGTTGTCACAGCCACTTTCTGCCGCGAACCGTCCTGACTGATTTGCTAATTTAGGATATTTTACACATACGTTGCGGTGCTTAACGTCTTTTATTGCGTCATGAACCAGGCAACGTCGACCATCCAGCCATGAATCAAGGAAAACTGTTTCTTTTCTCAGCATCGTAGACTTTACCTTTTAAACGTTTTGATTGAGTTTTGTTGTATTCTTCTGCTGTCTGCCTTTTAAAAAAAAATTTCCCGCCAATCATATAGTTGAGAATATTGGCCATTATCATCGAAAAATCTAAGACACTTTCCCGCACTTTTTAAGTCTTGGCCGGGTTATTTCATAATTTGTCAAGCTTTAGTGCACGAACATCCCCCTGGCGAATACAGCGATGACTGAGATTAACACTCCGCAGAAACGGATCGACATTAAAATGGTGTTTCAGGGTATCACTTTTGAGGCAAGCGATCGCTCGCGCAAATCAATAATCTAGGGAGCGATTTATCGCTCGCATCAATTGCTAAAATAGCTTACTGCATGCAAGTGTTCGCCTTGACGAGGAGTTTCTTGAGTATTAGATTCATTAAAAAAGTCTACCCTCTTTATAACGAAGTGTTCGTACCCCAATAGTCAGAGTTCACATATCATCTGTCACCGGGGATGGCGATCGCAGCCCGCTGCACCAAGATTGCAAGAATGCCATTGAAGGCAAGATCTGCTGGCTGCGCGGTTTATAAAGAAGTAATCAAATGAGTGGACCAGCGTCGATGTGTATTATGTTTAAATGTCACATACTGTTGTATGTTGAACTGAATAAAATACATGTATACGTGTATACATGTACAGTTATGGAATATAACATCATATATGAGTTGACAAGGAGTGTAAAAGTTTATTAAACATTGAAAACGAAATTTTTTTTAATTGTTCCACTTCGTCTTTCAACCACTTTGAACACATAAATTCACGACGCACATCTCCGGTACCACTTAACATTGATTCACTGTTTCATGTGCGGATGACGAATTCATATGTTTGCACCGAGTTTGAGTTGTGCGTTTGGCATTATGATGCAATAGGAGTATGCCATTTCACCCCAGTTTATATTGGTGTTCCCTAGTAAGCTGCATTTATGACTACATCTGATTCTTATACGTGGTGTAATTGTGAATCTCGATTGCAATTTTCAAACCACCTAAGCGAAGTCTCACACCAGTGGCAGTGCCGCATTGTGGTCACTACCACAGGGCACGGACACAGCACATTGCTACTGCACTGGCCTTGCCTAGGCTATGCCTATGGTGATCGATGACATGTTGCAATTCAAAACCGTTTCACCAATTGCAATGAATGGGGTTTACTAAAGTAAGCATTTATTTCATTGTACAAAAGTCATAGCGCCAGCAAGTACCAATTAAAATTTCATGGCGACAACGACAGAATCCAAATGGGAAATGGTTGCGCCACCACACGGTAAAAAACAATTAACAAATCGTTCGCCTAAATTAATTTGGCATATTTAGGCGAGTGATTTATCGCTCGCCTGTTATTTTCAAACGTGAAGCCCTGGTGTTTTTTTACTAATTGCATGGTCTTGCACAACGTGTGTTTGGATAACGACGGATGGAATTTCCAGATGTTCGTTCGTGTTCGCTAGGGTGGAGGAATGAAGTAGGATAGGTCGGTAGCGGTAGTGCCTCATAAAATATGAAATGTTAAATCTTTTTACTATTTCATGTTTTAAAAAACAAATGACAAGGAACTGTATCACTTGTATTGTAATAAACTATCTTGATTTAAAAAAGTCCCCAACTTTGAATTAAAAAAACAACTTGTTGATGTCACACTAGTAAATAATAAATGTTTTCACATTTTTTTTTTAGTGAATGAAGATGCACCAAGAATCTTGCCTTCCAAGCCTGCTTCCTGGAAGCACCAGTTTGGACAGTCATGATAACGATTTACATGCAGGCAGCACAGAGCTGGACTCCTTGAAGGTCGCCAACCATGTCGTTCCAGTTTGCACAATGGAAAATAACGTGAAAACACTGAGCATTTCTGCACAGTCAAGTTCTTCTAGTCAGCAGTCGACAGACTTCAGACGATTAGCCACCCGACTTGGCTCCCAGGGATCACTTGTCTCTGTAAGCGACAGCGACGATGATGATGACAATGACAGTTCACAGGACTCTCTTGGAGAGGTAGAGATGATGATTAAACAAGTGTCGGTTAAGAACCTGGGTGGTGAAGCTGACTTTCTGTCACCTTCATCGCCACCTAAATGCAAGTTGCCTTCTGAAGGATTGGTGACAACCAAAATTGTGCCGTCTGACTTGGCGGTGATTCCTCGCAGTAAGACACCTTTTCAGGGTCTGACGAGCTCTTGTGGAGATCTAAGTACTAAATTGAATCCTGTCACACCCACTAAGCCAGTGTCAGAAAGTATAGACCCACTTACGCCAACTGCTAACTTAAAGATGCTCAGTAGTGTTGCTAGTCCTGAGATACGCAATCGTGAGAAATTAAAAGCCATCATGTATAGCCCTGAGGTCATTAAGGAGGAAGAGCTTGGTACGCTTGTTTCACCTGAAGAAACAGCAGAAATTAATGCAAAAGCAGGGAAATGTGAGAAGGGTTCAGAGAGGCAGTTGGACGATGAACTGGATATGAACCTGGACGACTGCATTGATGGTGTTTCTCAACACATCAGTCGCAAAGAGAAATCATTGGGTCTCCTGTGTCAAAGGTAAGAGTCATAAATTATCAACTTGTATTGATGTATATCTACATGAACTATCATCTTTATAAATTATACATAAATAATTTGACTTGTTGAGCATGTCCTCAATGTTGTGTAGATTACAAAACTGTGGCCTGTTAGACCTATCAATGCTGATAATTGATTGGTAGTCAAAATGTGTGCCTATAGCAAGGAGGTTTGAAGCAAAGACCTAGATCAGAATATGACAAAATACATTTTGGTCTTTGCTGAGATGAGATATCTGGTGGTCACTGATGAAGATCCATGTTTCTATATTGTATTTGTAATTATGTGTTGTAGGTTTCTGGCTCGGTATCCAGAGTACCCAGGACTTTTTGACGCCACTGAAATTTGCTTGGATGAAGTAGCTAAAGACTTAAGTGAGACTTTTTTATGAGTAGTACAGTTGTGTTTTCACTGTTTATATCTTTGAATGTATATTATAATGTATTATTTGAATGTAACTAATTATAAATAACAAAGGTATTGCCACATTATTTAGTTTTGAAGTAAAAACGCTAAGTTAGCTCTTACTTTATTTGTATTAGTCTACCTATGGTCTACCTAGTTTACCAGATGTTTCTCATAAATAACATGGGAGGTATGTGATTTTCTGTCCACAGATGTGGAGAGGCGGCGAATCTACGACATCGTGAATGTGCTTGAGAGTGTCGAGATTGTCAGCAGAATGGCCAAGAACAAATATGTTTGGCACGGCAAGAACAACCTCAATCACACACTCTCAAAACTCAAGGTCAGAATTTGGTAAAACTATATGCTACATTAGTTAGGGTTTGGAGCCCAGGTGGAGATGACTTTCTAAGTTAATTTAGTTCTTCTTTTTCCATTTGAGCTCAACTCTACGTTAGCCACATATAAATGTGGCTAGAGTTTTTACACTGTGCTCCATCTGACCACCCAAAATGTTGCATGGAGATGACATTTTTTAATAACACACTAAGCCTATTGGGTGAAAACGATTGATTATTAAAGTAGCTGGGGCGGCTAACGTGTCAGTTGATTTTTTTTTTCCTTATAACATGTTAGGAAATATTGAACTAAATATCAACACCACAAATAATCACTTGGCACTAACATCGTATATCGCCAATCCATCCTTTAAAAAACAGTCCTTGTGTAAATCCCCCTGACTTCTTAGAACCGCCGACGATGTTTTCATAGTAACGACCGTATGTGCTTCGAACCAACTTTATTCATTCACCATGAACGGAGCATATCGTCTGGTTACTGTGACTCCAGTACCCATCAGTACTATATCTACATAAGTCATGTACTTAAACCAGCAAATATTAGCACTAACTTAGTTTATTGTGCCTTTGAAGCTATAACAGAAACTGGCAAGTAGATGTGACCATGTGGATAATGGGCCAATTAAAATGACCGTAAACACGCCCTACGATGTGTTTGTCAGATGGCTGGCATAACCTGATATCGTAGGCAAAAAACGTTACAAATACAGATTCAAGGGTAATTGTGGTGGCAAATTATTCTTGAGTGCCGAATAAGCGTCCTTATACACGTATTTATTTGATGAAAAATGCCACCCTATACGCACCTTATTTGGCACTATACTATTATTAAATTTTTACATTTGTGCCAGCCTATATTCTCCGATAATCGTGGCAAATTATGCAGGGTATAATTTTTAGGAGAGCAATCGTTCTCACTCCCTATTGCTAGAGCTAATCAATTATCCACGGGGCGGTTTACCGCTCGCGATAAAATCACTTGCTCCCAACTGGAGCTGCATGTGGCTCCCTCTGACGTAAATGACGGCTAACTTCTCATCCTTTCGAATGACAATCGTGAATTTAGCAGGATCTCGTGCTTCTGAGGATCCTAGATTTTGATCCCGAAGCGTTAGACCGTTAAATTTCCATGATTAGATGAAACGGTCAGAATCCTTAGTTCTCTGGAGCTCGACATGGTATATTATTAGTTAAAACGCCATTATCACCGCGTAAACCGACCGTAAATGGCCGCTGTGCGCAGCGCCTCAAACCAGTTGTAACCAACTGGCGGCGATTTCCTCTGAAACGGGCTTGCGTATTCAATTCGATAAAACTTTAATGTCCATTTAAAAACAGAAAATTCCAGGGTTTTCCGCAGATATAAAATGTGGTTACTATATCTGCGGTGGTGTGAGTACGCACAAAGTTTATGCATATTTCGGCAGAAAAAAAAAAAAACCTGCGATCCATGTAGTTGTCTAGGGATGCCTTGGCTTCACATCGAGTGAAAAAAATTTGTTGCCGCTAAAAAATATACTAGTGACTTTTTTGCACTGTACTATTATTTGTTTTGAACAATTTGCTCCCCTATACTGTTATTCGGAACTATACTATTATTAAATTTGACCGATTTGCCACCCTATACTTTTATTTGGCCTATACGTTTATTTGGCACTCGAGAGTAAGGGGACATTAAATGGACATTGTTTTGTCAACAATACGTAAAACGGCAGTGAAAAACGTCGCATTTCAAACATGATATGCGTATCTATTGACATTTCTGTTATCACTAACAACCAGGAAATGATGCTTAATTTACTATTTTAGAAAAACTACAACACTGCTATTTGGTGTATGAAGTAGTACAGTCGAGCCTCGTTATAACGCGGTGGTCGGGGTCCACGACTTCGGACTGCACTGTAAGCGAGGCGCGTTAGGTGTTCCCATATCTGCCACCAGGGAGCTACTAAACAACAGCGATCGCCGCCCGCTGCACCAAGTCCATGAACGCTGTCGAAGCCCTGTGGCTGTGTGCTTGCAGCACTGTCTCATACATGTCACACCCCGTTGATTCTTGAACTGAATAAAACACATGTACATATACCGTTATGGAATATATCTACTACAATGATGTACTGGATCAATAGGCCTACGAATCGAAAATAATAACATGGATTTGAGCTGCCGAAAACGTGTATGATTTGACAAACACAGCATGTATGTTAATAAAAAACAGAAAACGACAATAAGTAGAATTAATAATTGCTTCACTTCGTCTTTCAACCTATCTCGACCAAAGCATACATCTATTGTGCACCACCTAACATCGTTTCATATGCGGATAACGAATTCGTATTTTCGCGTACAAGTAAAACTTTGGGTTAGGAATTTGGCATGTTGGTTTCGCGTCGTGAAAACGATTAAATTTACGATGTAATGGAAGCATGTCATTTCACCTAAGTGTTATGTTGGTATTGCATGCTAAATGCATTTAAAACTTGATATGATTCTTAGGCGAGGCGTATTTGTGAATCTCGATTGCAATTTACAAATCGTTGAAGTGAAGCCAGCGACAGCGATTGATGTCAGCGGCAGCGCAAAACAAACAACACATTGATACTCTTTCTTTTGACATTGTTCGCCTAATGTTTCTTGAGAATTGTCAAAGCAATTCTAAGTGGGTTTAAGCAGGACCATTTTGCATTTTCCCCTGGCGGCAGAAAATCGGGGTCCACGACCAACCGCGTTATCTGAATTCGCGTAATAACGAGGCACGACTGTATGTAGGGTTTGTGTCAAAAATATGCTGCCACTGTAGGCTGTCAACTTTTTGCCAACTTATTCATGGTGGTGTAGCACACGTAATTCCTTTATGTTAAAAAAAAATTCTGTAAAGTTATCAGTGACACTGCCATACTTACATGTATGTCATTTATTTCTTTGGTGATTTTCTCAAAACAATATAATTTTGTGGCTATTTTTTTACATTGACAGAAATTTTTTAAAATCTTGTAACATGTAACACAATAAATGAAAAACAAAAAATTCTATTAATCTGGAATATATAGTATTCCAACTACAGTAGTACCTGCCTTCAACGGATCCTCTGATGAGCGGACACCTGCTATGTCGGGACACTTTCTCAATGTACGGACTGTTTTACCATGTTAATGTCCCTCTGATGAGGGGACACCTGGTTAACGCGGACAGCGGACAGGATATTCTGGTTTTCTGTCCCTGCTAAGGCAGACAGTAATCATTATTTTTGTGATTTTTTTCTCAAAATATTTTATTTCCAAAATGGCGACGCACAAACAGCGCGGTGTGTAGTGGGAAAAACAATGTTCTATCACAGATTCAGGTATAAGGCTGTTGGTCGTGGACCTTGATTTTCTGCCGCCGGGGGAAATGCCAAATGGGCCTGCTTAAACCTACTTAGAATTGTTTTGACAATTTTCAAGAAACAAGTGAACAATGTCAATGAACCTGTTGTTTATTTGACGCTGCCGCGGACATCAATCGCCGATGTTGGCTTCGCTTAGCCTTAGGCAGTTTGAAATTGCAATCAAGATTTACAAATACGCCTCGCATAAGAATCAGATAAACAGTCTTAAATGCAATTTAGTATGCGGTACTAATATGACACTGGGGTGAAATGGCATGATTCCAATCTAAACGACAACATGCCAAATGCCAAACCCAAGGTGTAGAAAATATGAATTCGTCATCCACATATGAAATGATAAGTGGTGCGTCATAAATTTATGCTTTGGTCGAGGTCAGTTGAAAATCGAGGTGAAACGATAGTTATTCTGCCTATTATAATTTTTTTTTAATCAGCTTACATACAGCGTGAGTCAACCATATACGTTTTTGGCTGCTCAAATCTAGGTTATAATTTTCAATTCGTAGGCCTATTAGTTCAGTACATCGTCATTCCATAACGGTAACCTCAGTTACATCCTTACTGTACAGCCTGTTTATGTATTATTTACTTAATTGATAACATCCGTCATCCGCACATGTCTACCATATATGGGTAGTACTGAACCCTCCACTCCAACATGCCTGTCCCTCCAATGAGAAGACACCTGCCATGTAGGGACACTTGCTTGGATACAGAAGTGTCCGTTGAAGGCAGGTACTACTGTACAATCTGTGAAGAAATGGTTCATTTATCTTAAAAACGTCTACTTAAACTACTCAATTCAGGACAAGCATATAACAGCTGCACCAGCTACCTTAATAGATTAGACAATATTTGTTTAAATTATCAATGTAACAAACAGTTCACTGCCTACTGCATAAGGTCAGTTAGCAGGGTTTTTGTTAAGTGTGGCTATAGCAGGGACCACTTATGCTCAGCCTGTAGCCGAGTCACTACGTTTCACAGACCACTGTGGATACACCAGGAACTTATATATATATAATGTAATTGTATTTGCATGTTAGGATGTAACATAAGCGAACAGGCCCTTAGCCAGAAATAAAATGTTGCCAGTCTTGAACATTCTAAAAAACCTTACACACGCGAATGGCTTCCGTGGAAGCCGTTCGCATCTATGACAGCCATTAGTGGCCCAATTAACCCTTTCAAACCCACATGATCGCCAGTAAAATTTGCCCCAGGAACCACAGTTATTTCAATGATTCAGTTTTCTGTTACCATGCATAGGGGATTGTCTAACAACAGCATAATAGTAAGAGACAGACCCATAAAAGTATATATTTTCTGAAAGCTGAATGAATGAGCGATCCATCCAACTACAATTTATTCATGAAAACACAGACAGGTGCATGACAACAACAACACAACAGCATGACAACAACAACAGCAACAGCATGACAAAACAACAACAAAATGTACGGAAATTGAAAAAAACGAATGTCCATAATAAAAATGGTTCACTGATATAAATGTCCGCTTGTAAGAATAGCAGCAATGTCTATATATCACTGAATACTAGTACCAGTCTTCAAGTCTGCAATTGCTACAACAATCAAAAGTATGAGTATGAAAATGTAATGTTCAAATAAAACACAAAACAGGCACAGCGTCCGAATCGTCCGGGTCAAGTATCACAACGTTATGCGATGTCGATGTTTTCGTTAACTTCGTCATCGCTTTCTCAATCGAAACCGCCTGGACAATCTCGGATTTGTTCCTCCACTAACTCGACATTTCACACGTAAAGTTCATATAAAGCACACAAAACAGACACAGCGTCTAAATCGTCCGGGTCAAGTATCACATTGTTATCGTCGGAGCTGTCAATGTCGCTGTTTTCGAAGTTGGAGACGTCAACTTCGTCGGAACTTTCTCAATCGAATTTGCCTGGATTAGTTCCTCCACTAACTCGACATCTCTCGCATAAAACCCGCCGAATTCTTCGCCAATGTCCGTCTCAAACGACACATCGAAAGACGCTTTACTAGCGCCACTTCATCCGGCCATTTCTTTTCCGGCAACCGGCAAAATTATGACAAACGATGCGGAAAATTCACTTTTCCTATCCAAATTTAAAACATTGAGAAAAGATGGCCGACAGTACGATACTGCGCATGCGTGCCTCTTTCTGATAACATCATAACAAAGCCTACTAAGTCGCTGATTGGACCATATTTATAAATGGAACTTAATAAATAAATACTATACGTATATATACGTACTCTGGTCTGAAAGGGTTAAGTTGTTTTCAATGGCAAGCAAATGCTGGTTGACATAGTGACAACCATTATTGGCCCATTTTGTTTTGCACTGGTAAAGCCAGTGCAAGTTGAGCAAATGGCAGCCATTATTGGCCGAACTAGTTTTTTCAATAGCAGGCCAAGTCCGGTTTAACCATTATTGGCCCAATCGAGTCTTACTAGCTGTGCAGCGAGGTTGGCGTTAACACCTGCACAGTGATACTAATAGAAGAAGAGCCAACACATGAAGGTTCATAAAAAAGTAACTTGAAAACTTATTTTAAATATATAACCATGGAAGTAATGTTTGCCTGCCGCTTGAGTTGAGGAACCATGAAACTGCTGCCGATAGTAGGGCCTACACGCCAGTTATGTATGTGAATCGGAGCGCGAATCAGACTCAATTTCAAAGTTTATCGCGCTTGGCCACTGCAGAGTGCTAGCAGTGGGCGACAATACAGTAGCATCTCAGTTACTAGCGGCAGGCACATCAACATTATGGATCTCCACCAATGTAACAAAGGATGCTGAATCGGACTGTTCATGGACAATCTCAGGAAAGCTGCTTTTATTCATGTTTACGAAAAAGGCATCGATTGTCGTGAACTTTGACGTTGACATATCGCATCTTTTCACTCGCTTGGCAGGTGCCATTTTGAACTTGCCCCACGACATCCAGGTCACAGGATTGTTTCTTCAAATGAGAGTGCCAGTGGATAGGCATTTCCCAACCAATGACATACACAATTACAATAATTAGAGATCAAACGCAGTATTATTACCCGTCTTTTATTTGATATTACCCGTAGTGGTAAGACAGACGGGTCCCTGGCTAAGGGCCTGTCAACGAATGATAAGCAGAAGGACAATGTGTGCACGAAAATAAAAAATTTAATTGCTTTAATTTCCCAGAGTGATGTCAGCAGCCTGTGTTTAATTGTTGTGTCCATTTTGCTATCATATGTTGTCACAGATACTGGTAATAACCTCTTGGTTACCTAGGAATGTAGTTACTATACTTTAAGAATAATATAGCCTTAAATTTTGACTTTTCCGATTTTTTTCTAATTTCAACTCCCAAAATGAGAACGTGGAACAAGTTCTATGATAACCATTTTTGCAAGTTCTGCACATTCCTTTATTAGGTAAACAACATATTAAAATTTCAGGAGTTTAGTTTGTATAGCAATAGAAAATTACTGTTTTGTCTAATCGCCTTTTTCTCCCAAATAGGACAATACTGTCCATACACATGTTCATGACCACGTAACAAACTAATGAAAATATTACGAATTATCGCACAGCAACAAATAGCAAAGGTTACTAATAGTACCTTGTTGACATGAACATTGGAAATGGTCGTGTGTCCGAACTTTGTGCTTTTCCAAATTGATAAAAACACAAAAAAACTTAATAATTGTTCAAATGTACATCGTTTTCCACAATTGGTCACATAGTTGTCCTGCTTTGGTGTTTGTTAAGGGGGTTATTCAAGGTTGATTTGATAGCACTTGCTTCTTTATGTCACATTTTTTTCAAAACGAAGCGACACTAAGTTACCAACTAGTATAGTAATGTAGGCAAGAATCGTTGCGTCGAGCCAGTTGCTATACGTAATATAGTATGCCGTTTTCACAAAAATCATAAGAAACTTTTGCCTAAGATATGTATATTTTAAATCACTAACAATTATGTCATTGTTGCATTGCAAACAAATTGTTAGAAAAGTTGTGTTTAATAAAAAAAAATTATTATCAAACTACACAAATTATATTATGTACTAGTCTATGACTTAGGTCCTAGGCTATAGCAAATGCCATGGTGCAGCAACTAGTATACAAGTCATTTTTATTAATACACATAGTCAAATAGTCCGTAGAATTGTGGATAATTACTGTGCTGTAATATGCACAAGAGAGCAAAGCAATACTATGTTTTGTCTGATATCTCCAAAACACCTCATCGTCTCGTGATGCCTTTTGCTATTTCATGGCAGTATAGTGCCAGACTAGATCACTAGTAGTAGGGGTTTGCCACGCGCCAACATACGTTGACCAGTTCCGTAAAACTGGCAATAATGGAATATTCAGACGCTATTTAAGGATAATGTTGGCCAGGTTCAGTGACTTTAACAATTCGGGATATGCTTTAACAAATGTTACCATTTCTTATAAGTTTGCTTAAAAATGCCCTATGGACGACTGTCTCTTAGACATCTTGTTTTGCTGGACTAGCACCGTTACGGCATGGTTGCGAGGGATAATAAAAATCGGCCTTTCTCTATGATAGCCGGGTACATGTACCGCCATAGCTGGGTAAATTACCTGGATCCCGGCTCTTAACAAAAACCCTGGTTAGGCCTACCAGACAATATGTTTTGGAAAGTGTTAATGACTATTTTAAAATACTGATGTGAAGGAGACCAAATAAATGTATGAAATTTCCACCATACTGTAATGTTATATCTTTAATACATATAAACTCATTCACTCACTACATTCATGAGAGAGCAAACCATAACAGTACTTACAGTAATTAATATAATATTAAACATACAGCCATTATGACTTCTTGTCTGTCTGTGAATACAGGCATTGGCGAAAGCCGAGGGTTTTGCTGAGCAGATTGAGAGAATCAAGGACTATGAAGTGACCCGTGAGCTGGACGGAGGTGGAAGCATGAAGAAGGTGAAGAAGATCTACACAGCCTCGTATGTGCCCTCCTCCACCGTGTCGCCCCGCAAGAAGGAG
The DNA here is from genome assembly GCA_963662155.1 of Lamellibrachia columna. NCBI lineage: Eukaryota > Metazoa > Annelida > Polychaeta > Sabellida > Siboglinidae > Lamellibrachia > Lamellibrachia columna. Next base: position 4,192,379 of record OY759270.1, on the reverse strand, counting down.
CCACTCAAGTGCAGCAATCAGTCGAACCTCCAGGACATTCCTACTGCAGGTCTGTCTCACTTAACATTTCATCTCGCAACATTTGTTTGTTTGTTTGTTTTTTTCTGCAACAATGTTTTATTTATTACCAAGAAAACATGTTAGGTTTTTGGCTCTCAAGCATAGTTTTTAATAATATGTTTAATAGAAGATTCTTCAATTGCTGACTAACTGCTAGTGTAATCTATACTTGAATGTTATAATTATGTGTATAATTCATTTATAAGTTGTTTTTTTTTATTGGCTAAATATGCCGTACTGTTTCATCTGCTCATGAATACAATGTCAATCCACTCAGCACTACTTTGTCTGTTCATGAATACACTGTCACAACACCACCTAACATACATTGTGTACAAGGTCAAGTGTGAGAAATAATGTTGACATCATTATTTGAGTTATTCAGACGCAGCTATTCTTAACTTTAATTTGATGTATCACACTGCGAGGGATCATATATTATGGTGTAGCAACTGTGTCTTGGTGATTATTCAAATCCATCCATGTTGAGTATAGAAATCAAAACAGTATTACTGTTAATAATGATAACTGTTTATGTTCTGTCACAGTGGTGGACACAGTTCGCAAGGAGAAATCTCTTGGAATTATGAGTCAGAAGTTCCTTATGCTCTTCTTGGTTTCACAGGTATGTCACATCAGTTGTGCGTACCCAGAGTGGCTATTTTAATGTGTTATATACATGTATGCATTATAAATTGTGTTCCCACACATGTGGATGTTCGTAGAGCCATGGCTACAATTGAACACGGTTTCAAAACTACATCTATACATATAATTGTCATTTTACACGATTGGACAGCACCTGGGGATATGTGATAGTTTGCTTAGTTATTTTGTTTTGTAACTAAAGATTAATTTCAGGGTTATTATTCTATCTGAATATGTCATTCATTGTAAACTTGTGACAGACTAATACTGTTATAAATAATAGTGTATAAACTATGATTGTCAGCATTTAATTAATATATTTTATTTATGCTTTCAGCCAAAGACGGTGAACCTTGATATATCTGCAAAGATTCTCATTGGTAATCCTAATGTAGACAGGACAGAAAATGGCAAATTTAAAAGTAAGTTTATTACACATCAACATTATAGTAACTAGACCATTTATAAATATAAATGCACCATCCAATACATGTCATCAACTGTTTGCACTCAGTCACCCAGTAACAGGCTCCCGGAAATAAATTGCTATTGGGAATTACTCATCAGTTCTCTTGCATATTAGAAATCCACCAATATTAAAGTTACAATTGTGTAATTGCTTTTAGCTCTAGTTATTACTGGTCATATTGACAGAATATGCACTGTGGTCGCAGAAAGATGTATACAGCACTGTAACATCCTTTGTAATGTAAGTTGTTTTTGGCCCAATGACAGACCCATTCTGATTCTGTTTCATCACTAGCTAATGTTGTTTTGTTGCCAGCGAAGATCCGACGTCTCTACGACATTGCCAACATTCTTACAAGCCTTGACCTGATCCGTAAAGTTCACGTGACAGAGGTTCGTGGTCGGAAGCCAGCATTCAAGTATGTTGGGCCTAATGTGGAGGATATCAAGGAAGTGGAAGGTATGAAACTCACAAATCCATCACTTATAACTTATTACGTGTTTCCAAACATAGACGCATTGCACAATGCAATTTGCTACTTGTGAAATAAAACTATATCTACTCTACTTTTTGTTACTAGAGTTGGAATTAGGGCTTTCTTGTTTGCTGCACCAACTCTGGAATTCACTCCCTATTAGTGAGCAGCAGAAACATCTTTTTAACCATGCCTCCCTCCTCAGCTCCTATTAATGAGCAGCAGAACCATTTTTTTAACCATGCCTGCGCTCCTCAGCTCCTATTAGTGAGCAGCAGAAACATCTTTTTAACCATGCCTGCCCTCCTCAGCTCCTATTAGTGAGCAGCAGAACCATTTTTTTAACCATGCCTGCGCTCCTCAGCTCCTATTAGTGAGCAGCAGAAACATCTTTTTAACCATGCCTGCCCTCCTCATCTCCTATTAGTGAGCAGCAGAAACATCTTTTTAACCATGCCTGCCCTCCTCAGCTCCTATTAGTGAGCAGCAGAAACATCTTTTTAACCATGCCTGCCCTCCTCAGCTCCTATTAGTGAGCAGCAGAAACATCTTTTTAACTATGCCTGCGCTCCTCAGCTCCTATTAGTGAGCAGCAGAAACATCTTTTTAACCATGCCTGCCTTCCTTAGCTCCTACTAGTGAGCAGCAGAAACATCTTTTTAACCATGCCTGCCTTCCTTAGTTTCTACTAGTGAGCAGCAGAAACATCTTTTTAACCATGCCTGCCCTCCTCAGCTCCTATTAGTGAGCAGCAGAAACATCTTTTTAACTATGCCTGCGCTCCTCAGCTCCTATTAGTGAGCAGCAGAAACATCTTTTTAACCATGCCTGCCTTCCTTAGCTCCTACTAGTGAGCAGCAGAAACATCTTTTTAACCATGCCTGCCTTCCTTAGTTTCTACTAGTGAGCAGCAGAAACATCTTTTTAACCATGCCTGCCCTCCTCAGCTCCTATTAGTGAGTAGCAGAAACATCTTTTTAACCATGTCTGCGCTCCTCAGCTCCTACTAGTGAGCAGCAGAAACATCTTTTTAACCATGCCTGCCCTCCTCAGCTCCTATTAGTGAGCAGCAGAAACATCTTTTTAACTATGCCTGCGCTCCTCAGCTCCTATTAGTGAGCAGCAGAAACATCTTTTTAACTATGCCTGCCCTCCTCAGCTCCTATTAGTGAGTAGCAGAAACATCTTTTTAACCATGCCTGCCCTCCTCAGCTCCTACTAGTGAGCAGCAGAAATATCTTTTTAACCATGCCTGCCCTCCTCAGCTCCTATTAGTGAGCAGCAGAAACATCTTTTTAACCATGCCTGCCCTCCTCAGCTCCTATTAGTGAGCAGCAGAAACATCTTTTTAACCATGCCTGCGCTCCTCAGCTCCTATTAGTGAGCAGCAGAAACATCTTTTTAACCATGCCTGCCCTCCTCAGCTCCTATTAGTGAGCAGCAGAAACATCTTTTTAACCATGCCTGCCCTCCTCAGCTCCTATTAGTGAGCAGCAGAAACATCTTTTTAACCATGCCTGCCCTCCTCAGCTCCTATTAGTGAGCAGCAGAAACATCTTTTTAACTATGCCTGCGCTCCTCAGCTCCTATTAGTGAGCAGCAGAAACATCTTTTTAACCATGCCTGCCTTCCTTAGCTCCTACTAGTGAGCAGCAGAAACATCTTTTTAACCATGCCTGCCTTCCTTAGCTCCTACTAGTGAGCAGCAGAAACATCTTTTTAACCATGCCTGCCTTCCTTAGTTTCTACTAGTGAGCAGCAGAAACATCTTTTTAACCATGCCTGCCCTCCTCAGCTCCTATTAGTGAGTAGCAGAAACATCTTTTTAACCATGTCTGCGCTCCTCAGCTCCTACTAGTGAGCAGCAGAAACATCTTTTTAACCATGCCTGCCCTCCTCAGCTCCTATTAGTGAGCAGCAGAAACATCTTTTTAACTATGCCTGCGCTCCTCAGCTCCTATTAGTGAGCAGCAGAAACATCTTTTTAACTATGCCTGCCCTCCTCAGCTCCTATTAGTGAGTAGCAGAAACATCTTTTTAACCATGCCTGCCCTCCTCAGCTCCTACTAGTGAGCAGCAGAAACATCTTTTTAACCATGCCTGCCCTCCTCAGCTCCTATTAGTGAGTAGCAGAAACATCTTTTTAACCATGCCTGCGCTCCTCAGCTCCTATTAGTGAGCAGCAGAAACATCTTTTTAACTATGCCTGCCCTCCTCAGCTCCTATTAGTGAGTAGCAGAAACATCTTTTTAACCATGCCTGCCCTCCTCAGCTCCTATTAGTGAGCAGCAGAAACATCTTTTTAACTATGCCTGCCTTCCTCAGCTCCTATTAGTGAGTAGCAGAAACATCTTTTTAACCATGCCTGCGCTCCTCAGCTCCTATTAGTGAGCAGCAGAAACATCTTTTTAACTATGCCTGCCCTCCTCAGCTCCTATTAGTGAGTAGCAGAAACATCTTTTTAACCATGCCTGCCCTCCTCAGCTCCTATTAGTGAGTAGCAGAAACATCTGTTTAACCATGCCTGCGCTCCTCAGCTCCTATTAGTGAGCAGCAGAAACATCTTTTTAACCATGCCTGCCCTCCTCAGCTCCTATTAGTGAGCAGCAGAAACATCTTTTTAACTATGCCTGCGCTCCTCAGCTCCTATTAGTGAGCAGCAGAAACATCTTTTTAACTATGCCTGCCCTCCTCAGCTCCTATTAGTGAGCAGCAGAAACATCTTTTTAACCATGCCTGCCTTCCTTAGCTCCTACTAGTGAGCAGCAGAAACATCTTTTTAACCATGTCTGCGCTCCTCAGCTCCTACTAGTGAGCAGCAGAAACATCTTTTTAACCATGCCTGCGCTCCTCAGCTCCTACTAGTGAGCAGCAGAAACATCTTTTTAACCATGCCTGCCTTCCTTAGCTCCTACTAGTGAGCAGCAGAAACATCTTTTTAACCATGCCTGCCTTCCTTAGCTCCTACTAGCGAGCAGCAGAAACATCTTTTTAACCATGCCTGCCCTCCTCAGCTCCTATTAGTGAGTAGCAGAAACATCTTTTTAACCATGCCTGCCCTCCTCAGCTCCTATTAGTGAGCAGCAGAAACATCTTTTTAACTATGCCTGCTTTCCTCAGCTCCTACTAGTGAGCAGCAGAAACATCTTTTTAACCATGCCTGCCCTCCTCAGCTCCTATTAGTGAGCAGCAGAAACATCTTTTTAACCATGCCTGCCCTCCTCAGCTCCTACTAGTGAGCAGCAGAAACATCTTTTTAACCATGCCTGCCCTCCTCAGCTCCTATTAGTGAGCAGCAGAAACATCTTTTTAACCATGCCTGCCTTCCTCAGCTCCTACTAGTGAGCAGCAGAAACATCTTTTTAACCATGCCTGCCCTCCTCAGCTCCTACTAGTGAGCAGCAGAAACATCTTTTTAACCATGCCTGCCCTCCTCAGCTCCTATTAGTGAGCAGCAGAAACATCTTTTTAACCATGCCTGCCTTCCTCAGCTCCTACTAGTGAGCAGCAGAAACATCTTTTTAACCATGCCTGCGCTCCTCAGCTCCTATTAGTGAGCAGCAGAAACATCTTTTTAACCATGCCTGCCCTCCTCAGCTCCTATTAGTGAGCAGCAGAAACATCTTTTTAACCATGCCTGCCCTCCTCAGCTCCTACTAGTGAGCAGCAGAAACATCTTTTTAACCATGCCTGCCCTCCTCAGTTGATGGTGTATGCTTGCCTAATTTCATGCTCCTTAATTAATAAATCTAAATGTCATTCTTTGGCCTATTTCAATCTACGCTGGACTTGTGTTGTTATTTTGCATAATATAACATTACATGTCTATGATAATGAGATGGTCTTCTCAGGTTCAGGCTGATCTGTTGTTGGCACTCTTGAGACCTGTATGTGTTGTCTTAACCCAGCTCAGCATCTAAACACCCAATACAGTGTCTTCATTACCTAAAATGTGATATTGACATTTCCAAAAAATTATTGTTGTCTGTTTTCCTGCAAGACATTAAGAGCATGTTTTTAAGTATAATTCCGTGATTTAGGATTTGTGTAATTTAATCATTGATTTCCAGCTTGTTCACGTGATGGCAACCATAGGCCGAGTTCGAAGCACTCCCTTCTTGACTGCATACAGAACCCACAGGGTGAGGGTGGCTTGAAATTTGGGGTGTACATTTTAATATTAGTTCATAGGTATCACGTCATGTCGGATCACTTGACTTAGATTTGGAAAGCATGTTGTTGATGTGATGCCTCAGTCGACTGGACGAGGGTTTAAATCTTATTGCTGCTGTTTTGAAGTTTGGGCAGTTTTGTTCATTCCACATTGCCTTAGTTCACTCAACTGTATAAATGAGAACTTGGCTATATGCAGTGGTGGATATGTGTGAACAAATTGTCTTTGTGCAGTAATTGTAGAATAGCTGAATGTTTCCTAGAGAAATTGAGTTGGTGTTTATTTAAACAGGTCTGATAGGGAGTGAAGTGTAAAGTGCTTTGATTGTTTCTAACTGCGGTCTGGATACTCTGCTGTATAACATCACTTCTTGCATCCAACATGTTGTGTTGACATGTTTGCAGTGTGCAGCATCCTGAACAGCCAGCAGTGCTTTAAGCCCATAAGTCGACACTCCCTGCTCAGTCAACCCATTCTTGACCTGGGCATATCAGGTGAGTACCACCCAACAAACCTGAACGTGTGTGTCACCCTGCCCCCTGTGGAGTAAACAATAACAACACCTTAGATATGTGGGCATCTCATACTATACTAATCATTGCTGTCTAAAAATCTATGCATCTTATCCAAGACTTGAATTATAATTATTCTTTAGTGGGTGATGTAATTGTAGATAGGCGAGCCCACCGTCGAATGACTTCCCACAGTGCCATGCCAAAGTTCAGTCGTCACGCATCCTTTGAACAGATCTGTGAGGTTGCTGAGCAGGAGAGGAATCGGCTGTACTTCGAGTCACGCTCACAACCTTCTAGTCCAACTATCAAACGTATGTCGCATTGTGACAAATTTAATTTCTGTTACTATGGCTGTATAACTTTTAGCATTTTAAACTTTGAAAATGTACGTGCTTAACATACTTTTGAGACCGAGTGTTTCTGCAAAATTTCATTTAACAAACAACAGACAGACTCTTATTTGCTACCATGTTCGTGTTCATGTGACATTGACTAGATGTCTACCATATACTGTTCCATGTGCTAGTTAGATTTCTGAAGATTCTATGTTACTAAATCTGCAAAGAGCTGTTGGGGACTAAACAAAGCTGTTGCAACATTGTTCACTTGAGACTACTTTTAAACTAGTATTGCTCTAAAAAAACAAACATCAATGTTAAAAAAAAGACAAAATTCAGTAAACTTTCATACACAATAAACCAAATGTTTTCATATATGACAGTGGGGATATATGGTATCTAGTTTCGGCTCAATTTTGGAAACATTGCTTTAACATAGAATCTTGTCAATGGTTTCTTTTACAGGGCAACCGATTCTGCCATGTTTCCACTCAACAAACCGGGGCGGTTCCATGTCAGCACTGCCCTCTAGTGCCAGTAGTCTCAAACACTTGATGATGATACGCGGTGCAAAATGTGAGAACAGTTCAGGAGATGGAAGCAGTGTGAGTGATGTGGAGAATGACATGAGGTACACATTGGTGCAGAAGTATCCCATCCAGACTGTCACGCTCACTCCCATTGGACAGATGCAGAACGGCAAGACAAACGGAGCCACCACGACCAGCATGGATCAAGACTCTGGCAGTGTGTCAGAGTCACAGATGTTGATGAAGGCGGAGTTGAGTCAGCCTGATACGACCAGGCAGCCGACTATTGTAACGTTGACAAAAGACCAACTCGACGCCGTTATACGTTCATTGTCAAGCAGCAGCGGTAGCTCGACCGACACTGATAACATGGATCCATCAAGTGCAAAATATGTTGATGCTTCAACTCAGTCATCGCCACAGATCCCCAGTGGAATTGTGAATCTGATAAAGAAGTTGGATGAGGGGCCGACAAAGCAGGGGCAACTGCCAGTTGCTATGCTCCTGGGGGGTGGCGATGGTGGGGGTATGCAGACTGTCCAGTTGCCAGGTGATCACACGCCCTGTGTCCAGATCATCCACTTGGACTGTAGCTCGGCTGCGACTACAGTAACCAATAGCAACAAGACAACGATTGCTAACGGCAACAAACGGCCCCTGTTGATTACCGATGCTATGATGCAGGTGAAGCGCCAGAGGACAGAACAGTTCGTGCGAACAACTAGTATGAGTGGTGCAGTTCCAGCACAGTCAGTGAGGCGGTCACCGGAGCCGGCAGGGCCAATGACCAGCTTGCTGAATACGCAAGATGCAGAAGTGGCAAATATCACACAGATGGCTGTGACTCCAAGTGCACCTAAGACAGTTACAAAACCAATACCGTCGCCACTGCAGATGGTTCATGGTGAATCTGAATTTCACAGCACGGCATCGCCATTTATACAACACCCCAACTATCAGCTACCATCTCCGCCCAAGGTCACATTGATTGGCTATGATCTCACGTCACCCTTGCTGCATGGCTTCAACGAAGAGATCTCTCCCGTGTCTCAGTTAAACACACCCCCTATTGACTACATACTGCAGCAGCCTTTAGAGGAGACTTCCATACAGGGTGGACCTTTCGTGTTCCAGTTCCCAGCATCATCTACTGCCGGGGTAAATACCCCTGTGTCGATGCAGCCGTCACTGCCGTCTCAGTGCTCACAACCCAACACCCCCACATTCCGACTGTCAAGCACCAGCTCGCCCATCATGCTGTTACAGTCGCGTCACAGTGACGGCCCACCGGACAATGCCAGACAGCAGGCCACACCGCAACAACAGTATCTACAGCCACCGATGAAGACACGAGCTCCACCAATGAACACACGGACACTGGCTGGCAACGGTGGCATGTTTGGTATGTCTGGTATATCACCGTCAATGAAGATATCACCACTTCACTCCATGAGTGGACCATTAGTTCATGCTGTTTTCCCGACCGCAAAAGCATCACCTGCGAACATTCAACCACTACCCGCCATTGGCTTCACTTCAGGCATTTCCCGCCCGCTTGGTGGTTACACACCTACATCAGGAAACATTGTCAATTTGGTACCATTGTTCTCAAGTTCACCACAAGAGGGCAATCTGAAAGTGGTGAACCCCCCACAGAGTCAGGTACATGCTGGGTTGACACACAACTTGCAGAAGCCGATTCCAGTGTCTCTGGAGTCGAACTTTTCCCTTCTGTCTCAGTCGGCTGGTGTCAAAGTCGATCAATCGCTGACAAACAGGAGCGATTATATGATGAGAACGCCACGATCGCAAATGTTCAGCCAAGAACTGATGTCGCCGTCTCAAAACATGTGCACACCGACCAGCAATGTTGTTGCCACTAACAAAGTGGCGGCCACACCAAACACGTTCTTCCGTGGCACGCCTGGTGGCATGGTACCACCTGGTGGCATGGTACCAGTATCAACAGCTGCGTATTCCCAGCATGTGCTCCTCAACCAGAACTCAGCATTCCAGTGTGTCAGTCCATTCCAGCCAATCACGGGCAGTGTGTCGGCGGCCAGACGCCTCGCCATGACGCACTTTGACCCTCAGCCTTGAACTGGCTCTCAATGCAACTTCCATCCACTTTTTCTCATCTACTAGAAAAAAAATCTGCTGTGAGTAATAGACTTGACCAGATAACATGTGACAGGTATCTTCGTAGCGTATTTATAGCACAAGTGAAATACCAAAATAACTTGTGCTGATGTTGCTCAATTTTAAAGTAGTTTTTTAATTGGAGAAATGTGGCCCATAGTTGTTGCAGTTTGTGTGTTTTAGTGTTTTTGAATTACAAAGTACACATTGTACAATTTCCATGAACGTAACTTGTTCATTTTGCTTAGTTATGAGTGTATATATGAATATATTTATATATACATTGTATTTCAACTACTGGGCAAAGTTTCTATGCCATCTGGCAATATTGGGTAACTAAATGGTTGGCAGAGAGCAGTTTTTAAATGATTAAATATCCGTGCTTGAATTACGTCAATATGGTTACTACAAGATGCCATGTCTGTATCAGGTAACTTGCTTGTCTAATTGGACAGACATCTCAGTACTGATTTGAAATCTATGAGAATATTTTTTAATGGATTTTAACGACAATTTATGGATTTCACTGAAAAATATCAAACGGAACTGGATAATGGTGGTTTGTGCAATTTCAAACGTGCATGTGTGGTCGTGTGTGAAGTTTACTAAAGCTTTAATTATGTGCCACCGCGCTTTCATCACCTACCATGTAACCAGTGTAGGTTTCACAAGTTTTATAACATGGATTAAATTATTTTTGTTGGGTGTTTTAGTGACAATCAGCCCTTGATTTAACAAGTTGGCTTATGGTGCTTGTATTACAACAAACCTGTTGAGTTCGCCTTGATGTGAACATTTGGCTAAATGTTATTGTTGTTGGTTTGGTGGTTGTTAATAATACAAAATACGGCAATATTTCCATGGTGAATATAAGTCAGTATTCAATGTGTTAAATGTGTTATTTTGTTAGTCACATATTTGTCTCAGTGAAAAGTGATAGCTGCACTTTACATGCTACAACATCATTTATTTAATCATAACTTTGTGACTAATGTTTATGTTACTGATAGTTCATGTCTGATAATGTAATTTAAGTTTCATGCGGGGCTACACTACCTTGCCATCAGCATAAGCCATATAGAAATGCCTAATATATTTTCTTTGAATGCATACTCCTTATTCTCACTCTCACATTCAGTTTTATGTCTAATTGTGTGACATTATCAAATGTGTTATTACTAAATTTGAACAGTAAAAAGTGTATATAATGATGAAAGTATAGTTGTGTCATAAGAAATTCGTCCACATGACCATCAAAAGATGGTCATGTTTTACCTAAATTGTGTTTGCTTTATAGTCATTTCGTTTTGAAGAACTGAATGCATTGTCAAAGTGGGAATGGGGGCTAACTACAATAGAATGTTATAATTTCTTATATACTGTTTCTTCCAGAGATGTTAATATATTAATTATTGTATTGCTAGATGAGAGTTGTAAGTTTAATTGTTGTATATGATGTATGCTGACGAGACTATTATATTCATTTGCAAATGTTGAGGATTGTTAATGTCCACTGGCTGATCAGCCATTATTTATTCAAGTAACAGTTGGTTTTTATAACCAGCAAAGTAAACTTCAATATTTTATTCATTTAATTTACAGCTCTGTGCGTTATAATGAACATTGTGGCTGGAATTATATATGATGTGTTTTATTGATGGTTGTTTGGTGTTCCATGTCAAACACATTAATATGAAGCATTAGCTAAGCTAGTCCATTATGTAATTTGATAGCCACTATGTTACATCATATTTTCATGACAAACTTATCAGAATACTGATCGTTTGTTCAGATTTAAACTTTGAGCTGTTGGATTGGTTATTGGTGCAGTGTCATAAATGCTAGAGCAGCAATATGATCTCTGTGTACTTTAACAAACACTTAGCCCTGTTGAAGATATTTAGTATTTTTTATTCTGATGTTCTTACTTCCATAAATTTTATTGGTGCGGTTTAGTGTAGACCACCGTTCTGTTTAACTTCAACAAATTTGTATTCGTCATGTTGCATTCATGCAGATTCTTGTTCATCACGAGATAGGCAGTCACTGAAGTTGTAAATATCTGAAAAATATGTAATTATTATGATACATTGTGTAATGAATTACAGTGATTTGGTCCATCTGAGCTCACATGACAATGTGTGTGTTTTATTCATTGATACTGCAATGTGTTTATAGCGATTAATAGTGCATACCTAAATAAAATTACATATTGAAACAAAATGTGTATTTTTTGGTTGTACATATAGAAAATGGCTATAGAGATTACAAGGAGACGCCAACGACCTAACCGAGGCCATGACCACACATCATTATCAGAATTGCATTGTGTCAGATCTAAAGGGACCACCCCTCAACTTCAAAAAAAATTTGCTATCTGGGGTCGGGCGTTGTGCCCCGAAATCACCCATCGAAGGGGAAAAAAAAGTACATTTATTTAATGGAATGACGCCAAGGCTTAAACAGTGTCAAATGTTCCCTTGCCCTTGGGGTTCCCCGAGTATGGAATGACCAATGCCAGCAACCCCCCTGCCAGAGGGTGAGAAAAGGGGCATTCATTTAGATAAACAGTGATTGATGGCAGCATCTTTGTACATGAAACTGTGTACGCAGAATCGTCCGCCCCGCTATTGAGCTAAGGGCGGAGATCCAGGCCCTGAAAATCGTACGTACGAATTTGGGCTTTCCGTAGTCAAATGACTACGGAACTAATAAGTTTTAAAACCGATACGCACTAACCGTTTCACATGTGTATTCCGTAACATACAACCGACACTTGGGCGTCAAGAAAAAGAAAAATGTGCTCTAAATAATTATTTATGAGTACATTTATTGGTCACATAGAATTTTTTTCATAAATAGCCGCCATACTGTGCACGTGATGTTGCCTTTGGGTCACATGGTCTAACGCGATTTCGTGTAGAATGAGGCCAGAGTGGGCCAGCAGCACAGACATAAATAAAACACCTGTTAGTAACTTAGTAGTTTATAGGAGGGTAATTAATGATGTAACTCTATGGCCAGCAGACGGCAATTCTTAGCTTGACCTTATATTCATCTATGAGATTCCCGTTTTGTAGTCGCGTTCACAAAACATCCGGTTTTCTGTGATATGTCAAAAACACATGCGTTCTGACAAAAAGGTAATAATTTCACATGTTTACATGGTTATTGTCAGGTAACTTTAGTGATATACATATTACAATGCATACAGACATGAAATATGTGTTTATGGCTCTGTTTATGGCATTTTTTTAGAGTTTCACGTTTCATGAAAATGCGTACGTTTTTGACGAGCGGGTCCTTCGCCTATACAACAGAAACAGCCAGATAGTAAAAAATTGTATGGCGATTGATTTTGCCTAGAAACCGTGCTGCAGCTAGCGAGTCAACATGTGCAGTCATGGCCAGGGATCGTTTGGTGAAGATGTGTTCCAGTCGTGGTGAACAAATCCCCCTGGTACTCGACAAGTACCTCTCACCTCGGTACTCGACAAGTACCTCTCACCTCGGTACTCGACAAGTACCTCTCACCTCGGTACTCGACAAGTACCTCTCACCTCGGTACTCGACAAGTACCTCTCACCTCGGTACTCGACAAGTACCTCTCACCTCGGTACTCGACAAGTACCTCTCACCTCGGTACTCCACAAGTTCCTCTCACCATTGGTCAGATTCGGAGCGAAAGCTGCGTCGATCAGGGTATCATCACACATTTATCATCATTGGACCTGACCAGGCCCTGCGGTAGAGTGGGACGGAGCTCCTAAAACATGGAGCATTCAAGGAAGAGTTTACTCGTTTCCTGATGGATGAATGACACAAACCGCAATACTCGCCAATCATAGGACAGTATACATATCACATGGTGGTAAATGCGACGAAGACCAACAAAGGCAGACTGCTGCAAACAGAAGTACCTCTTCCCCGTGCACCAAGATGCTTGCCAATCACATCAAAAGGGTCCACTTTGTGCAAGGATCTGGAAGAGGGCCGACTAGACTGATCCGACTGGTGAGAGGAATACCACCTACTACAGATAGAACGACACTGAACCCTGCTTGGAGCTTGACTAGTAGCAGTGCACTCCTGTGTAGTCCCTCGCGGCCACTGCTTGGAGCTTGACTAGTGGCAGTGCACTCCTGTGTAGTCCCTCGCGGCCACTGCCTGGAGCTTGACTAGTGGCAGTGCACTCCTGTGTAGTCCCTCGCGGCCACTGCCTGGAGCTTGACTAGTGGCAGTGCACTCCTGTGTAGTCCCTCGCGGCCACTGCGACGACGGGAATAGCGTGGGAGTGACGTCAACAGATGATGAGTCAGGCAATGCGTGGAGCGAGGACTTTGATGACATCTAATGCATTCATTAGAACAATAAGTGTAATAATAATAATGCTATTTTCCTGATGAATATATAATTGGACAATGAACAATGACTGAACACATTGTCGAGTTCCTTAAAATTTTAGTTATACAGAAACCAAGTGTTTCATTTGATAGCCTTTTAGCAAGATCCCATTGTACTGTGATGTAGTATAGCAGTGTCGGCGCTGTGCTGTAGTATAGCAGTGTCGGCGCTGTGCTGTAGTATAGCAGTGTCGGCGCCGTGCTGTAGTATAGCAGTGTCGGCGCTGTGCTGTAGTATAGCAGTGTCGGCGCCGTGCTGTAGTATAGCAGTGTCGGCGCCGTGCTGTAGTATAGCAGTGTCGGCGCCGTGCTGTAGTATAGCAGTGTCGGCGCCGTGCTGTAGTATAGCAGTGTCGGCGCCGTGCTGTAGTATAGCAGTGCCGGCGCTGTGTTGTTCGAATAAATGGATTTGTGCTTTTGTTATGACTTGGTAATGTTAAAATATTTGTCGAAATCAAACAACGTTGTGTTTCTCGGGGAAGAGTAGCCGGCGCTCCCGGTTGTCTCGGGGAAGAGTGGCCGGCGCTCCCGGTTGTCTCGGGGAAGAGTGGTCGGCGCTCCCGGTCGTCTCGGGGAAGAGTAGCCGGCGCTCCCGGTTGTCTCGGGGAAGAGTGGCCGGCGCTCCCGGTCGTCTCGGGACTCCCGGTCATCGTTGAGCAGCTACATCAGCCCGGGGAGTGAGTCGGGGAGGCAGGACCACCATGAGGCCAAATTCGAGGAGAGGGCACGCAAGGCGACAATGCGTATGCGAGGTGAAGCCTATTCTTTAGGGTTACGGGGCTCTGGGAGAATCCACCTGCCAGGCTCTGAAAGAGGTGTTCGTGGATGAGTATACGATGGTTGCGTAGACAATATAGCATCGACACAAACAACGACCCAAGCACCCTCCCAAAGCACCCTCCCAAAGCACCCTCCTAAAGCACCCTCCCAAAACACCCTCCCAAAGCACCCTCCCAAAGCACCCTCCCAAAGCACCCTCCTAAAGCACCCTCCCAAAGCACCCTCCCAAAGCACCCTCCTAAAGAGTCCAATTAAGTGGTTCCAGTGTCAAACATCCAAGAATGGACCCCACTCTTTTTGCTTTACCAAGCCACCCGCCTTAAAGCTTTCCCTGATGAAGGTTATGGTATAGCCACTTATATGTATCATATCCTCCAGATAGCCGAGAGGAGGAGGTTTGAGGTCGCGGTCGAGTATGATGGCCAATTCCGCATCCAGAGAGCAGAATAGCTTCTCCCATTGGAAGTTTTCCGCTACGACTGTTACATCGAGTGTACGGTCTGTAGTGTTTTCTGGTTAGCATACAATACAGCATACAATACAGCATACAATACAAGTTCGTAAATCAACCGGTACTTTATTCACCTGGCCATGAGGGTGTCTCTCCCCGAGATATTCTCCCCCGTATTATTACAACAATAGATCATGCCACATCCTCCGTTCTCATATTTGGTCAGAGGTTACCAGCACATGACCAGGTTACACAGCGACATCGTAATCGCTCAGGTTGGACGGCAGCTTCCTCTCTCTTGCAGGATTCCGTCTCGGGGCTACGTCTGCCATTGGTCGATCTGGCTGTGCTGCGGCTTCGCCCGGGTCGCCATCTTCTCCGTCCTCGTCATCGGGGATTTCGATATCCTCCAGTGTTGCCGTGTCATACGGCGGCGCAGTCGGAGCAGGGTTCAGGTGACGTCGATTGCGTCGAACGTCGCCTTGGTGTGTCCTCACGATGTACGACCGGGGCGACTGTGAGCCGACCTCTTTTAGCACGGTGCCTCGCCGGTCCATGTCAGTGACCCACACATGCTCTCCCGGCATCAGTCGTCTCAAGTGGACTGCTCGATGGCGCTTGTCGAATGACTTTTGTTGTCGATTCTTTATCTCAAGCCGCGACTTCCTCGCTCCTCGTAGATGCGACCACTGTGGTTCTAGTAAGGCTGGTATCGTCGGTATTGGCGTCCGAAGCTTCCGCCCCATCAGTAGCTCAGCTGGGCTGTAACCATTGCTCAAGGGCGTCGACCTATTCGCGAGAAGTGTGTCGTACGGGTTGTCGCTCTTCGCCAGTAGACATTTTAGGGTCTTCACGGCTCGCTCAGCTTCACCATTTGACCGAGGGCTGCTTGTCGTGTGTAGAAAGCCCCTCGCTGCAGCAAACCTCCTGAATGTATCTGATGCGTACTGGGGACCACTGTCTGTGACCACAACTTCAGGGACGCCATGACGTGCAAACATTGATGTCATGTGGTTCACGATGGAAGCCGACGTCGTGCTGCTCAGTTTGGAGATCTCAACGAACGCCGATAGATAGTCAACAACAAGTAAGTATGGTGAACCGTTTAGTTCGAAGAGGTCAGAGCCAACCTTCTGCCATGGGCGTTCTGGAACATCAGATGGTATCATCGGCTCTGCTTGATTGACTCGTTCTTTGGCGCATCTAGCGCAGCTCTCCACCAAGTCTTCGATCTGTTTGCTCAGACCCGGCCACCAAACTGATTGCTTCGCCCGTTCTCTGCATTTAGTGATACCATCCTTCGTGGTGTCCTTCGTGGTGTCCTTCGTGGTGTCCTTGGAGGATCTTCTCCAGTATCGATGGTCGCATTGCCAGCGGAATGACGAGGCGACTCCCCTTCAGCAGCAAGCCTTGTTGCACAGTGAGCTCTACAGCGACTTGCAGGTACACCTTCTCGTCCGGCCTCAGTCTCGCCCTGTCGGGCCATCCTTGCTGGCAGTAAGTCTGGATGCGTTGGCGGGTGGCGTCGTCCACCTGGGCCTGCTTCAGTTCGAGTAGGCGCTTCTCGGTAATGGGAAGTGTCTTCAAAACTGCATTGACATATGCTTGGCAGTCCTGCTCGAAGCTTACGTCTTGCGGTTGTCTGTGCTCCACAATGGGTGCTCGTGACAGCGTATCAGCCGTAATCAAGTCCTTGCCGGCTACATGTGCGATACTATAGTTGAATCGCATCAGCCTCATTCTGAAGCGCTGAATCCTGGGCGGCAGCTGATCAAGTGTCTTCTGTCCAAGAAGTGACACGAGAGGCTTGTGGTCGGTCTCGACGTGAAATGTTTTCCCCAGAAGGAAGTCGCTGAATCGCTCACAAGCCCACGTCGTGGCGAGTGCTTCCTTTTCTATTTGGGCATAGCGTTGTTCCGTGCTCGACATGGATCTGGAGGCATATGCGACTGGCTGAAGTTTACCATCTGGTTGTCTCTGTAGAAGTACTGCTCCTAGGCCGTGTGAGGACGCGTCTGCAGATAGTGTCGTTTCCTGCTTTGCGTCGAACAGAGCCAGTATTGGTGTTGATGTAATGCTCTCTTTCAACTGCTTGAAGCACCGCTGCTGGTCGTGGCCCCAGGTCCAGTCGTTCTTCTTGCACAGAAGGTCGCGCATCGGTTTCGTGATTTCAGCTAGGTGTGGCGTAAACTTCCCCAGCTGGTTGACCATTCCCATAAATCGACGGACTCCGTTCACATCGACTGGTTCAGGCATGTCGAGAATCGCCCTGATCTTCTCTCTGTCTGGGTGTATTCCCGACGCGTCAATCATCTGGCCCAAGAACGTCACGTGTTGAATTGAGAATTGACACTTCTTCGTGTTCAGTGTCACCTTGGCCTGCTGCAGCCCCGAGAGAACCTCGTGTAGGCGCTGATCGTGTTATGGCTGAGTGGCACCGAAGACGAGTACGTCATCCATTTGACATAGGACTCCAGGTATCCCCTCCAGGATTGCCGACATTCGTCGTTGATAATGTTATGGTGCTGACGAAATGCCGAAGGGTAGCCTTCTGAAGGCGAATATACCGAACGGTGTGATAAACGTTGTCAGCAGAGTCGATTCTTCAGTCAACGGGACTTGCCAAAACCCAGAGTTTGCGTCCAGTTTTGAGAATATCTTGGCACCTGCTAGCTGTCCTAGAGTATAGTCGACCGAAGGCATCTCATATCGTTCCCGAAGTACACTTTCATTTAGTTTTGTTAGGTCGACGCAGATCCTGACATCGTCTTGTGATTTTGGGACAACCACCATGGGCGCGCACCAATCAGTTGGCTGTTTGACTTTACTGATGACGCCCAAAGCTTCCATCCTCTTCAGTTCTCTTTTCGTTTTCTCCATCAATGGTAGGGCCACACGTCGGCACATTGACGGCGAAAGGCTGCGCGTTCTCCTTCCGTGTGATCGTGTACGGCCCTTCGATCTTGCCGAGGCCGTTCAAGAGATCCGGAAATTCTCTGTTGCCCCTTCTACCGACTCCACTCGGCTGATCAACCGCAGCGCGTCTATTGCAGGGTTGCCTCGAAGAGCCTTGTGTATGCCCCGGACGACGTATATGTTCTGCTTTGTGGCTGTAGTCTTCCCTTGTAGCACCGTTGCGAACATTCCCACAACGTCCAGCAAACCGTTGTTGCCAACCCCGAAGAGTTTCTTATTAGCCTTTCGGAGCGGGTTCACACCTATCAGTTCATTGTACAACTGCTCAGGAATCACTGTTTCGTCTGCACCGGTGTCAATGCGAAATTTAACACCTGACCCCCCATTTTCAGTGTTATCAACCACTGTTGGTTTGTTGTCAGCGACTGAGCCTAGAAATGTGTATTCTGTGTCATTGCCATCATCGCACACTGCACCAATTTTTTTGGACAAGCAAACTGAAGCAAAATGGCCTGTCTTTGAACATTGATGGCACTTTGCATCTTTCGCTGGGCAGTATTGTTTCTGATGTGACTGCCTGCCAGTCACAGATGGCTGGTTGGTCTGATACGAAGACGCGGTGTACGACGTCTGTTTCCCTTGTTGTAATGCCGCTCTCGGTCTGCGCTCAAACGGACCACGATACGGCCTGGATGCATAGCGTCGACGTTCGTGGCGCCATCTTGCGACCGTGACTGCATGCTGTCGATATTCATCGCGCCCTCTTGCGGACTACTTCGCACTACAGTTTGTTGTTTTCGTACGGCCTCCTTTTGGCGTGCGTGATCAACCGCTCTCTTCAGAGTAAGCTTTGCGTCTAGTTGTAGCTTCTCGGATAACTGTTCGTCACGCAAGCCAACAACAATTCTATCGCGAATCATGTCATCCTTCAGCGCCCCGTACTCACAGTGTTCGACTAGCTTGTACAGGTCCGTGACGAACGCGTCTACAGATTCACCGGTCTGTTGTTGTCGATGCCAATATGTCCTCTATCTTAAATCTACTTAGATTTTCAGAAAGCTTTTGACAAAGTGCCACATCAAAGATTACTACTTAAATTAAAAGCCCAAGATATCGGGGATAGCTTAACTGACTGGATAGAACAATGGCTGACTGACAGAAGACAACGAGTTGTAGTAGATGGAGAAGTTTCAAATTGGAAATCGGTTTTGAGTGGGGTACCTCAAGGATCAGTGTTAGGACCTATATTATTCGTAATATATATCAATGACTTGGACGACAGTATAACAAGTAACGTACTGAAATTTGCGGATGACACAAAACTGTTTAGAAAGGTTAATACTGATGGTGATAAACAACATTTACAAAACAATCTAGACAGATTAGTGAAATGGTCTGAGAAATGGCAGATGTTGTTCAATTTTGGGAAATGTAAATGCCTACATACAGGACATGGGAACTTGAATGTAAACTATAAAATGGGAGATACTGTTCTGGGTACTACTGTAAAAGAAAAGGACTTAGGAGTTACAATAAGCGCTGATATGAAAGTTTCAGAGCAGTGTGGTATTGCAGCTTCAAAGGGTAATCAAACTCTTGGATTGATTAGAAGAAACATAACATACAAGGGAAAAAAGTTAATTATACCTCTTTATAAAGCAATAGTTAGACCTCATTTAGAATACTGTATACAAGCATGGAGACCATATCGTAAGAAGGATATAGTTACGCTTGAACGCATACAAAGGAGAGCAACTAAAATTATTCCAGAACTGAGAGATCTTAGTTATGAAGAACGCCTGAAAGAATGTGGTTTAACAACTCAAGAGACAAGGAGGTTAAGAGGAGATCAGATTGAAGTTTTTAAGATATTGAATGGGTATGAAAATGTTGATAGAAATATGTTTTTCTCACTCAAGAAGGATAGCAGAACTAGAGGACATGAGGTAAAATTAGTAAAGGATCAATGTAGATTGGACATCAGGAAGCACTCGTTCTCACAGAGGACAATAAATGAATGGAACAAATTGTCTACAGATTGTGTAACTGCTAGCAGCGCGAATATGTTTAAAAACAAGGTTGACACACATCTCAGGAGGGCGGGTTATAAGTAGATGAACATTGTTGGACTCTCGATAAGCCAATTGCTTCCTTGTCCACTTGCCATCTGGGCCTTTGGCTTGGATGGCAAATCTTGTTAAATCCGCTTCGTCTCCCATGCTGTAAATCAGTGTATTTACCTGGTCGGCATCGGGCTTTCCTGACAGCCCTGACGCCTGCCGAAATCGTTCGAATCGACGGATCCACTTCGGCCATTCCTCAGGCTTTGCGAAGTTCATCGGCGCCGGTGGCGCAATTTGGTAGGCCGGTGTTGCCATCTCACTTCTGACACCATGTAGTGTTTTCTGGTTAGCATACAATACAGCATATAATACAAGTTCGTAAGTCAACCGGTACTTTATTCACCTCGCCATGAGGGTGTCTCTCCCCGAGATATTCTCCCCCGTATTATTACAACAATAGATCATGCCACAAGGTCCACATCAAACAACAGCCCTTTAATCCAAGCTTCACTAAGACCAGTGACAGTATTAAGCCCTATTACAGGTATTAACAAGGGTGGCTGCTTCAAAAAAGGCTGTCAGTACGGCCATTTCTGTTTAGTCTGCAGGATCAAAGGTCATAGCGTATCTACCTGTAGAAAGACCATTCCCCACAAACAAGTGAATTGCCTCCCAAAGTCGCAAGTCCGCGATCACGGCAACATCACTTGCCTACCCCTATGTGCCCTCAAGCCCTTCAGCAGCTGTCCACAAGGTTCAACCCCACACAGTCCACCTTTTTCCTCAATATTGAATATGCATGCATCCACAAATTACTAGTTACCATGCAACATGAGTCACATTCTAAATTATTGCATTTTTCGGCCCACCACCTTCCTCACATTGCAACATAAATTTGGAAGCTTTCTCCAAACTCTGCCACACTCTCAATTAGTCAAGAGATCAACAACAGTCCTTCCCACGACTACGGAAATTCTTCATGGCATTGAGTTCGATACCCGTTCTCGGATGATAAAGCTGCCCCAGACCAAGCTACAACCACCTGTGGAGCGTGTGAGGTTAATGTCAAGATTTGAGAGATTTAACAAGATTGCCATCTCGAACAACAAGTTCCAGATGGCAAGTGGACAAGGAAGCCAATGGCTTATCGAGAGTCCAACAATTTTCTCATCTATGTGTAGCCCGCCCTTATCAGATATCTGTCAATTCTATTTTTAAACATATTCACACTACTAGCATTAACACAATCATTTGGCAGTTTGTTCCATTCATTTATCACCCTCTGTGAGAAAGAGTACTTTCTCATGTCCAACCTACACTGCTCCTTAACTAATGCTGCTTTGTGACCTCTGGTTCTACTGCCTTCTTTAAGTTTGAAGAACATATTCCTATTAACATCCTCATAACCGTTCACTATTTTAAACACTTCTATTTGGTCTCCTCTTAGTCTCCTGGTCTCTAGTGTTGTCAAACCACACTGTAATAAGCGACTTTCGTAACTAAGGTCTCTTAATTCTGGAATCATTTTAGTTGCTCTTCGTTGTATTCTTTCTAGCTTGTCTATGTCTTTTTTACGATATGGCCTCCATGCTTGAATACAATATTCCAAATGTGGTCTAACTATTGCTTTGTACAGGGGTACAATTAGATGTTTCTCCTTATATGTGATAGTTCTCCTAATTAGCCCTAGAATTTGATTTCCTTTCGAAGCAGCAATCCCACATTGCTCTGAAAGTTTCACGTCAGCACTAAATGTTACTCCTAAATCCTTTTCTTGTGTGGTTCTACCTAGTACAGCATCCCCCATTTTATATTCCTTGTCCATATTTCCATGTCCTATGTGTATACATTTACACTTCCCAAAATTGAATAACATTTGCCATTTTTCTGACCATTTAACTAATTTTTCTAGATCATCCTGTAAACTTTGTTTATCTGTATCATTAGTAACCTTTCTGAATTCTTTTGTGTCATCTGCAAATTTGAGTACATTGCTAGATATGTCATCCTCCAAATCATTTATATATATTAAAAACAGTATAGGGCCTAATACTGATCCCTGTGGTACCCCACTCAAAACAGATTTCCAGTTTGAAATCTCACCATCTACTATTACTCTCTGTCTTCTGTGTGTAAGCCATTTTTCTATCCAGTTGATTACATCATTGCCTATACCATGGGCTTTTAGTTTAAGTAACAATCTTTGATGTGGCACTTTATCGAAAGCTTTCTGAAAATCTAAGTAGACAACATCCACTGGTGACCCGTCATCTACCCACTTTGTAATTTCTTCCAAAAAACATAAGAGATTGGTTAGACATGACCTTGCTTTTAGGAATCCATGTTGAGATGTATTTATTAATTTATGTTTTACAAGGAATTCCACCATGTGGTCTCTAATTAATGTTTCGAGTAATTTACATACAACTGATGTTAAACTCACTGGTCTGTAATTTTCTGGCTTCTTCCTCGATCCCTTCTTAAATAGCGGCGTAATGTTTGCTTCTTTCCATTCTGAAGGAACTATTCCTTCTTCTAGTGACAAGTTAAACAATTTTGCAAGTGGTGTACTAATTTGCTCAACAATTTCCTTAAGCAGTTTTGGTGGTATCCCATCAACTCCAGGTGATTTATTATCTTTCATCTTCTTAATTTTCTTTGCTATCATCTCAGGAGTTACAAATAACTGCCCTAAATGTTCTGATTTATTGCCCTCAAATTTAGTCAATGGAACTGGAAGTGAGCTGATATCTTCTGTGGTAAAAACTGAGCTGAAATACTCATTCAGGACCTCTGCCATTTGGAACCCGTCTGAAATTATGTTTTCACTGTTGTTTTCAAGTGGCCCGACCTTATCTCGAACTTTCTGTTTACTCCTTACATAAGCATAGAAACTCTTGCTGTCATTTTTTTATATTACCTGCCAATTTTTGTTCAAAGGTTCTTTTAGATTTTCTAATTTCAGTTGTAGCTAGGTTAAGTGCCTCTTTGTAGTTTGTGTAGTCTTCTACATTTCCAGTTTGTTTATAGACCCTCCACAGCATCTGTTTGTGAGCAATTTTTCTAATAGCTTCTTTTGACAGGTGTTTTTTCCTGGACCTTTTCCCTTGTTTTCTTAATGGAACAAATTTCTCAATAATGCCCTCAATCTCATATTTTAAACAAGTCCAGCATTCTGTTGCTGTCTTGTTCTTCAGCAAGTTATTCCAATCTATATTTGCTAGATATGTTCTCATCACTTTATATTTGCCTTTGTTGAAGTTCCTCCTCCATTGTTTTTTATATGTATTCCCTGTTTTTACTTTTATATTAAAATGGATTTGGTTATGGTCACTTGAACCCAAAGGTTCGTGTACTTTAACATTGTCAACTAGTTCATTTTGAGAAGACAAAATTAAATCTAACACATTCCCACCTCTGGTTGGTTCCAAGACATGTTGAGTAAGGAAACAATCCTGTGTTAGAAGTAGAAACTGATGGTCGTCACCTCCAGCACTCTCTAATGATTCCCACTGTATATGGCCATGGTTAAAATCACCCATTATAACACATTCTCCCTTGCTCACCTCCCTTATCGCATTTTGTAATTTTACGTCTTCCTCTTGTCCTATGTTAGGACTACGATAAACTACTCCTATTGTTAATGTTGAGTTCCTGGTAACTATGTTACACCAAATTGCTTCCACACTATCTGCTTCACTTTTCAGTGTTATTTCATATGCTTGGATAGATTCTTTAATATATAAAATTACTCCACCTCCCCTTCTTTCTCGTCTATCATTCCTAAACATTACATAGCCTGTCAGTGCTAACTCAGCATCTACTATATCTTCATTTGCCCATGATTATGTGATGCCTATTACATCAGGATCAATATCTGCTACCATAATGTCTAACTCACTTTTTTTATTTACTATGCTCCTGGCATTTAAGCATACACATTTAAGTTCATTGTCCGAAATTATTGGTGAACATTTCTTCCGATGTGTATTTGTAGTAGTACTCCTTTGAGTTTTCTCTGTCAGTTCCCCCTGCGCATCTAGTTTAAATAATTTATGGTACCTGTGCCCTCGTCGACAACTCTGACAAACTCACACCCAAGAACTGCAGCGCCCTTCCCTGTCAGGGAATGTGAAGAAGGTGGTGGGCCGAAAAATGCAATAATTTAGAATGTGACTCATGTTGCATGGTAACTAGTAATTTGTGGATGCATGCATATTCAATATTGAGGAAAAAGGTGGACTGTGTGGGGTTGAACCTTGTGGACAGCTGCTGAAGGGCTTGAGGGCACATAGGGGTAGGCAAGTGATGTTGCCGTGATCGCGGACTTGCGACTTTGGGAGGCAATTCACTTGTTTGTGGGGAATGGTCTTTCTACAGGTAGATACGCTATGACCTTTGATCCTGCAGACTAAACAGAAATGGCCGTACTGACAGCCTTTTTTGAAGCAGCCACCCTTGTTAATACCTGTAATAGGGCTTAATACTGTCACTGGTCTTAGTGAAGCTTGGATTAAAGGGCTGTTGTTTGATGTGGACCTTGTGGCATGATCTATTGTTGTAATAATACGGGGGAGAATATCTCGGGGAGAGACACCCTCATGGCGAGGTGAATAAAGTACCGGTTGACTTACGAACTTGTATTATATGCTGTATTGTATGCTAACCAGAAAACACTACATGGTGTCAGAAGTGAGATGGCAACACCGGCCTACCAAATTGCGCCACCGGCGCCGATGAACTTCGCAAAGCCTGAGGAATGGCCGAAGTGGATCCGTCGATTCGAACGATTTCGGCAGGCGTCAGGGCTGTCAGGAAAGCCCGATGCCGACCAGGTAAATACACTGATTTACAGCATGGGAGACGAAGCGGATTTAACAAGATTTGCCATCCAAGCCAAAGGCCCAGATGGCAAGTGGACAAGGAAGCAATTGGCTTATCGAGAGTCCAACAATGTTCATCTACTTATAACCCGCCCTCCTGAGATGTGTGTCAACCTTGTTTTTAAACATATTCGCGCTGCTAGCAGTTACACAATCTGTAGACAATTTGTTCCATTCATTTATTGTCCTCTGTGAGAACGAGTGCTTCCTGATGTCCAATCTACATTGATCCTTTACTAATTTTACCTCATGTCCTCTAGTTCTGCTATCCTTCTTGAGTGAGAAAAACATATTTCTATCAACATTTTCATACCCATTCAATATCTTAAAAACTTCAATCTGATCTCCTCTTAACCTCCTTGTCTCTTGAGTTGTTAAACCACATTCTTTCAGGCGTTCTTCATAACTAAGATCTCTCAGTTCTGGAATAATTTTAGTTGCTCTCCTTTGTATGCGTTCAAGCGTAACTATATCCTTCTTACGATATGGTCTCCATGCTTGTATACAGTATTCTAAATGAGGTCTAACTATTGCTTTATAAAGAGGTATAATTAACTTTTTTCCCTTGTATGTTATGTTTCTTCTAATCAATCCAAGAGTTTGATTACCCTTTGAAGCTGCAATACCACACTGCTCTGAAACTTTCATATCAGCGCTTATTGTAACTCCTAAGTCCTTTTCTTTTACAGTAGTACCCAGAACAGTATCTCCCATTTTATAGTTATTAGAGGACATATTGGCATCGACAACAACAGACCGGTGAATCTGTAGACGCGTTCGTCACGGACCTGTACAAGTGTCATGTCAAAGAGGAAGAAGCTGAGCCTGCGTGACCTGCAGTCAGTCATCGGTACCCCAAATTTTGCTTGTCGCGTCATCGCCCCAGGTAGAACCTGACGTCACTGTAGGTGTCATTATTCCCACGCACAGGACCCGCCTTCCGTGCGAGGATCTTGCGACTTGGCTTCTTTTCATGCAATCTTTCAATGGCATCATATCTTTCCTTCCGGTCGATTGGACCTCGTCCAACGTCTTGCACCTGGCATCAGACGGAAGCGGTTTCGCCGTTGGGTCTGTGTTTGGCAATGCATGGATCCAGGGCCACTTCCCATTGACGTGGCAGAATGTCCACGTATCAGTAAAATAAATCCTGCCCATCGTCCTAGCAGTACACACATGGGGTACACAGTTGGCCAACAGGCGGGTCCTCTTTTTCACGGACAACACAGCAGGTGGGGCAAGTTTGTATTTTCACCACTCACTTGAGCACAGGTAAACAACCATATCTGCCGGTCTCTCCCTTTCTCATTCGTTGTTTCAGTCAGGCCTAGTGATGATGGTAAAGCACGCAGCACCGAGTGCAGAGGTGGCGTGTGCGAGGTAGCAGGTTGCGTGTGGACCAAGGAGACATTGCTCTCAGGACATCAACGTGCAGAGGTGGCGTGTGCGAGGTAGCAGGTTGCGTGTTGACCAGGGAGACATTGCTCTCGGGACATCAATATGTAGAGGTGGCGTGTGCGAGGTAGCAGGTTGCGTGTGGACCAAGGAGACATTGCTCTCAGGACATCAATATGTAGAGGTGGCGTGTGCGAGGTAGCATGATGCGTGTGGACCAAGGAGACATTGCTCTCGGGACATCAATATGTAGAGGTGGCGTGTGCGAGGTAGCAGGTTGCGTGTGGACCAAGGAGACATTGCTCTCAGGACATCAACGTGCAGAGGTGGCGTGTGCGAGGTAGCAGGTTGAGTGTTGACCAAGGACGCATTGCTCTCAGGACATCAACGTGCAGAGGTGGCGTGTGCGAGGTAGCAGGTTGCGTGTTGACCAAGGACGCATTGCTCTCAGGACATCAACGTGCAGAGGTGGCGTGTGCGAGGTAGCAGGTTGCGTGTGGACCAAGGAGACATTGCTCTCATGACAGCAACGTGCAGAGGTGGCGTGTGGGAGGTACCATGATCCGTGTGGACCAAGGAGGCATTGCTCTCAGGACATCAATGTGCAGAGGTGGCGTGTGTGCGGTAGCATGATCCGTGTGGACCAAGGAGGCATTGCTCTCAGGACATCAATGTGCAGAGGTGGCGTGTGTGAGGTAGCATGATCCGTGTGGACCAAGGAGGCATTGCTCTCAGGACATCAATGTGCAGAGGTGGCGTGTGTGAGGTAGCATGATCCGTGTGGACCAAGGACGCATTGCTCTCAGGACATCAATGTGCAGAGGTGGCGTGTGTGAGGTAGCATGATCCGTGTGGACCAAGGAGACATTGCTCTCAGGACATCGATGTGTAGAGGTGGCGTGTGTGAGGTAGCATGATCCGTGTGGACCAAGGAGACATTGCTCTCAGGACATCAATATGTAGAGATGGCGTGTGTGAAGTAGCATGATCCGTGTGGACCAAGGAGACATTGCTCTCAGGGCAGCAATGACCATTCAGCATCGCACATAATACTGTGGTTGGGCCTGACTCTGTTTCACACATGGATAGCAACCATAAGTTAGCCAGATGAATGCATAAACTATAAGTACAACACTTTGAAAAAGACAATTTAATAACATTGTTAAAGAAGAAAGCAGCACCGTACAGCAAAATGGCAATGTTAATTTATAAATAGCACGAAAATAGTACGACGGTATAATTATATTATTTTTATTAAAACCTTATTTGACTAATAACATGTCATTGCATACATATAAATGCTTAACATCGACATCAAGAAAAATACATATAAATGCTTAACATCGACATTTTGAAAAATACATACAAATACTTAACATCGACATTATGAAAAATACACTGGTAATATCGATACGGTGCTGCTACTCAGTTAAATAATACTCAAATGAAAGAAAGAAATCATTAACTAAAAGTTCAAGTCACACAAGTGACAGCGGGAGTTCGACCGTAGAGCGTCGTCTCTTCATCAACTTCCCCAGGCTCTTACGAAGGGATCTCAATCTCTTTGTCAACGATGGTCTTTCGACAGATTGAGAAGGTATGTCGAACGAGTTGTTGTCTGGCTTCATGTGATATTCATCCTTGCGGAAGCCAATGCCAACGGAAATGGCAACGACAAATGCCGCAAGGCCACCTTTGCCTATCACGTATGAGTATAGCTCTGCATCCAGCTTGTCCATCTTTTGTTTCTGCAAACAGCGATGATGTTTCACTGTGTGTTGGTATTTAAGACAGGTAACATGCATGTAAGAGTTAATAGTTGTTCAGTCTGTGCCTCTTCGGTGTCGTAAATAGTCGTTTACGTGCTAATGTTGTGGACCGATCAGCCATGCAAAGTTGATATAATTAAACACACGCAGCTAGCAAGAAAGTCGGATATTACTCACAATGGTTTCAGTTCTCGTGACATTTGTTGTGACAATGATATAAATCGTAAATAATGGAAACAATTTCACTGGAAATAAAGTCACGCATGGAAATAAAGTCATGTAAATAAAGCTCCTAAATAGTTATGGAAACAAGTCACAAAATTAAAGGTTTTCAATACAGATAGTATTGTTATTTCAAATAATCTTACATGGATTTAATTTTTTTATTGGTAGTTTGAGTAATATATTTGCCTTGAAATTGTGCATCACTTGAGATGATCATCTAATAATCTATAAGGGAAACCATTTCGCTTAATTCCCATTTAGTAAGATTTGTTCCTTTTAATTTGTTTATTGCTTATTTCGAAAAATTAAGAAAGTAAAATGGTTATGGTGGAACCGTTGGTTACAGTGACAAATTGGCATGAAGGAAACTTTGATCCAGCACTCAGTGACCTATTTCCAGGAATTTTATTTCCTAATTTTAATTGTTTGCTCCTGTGATTTTATTTCCCACCGCCTGGTGAGCTGCCTACCTGTCGTCTCGCCCACAGGCCCAGCACGATGGCAATTGGAATGCATATCATGCCCACTACGCCAATGTAGAAGAAGATCGTGTCTACCAACGTACTTTGTCCTGCAAGAAATAAAACGTTCGTCACGTTCAGCCTACTTTACTTTCGCATACGAGGGGGTAAATGAATACAGGCTAGGACAAATCATAGACGACGAACAAAGTGCCCGACAAGTTTAGCCTGGAATTACGCAATCACCCAATCGCGTGACGTCGTATATCGAAAGATGGCGGACGTTCAATGCACACGCTATCGACGGGAATCGACGCAAGCACGCACGCACGAAAGCCCGCACCCACCCACCCACCCACGCACGCACGCACGCACGCACGCACGCACGCACGCACACCACCCCACCCAACCAAAAAAAAAATACGCGATGACTTCTCATGCCATATATAAATCACCAGTCTTTATTAATAAGTAAATATGATAGGAGGCTTTAGTGTAAATCTTCATTATCTGGAACATGCATATTGAAATAGAGATCCTAGCGCAAACAAAATACGTGTACAAGACAAAGCCAGACGCACGAAAAGTATACTAACGTAGTTTTGACGACGCAAACAAACAATACAAATACGCAGTGCTTACCATTCATCGGACTGCTAGGAGTGGTCTCCGTGATAAGAGGCCCCATTACCGCGCTTGATTGCGTTCTCGTAGTCACCAAAACACTAAGTCAAATTGGATGTCTTGTGCTCGTTTCGAAGATGAATCGAAGAATGTTCGTGACGTAATCGCATTGTTTCGTATACACGTACAGATTAGCGTAAACTGATGACGTAATGTTATAAGCCAGATTATAGGGCTCTTGTCAAGAATAGTACCAATTAACAGAAACATCTACGTGAGTCGTAGATATTTCGTAGTCTGAGAAGCAACTTGTACTCCGTAACATCACAGAGAAAGCAGAAGTTAAAGGGAAAAAAATTATTGCTCGAAATTATATTATATTACATTTTGTAGTATATTTCCATTTGCACAACACCAACAAATGCATTAGAATTTAATTAATTAATAATTCCTAATAATACTCTGTTCTACCGGCCAGCCTCTATTATACATATGTTTCCCGCGATTATCGGCAAGCTTCGACGTGACGTCACTGATGACAAGGAAGTGCTACGAGACTGGGACTTTCCATTCATTCACGGTATTGTTGACAGCGATAGCGGTTGTTTAGAAGCGAGCGTCAGAATAGATTATTGTGCGGCATTCGACGCCAATGCAAGCAGTAGTAAGAATGTAGTAACATATGTGGTTGGTTTAACCCTACGGAGCCAATTTTGTTTAAAAAAAACAAACATCACGTCAACGAAACACAGCCGTGTTTGTACACACACACGCACACGCACACGCACACGCACACGCACGCACACACACAAATGCAAATGCAAATAAATCACTGATTGAATGTAAACCTATGTCATCAGTGACGTCACAAAACTGCGTGTTCGCTCATCTAATTAACATCGAAGTTTACGCGCGCTTTGCGAGATAGACGCATTAAACATAGAATTTTACCTATAAATAATGTTTTTGTCAATGTTGGCACGTAGTACATACAGTATTAAGCTTTGTGTACACACCAAAAAAAACCGTTTAGCTAGTGCCTTGTTGTTAGTCCCTTTAAGAACGACGAAATTGAGCATTTCGTGCTGTCCGCCATTGTGCCTTGTATAACCCAGGCTGGCGCTCGGTGCACCTAGACACATGGCTTGTTCGAACATTATAATATTATACACTAAATCGGCGGGAGGGGTGGGGCAGGAGGGAATGAGGCGGGAGGGAAGGAAACGGGGAGGGGTGAGACGGGAGGGAAGGAGAAGGGAGCGAAGGAGATGGAGAAGGGAAGGAGACGTGTTGAGGGGCAAGAAGGATATGGATAACATGCTACCAAATGACACGACTGCAGGAGAGTATATGACGACAGGAAACCGACGCAAGAACTACTTCGAGGTAGTGGTAGAAGGGGTAGGGAGGAAAGCGAGACTGTTTTAGTCTCGCTTATCCGACTTTCGGTCACATTCGTGAAGAGAGTGTGGCCTCAGAGGCGTGGTCTCGTTGTTACCCACTGTCACCAGGGCACGGACCGCAGACATTTTCCCCATAGGCGACCATTATAGTGTTCTTATGCCTACATTGAAAACTTATCGTACAATTATTTTTAAACTATCACAGCACATGACAGACCCACTAAGACACCTGCTGTGTGAAATTCGTGAAAATGACATACCTCCTTTTCGCTCAAATTGCTTCAACGCCTGACATTCCTGCATTTCTGCCATGAAATTCCCCGGTTTCCAAAATATGAGCACATCCTGCGTAATGGCCACTGTGTCCTTACGCAACAGGTATACCAACTGACAGATGGCATCATTTCAAAGCTCATATGCTACTGTGCACAAAAACATCACTTCCACTCACTCATTCACACCATTTCTGCTCTCACAAATACACCCAAACTGCACAATTAATTTATTCCTAGGGACTCTTTATTGTGAAATGGCGGATGGATTCTGACTGTGGTCCGTGCCCACCACTCAATTGTGTTTAGGCGTTCTCGTGAAGCGCCGGCAGCCAATCAGCATCATTATTGAGATTCTACACTAAAAATATAATATGGTCCATTATCAACAACGGAGCACAAAAGGTCAAATACAGCAAATTTCTAATACTAAACTCGATTCCAGCAGGTAAATTATCGGAATGCCCCCTGCCTGAATGCACCAGTCGCAATGAACTAATAGTCTAGCCGCAATGCTCCAACGGCCTGATCGGAATGCTCCATCGGCCTGGTCGCAATGCTCCAACGGCCTGGTCGCAATGCTCCAACGGCCTGGTCGCAATGCTCCAACGGCCTGGTCGCAATTCTCCAACGGCCTGCTCGCAATGCTCCAACGGTCTGGTCGCAATGCTCCAGCGGACTGATAGGAATGCTCACGCTTATAGTCGGGATACCCCCTTTGGTGGTAATGAATTGCGATTTGTAAATATATATATATATATATATATATATATATATATATGTATATATATATACGTGTATATATATACATGTATATATATACATATATATATATATATATATATATATATATATATATATATATATATATATATATATATATACATATATACATATACATATATATATATACATATACATATACATATATATATATATACATATACATATATATATATATACATATATATATATATATATATATATATATATATATATATATATATATATATATATATATATATATATATATATAATCGAGGGTATAATATGTAATAATATTGTTGTTATTTTTTATGAAACGCCTGCGCAACTTAAAATTATATATTTTTTACGTATTCTACTACATCTAAAGCATGTGTGCGTGTGCGTGTGCGTGTGCGTGTGCGTGTGCGTGTGCGTGTGCGTGTGCGTGTGCGTGTGCGTGTGCGTGTGCGTGTGCGTGTGCGTGTGCGTGTGCGTGTGCGTGTGCCCGTGCGGAGCATTGCGACCACGCGGTTGGAGCATTGCGACTAGGTTTTGTGCATTCACGTAGTGGTGCATTCAGGCAGTGGGGCATTCCGACCATGATTCGATCAGCATATCGATGAGATTATGACAACGGTAGGTAAGAAATTTCTTAATTTTGTATGGTGCAAAACGTTAACACGGTTACCAATGGCAAACGTAACAGTAGCTGAACCCTGCAGTGTTTAACATTGGTGCGCATAGATACATCGATCTCAGCCGTCCGCGCAGCATTCCGATTTTGGGCGCGCAATTCCGGAATTGAGCTTGGCGGCAATTCCCATACCGGAATCGGACGATTCTCATTCGGGATGTAACAGAAGCTGCATTCGTGAGGCATGTGTGTTGCCGTTAGTACAATTTGTCGTGGTCACAACATTTACATTTGAAATACATAAGATGGAATTTATTCCAGCAGTGGTTAACAGGCATCTAGACTGCATATATTTCACCGAAGGTACATGAAATGTCGCTTATATTAAAAGAATCGTAAATATAAGTTTTTTGCTGAGCGATAAAAGGGCATAACGTGGATACCACTTGTCTAGAATCCGGGCCCACCTCATTTTCGCCATTATATTACAAAGTCACAGTATGTTCCGCAACTACGAACGGTGCATATTTATCTGTAGAATGTGTTAAGTATTATATAAGCCCAGTTTTTAGCCAGCTGGTATACTACTCTCGAGACCCTCTCCCCCTACCCTGGGCCTGGGTAGGTATGTGACAAAAATGTCAACCTACATGGATAGACATAAATTCAGTACCATTTTAATGAGCCTGAAAAAAAACTTTAAAATACAATTGAGATCTTTGTTCTAGGTTGAATATTAAATAAGTTATGATATTTTAAAGATTAGGTGCGCAACCCATTTTTCGGCCTTGTTTTACTAGAAAAACAAAAGAAAAGTTGTGACCTTTTGGGAAAGTTACGTTTTACTTTGAGAATACAAAGTGTCATAACTTTTTGAATACTGCAGAGATTCTAATGCAACTTTTAGGGGAGATAGCCCCTTTAAAACACAAACTGTTTGTGCAGTTTTTATTTAATTCATGATTTAAGTCAATCATCGATTAATAATCTTAATTACTTTGATTGATAAGCAATACGCATTAATTGATAACGGAAAATTTCAGAATGCAACATTCCCCCCCAATTTTTATTATATTAATTTTTTTTCATTGCACATGTACCAAGAAATTACAAATGTGATTGTAGCGCACTGTTTCTTTAGGTTTTTTCTATCTTTTTGGTAATAATTTGATGTAATTAATAATTAGCTAATTTAGTGAATATCAACCGTTTCAGGGCAGACCTGAATTCAATAAACCTGTGAAGTAAAATCATGCAAACTAAAGACATGTAAGGTGCTGCATGTCAGGATATTACAATTAGGACACCCTTAATTAATTTTCTGTTTGCCGTAATCGACTGACCCATTGGCCAATAGGTGACACCAGACTTAGTTTTTATTAATTTTGACGGGTATTTCCTGTATTTTTTTCCAAAACTTTACTCGATCCCTACCCAACCTGAAAACCTTGGGTAGGGTTACTGCGAAGAAACATTTAATTAAGGGTGGCCTTATAATTTAATCAAACGTA
The DNA here is from genome assembly GCA_963662155.1 of Lamellibrachia columna. Lineage (NCBI taxonomy): Eukaryota > Metazoa > Annelida > Polychaeta > Sabellida > Siboglinidae > Lamellibrachia > Lamellibrachia columna. The sequence goes on along the minus strand of OY759270.1, from coordinate 4,158,494 downwards.
CCTACTTAATTACAATATATACACAAAATGTCTCATTAATTTTACGATATACAGTCAAATCCTCACACACCTGATCCACCACAAGGGCATACTTTGAAATGTCATAATCCACAGCCTTGTCCTGGTAAGTCTCCTCCTCATTCTAGTACCCCACAACATAAGTTCCGCCTGCTTACTTTACAGTTGTACACAGTTTTTGGTTGCGAGTCATCATCATACCCCATTACCAAACATGACAAATCCTATGTCCATGGCATCTATCTTTCCATCCAAGATATCACAAACACGCAGCTGGATACTCTCTTCTAACTCTGGGAATTCAACAGACGTGGCTTTTGAATCTTTCTAATTTGTTTCTTTTTCTGTAGTTTGACTTCCAATCTGCTTGGAATCTCCTCTTTAATCTAAGTACATCTTTTGCGCTTGTTTTGTTGCTGTTTCCTCCCCAATGAAATTGCCAATTTGACTAATTTCTCTTCTTTTTTATTGCACAGGAGATCAGGTGCCTGTGTTCTGTTGACCTGTAACTCATTTGGAATAAAAAAGGAAAAGCAAGGTTAAATATTCCATCAACTGAATCAAACATGAAATTTCCCTTCGCACAATTCCTTATATCAGGGTTATTATCATGAATAAAGTAGAAAAAATGTTTAGAACGTTCAGGTAAATGTATGAGATAATGATAAAATGTGTTAGTTAGCAAAATTCATTTAAATTCATAAAATAGAAGGGGCTAAATAATACGGCAATAAAAGCACATGGTCCCTTGTATTTGTAAACAATGGCATCAGCCATCACATTGCAAGAATCAGGTCACGTGACCTAAATGCCAGGAACGGCTCTACTTTTAGCAGGAATAGTATCCTTCAAAATCTTCAATTGGGAAACTATTAAATACACCCAAAAGAATCATTTTAGCATGATCATGGTGTGCCATGATCATGGTGTGCCATGATCATCTAGACAATGGCATACATGGGATTGTCGCCGTGAAATTCAACCATTTTTCGGTTTGACATGAAATTTTGCTAACCCTAGAAAACAATGTGCTAATAGTTTAATTTGCCTCCGATTTGGCACACACATAGACAAGTATATGGAAATACAAATTATAAAGGTTTGAAAGAAAAATTTTGCTACTTTCAGGTACATGGTTGATGACTTTGACGACCAAAAACTTTGACGTAAATGTTTTTTGACTTCTACAAATCGGACAAAAAAAATTCGAGAATGATGCGTCAGCGGAACATGTTAACTACATCATCACTATGAGTGTTCTCCGGGAGCTCCTAAAATACGCCAGCCAAAGGCACAGCAAAAACATGGTCACTGGGCGAACGAACTAGCTTGGGAAACAAGGCCGCGGCCGAAGCGATTAGCACATATGTAGGCCGATTGTTGTGTACCTAGCCTGAGCTATGGCATAGCGTACAAGCGTAGTCAAACGGATCCCGGATAGTTTGGCCCATGACGGGTTCGGCTCACAGTGACAGATGGTTCGGTTCACTTCTAAGCGGCATAATTCTAACAATAGTCATTTCGGCCCACGGCCTGATTCGATAAAAAAGGAAATTATTGCACACAGAAACATTCGTATACGATTGGGGTAAATTCCATTTAATCAATTCAAATTCCTTTCAATTCGATCAATTCAAATTCAGTTAATTTTTTTACAAATTCATTAAAAAAAATTAAAATTCCAGCTCAAATCTTTCAATTCTTAATTAATTCTATGGGAGTTTTTCCAACGCAAATGCATGGGATAATAGTAATATGTAATTGTAATACACGTTTTTTTTCTGTAATAGTAATAGAGGAACTTTTTTCAAAAGTAAATGTACTTAATGGATCTATCCTAAAGTAATAGATAATAGTCTATTACTGTTCTATTACATCTATTGCTGCAAACTTACAAAATATCTGGTTTGTTTGCATGTTATTCCAACTGCTAGTAATTGTAAACAATGTACAGACAATGGCTGAGCCATTATTCAAACAACATGAAAAGACCAGTAGGCTGATCATTTTATGGTTTCAGAAATATCTGCTCAATGAAACAATGCAGGAGTAGCAAGCCAATTACTTAATTGTTTGGATGCCCCATTGGGGTGGCTATGGCTTCACACATTCATAGTACACACATAGGTCATGGTTTTAGATATGTGCAGGCAGACAACAAATGTTATCTTAGAGCAGGAGCTGAGCCTGTATTGAATTCAAAGTAAGCTCATCACACCCCACAAAAGTTGGATTTGAGCAGAACTTCTGAGTTTTTTCCAGTTGCCACATGGTAACATTGCCACATGGTAACATTGCCACATGGTAACATTGCCACACAGACCCTTTGTTAAAATTTGGACAAATGTTCTCACCTCAGATCTTCAAATGGTGTACAAATGTATGTTTAGCTGCTACAAAGACTTAAGTTCATATACAATTCTAGGGTTGGATTGAGAACCACACTGGAAATAAAACCAGATCGCACCAGCACTACAAAATGCAGTTCAATTCGTTTTCTTTCAATTCCAATTCAACTTACTCAAAATCTTTCAATTCAAATTTAGCTTGGTGAAAATCTTTCACACCAGCCCTGAATATAATAATAATAATATAGTTATGGAACAATATCAATAAAATAAAATTCCGGCCTTTGTATCTTTATATGTTTATGTTTAATAAAAAACAATTTAATTCTTAATGTATTTGTATGTTTTTCCAGATTAGTTAGAATTAATTAATTAGAATATTTGTTCGAAAATGCCAATAATTTAGCACATAGCATTTTCCAGTTGCACCCAAGTCACAAAACACCCAAGTCACAAAACACCCAAGTCACAAAACAGTCAAGTCGGTCCAATTAACGAAAATAATGAACGTAATAAGGTTCACAGACACCATTTCCCAGTTAGAATAAGTTAGTTGTTTCGGCCCACGGAGCCTGCTGGCACTAGTTGCATACACGGTTGATTCGGCCCATGCGAGCAAAAACACTTCACAGTTGACCGGTTACGAAAACGGTTGGTTAAACCCATGGGCCGAACCCATTTTGGGCCGAAACATCTGATACCCAGTCAAATGCCCCAGGGCAATAGGAGCCTAGTTCCGCTGGGCCTAAAAGTAACTAACTCATCTGGGATATTTAAATTTTAGAACATTATTGAAATACAATAAACACCCATATTTCATGTATATAATCACTATTGTAAATACATCAGTCATCGCTAAAGTTATTTGACAATAATTGTGCATAAATCATGGCTGGCGTGAATTAAAAAATTAATTGGAATTATTCAATCCCTGAATTGGAATTGAAAGATTTTCACCAAGTGGAATTTGAATTGAAAGATTTTGAGTAAGTTGAGTTGGAATTGAAAGAAAATTAATTGAACCTCATTTTCTTGTGCTAGTGCAATCTGGTTTTATTTCCAATGCGTTTGCATTGGACAGTCTCCCATAGAATTAATTAGACATTGGAATTGGATTGGAATTGAAAGATTTGAGCTGGAATTGGGGAAAAAATTTATTGAATTGGAATGAAAAGGAATTTGATTTGGAATTGATTAAATAAATAAATAAATAAATAGTTCACTTCTATAGATCCAAAAGTGACCTCACTGGTCAGTTCATGTAGTGACACTGGCAGGTCATTCCACAGGTTTGGAGCTGCCACCATAAAACTTGCATCCCCGACCTTGTATCTTGTTCTAGGTCTGACAAGTAGATGTTTTTCAGCTGACTGAAGGGACCTGGTAGGTTTGTGGACCGAGACAAGGTCGCACATTGACCCACAATTGTTGACAGCTCTGTGGACCAGTACCAGGACCTTGAAATGAGCACTCTCCTGTACGGGCAGCCAATGCAGGCCTCTGAGTACTGGAGTAATGCTGGCATACTTGGGCACCCTTACAATAAATCTGGTAGCCGTGTTTTGTACATGCTGTACTACTGTAGTCTGACAAAATTCTTGTCCATTCTGCCATACATTAGGAAGTTATAGTAGTCTAGCCTCGATGTGATTAGTGCATTTACTCATTTCTCGGCAGAAACTTCTTTATCTGGCTGATATGATGAAGGTGGACGTAGCAGGACTTGTTGATCATAGATGTGTTGGCAGACATGTCCATGTAGACACCATGGTCTTTCACTTGATCCACTACCGGGATGAGAGCTCCACCAACAGTGATGGCGAGCCCATCTACCAATTTCTTTGCTGACTCTGGAACAATTGGAAGGAACTCGTTTTTCTGATCATTCAATTTCAGATAATTGTCAGCCACTCCTGAATCTCTGAGACACAGACTTCAAGAGGTTGCAGGGCCGTAGAATTCAATGCAAAAGCATCAACTGGAGATCATCAGTGTAATAATGGAAGTTTACACCGTACTTCCTAATGACCTCCACAACTGTTTGGACCCCCTGGATGGACCCCTGGGGTACTCCAGTATTAAGACTGATGCCCAGATGTAGGCTGGCCAATCACAACACGTTGTTTGCGGTCTCACACGTATGAGTCCATCCACTGAAGGGCACAGCCGTGAAGTCCACAACACTTGCAGTGGTCGATTGAGTAGAATATTGTAGTCAATCGTGTATCATGCTGAGCTAAAGTCTAGTAGCACAAGCTGAGTGCCTTCCTTGCGATCCAAGGCCACCCGCACATCGCTGCAGATCTTCAACAAGGTGGTTTCTGTTGAATGAAGCTTTCTGTATGCTGACTGGAGCGGTTCATTCATGTTCTGTGCGTCTGGGCAATCACTGGGCAGCTACTTTTTCAATGATCTTGGATAGTTGGGGCAAATTGCTAACAGGCCTGTAGCATGTCCTGGTCCAATGATGGCTTCTTCAGCAGTTGACGAACAAGAGCCACTTTCAAGGATGTCGGCACTGTTCCCTCTGCAAGCGACTTGTTGGTAATAGCAGTGATGACTGGTACCAATGATGGAAGGCACTGCTGAGATTGCTTGCTTGGCAGAGGATCGAGTTCACACGTGACACACGTGACATGTGACACAATCCTGTGTATCTCCTCATCTGACGATTTCATGAGAGAAACCAACGATTCTTTGAAACAGGCCTTCTCCCACATGACTATTAGAGGAGCATTGACCCCAGCCATGGCATAAATATAAAATGAAGGCCAGTATAAAATCGTAACCGTAACATCACATGATGTGTGCAGGTTGAGTTAAGTTATTTTGTTCCGAACTGGTTTTGGCTCAAAAAGTCCTGAATCCACGCTTATGTTTTCCACGGCCTTGACCACCGCCTCTATGTAGGAGGGTAGAACGAGGCAGCGAACACTGCCTAGCCATGGGCTGTGGATATGCGCTGTGTGGGTTGACATGGGTTTTGTTGTGCACATGCATTGGTGTGTTAAGCCTTAAGGAGAGAAAGTAATTGTTCACATTATAATATATTTAATAAAATAAATTTATTGGATTGCAAAATGTAATATATGAATTCAGATTAGGGTTACTACTTGTGTAATAATGTAATTGATGTAATAATTTACAGTTCCACTGCATTGAGAATGCAGCATCGAAGCCACTGTGTGCCGCATGGTTTACAAAGCTATAGTCAGTTAGTGTCAATATGTATTATATTTGTCATTCATTGTCAAATATTTAACTGAACAAATAGCACGTTATGTACATATCATGATAGTAGTTATGAGGGACCTACATAAACCTACATATTGTCTGTCTGCAGATGGTGGTTTGTTGCTTGCTGCCTCCAGTCTCACCAATAGGTACTGGACTGGCTCGCTGTGGCACTTTGACTCCCCGGACACGGCACCAGACATTGAGCGCTGTGCTGCTGGTGTCGAACTTAACTGTGGCATCAGCGATGCGAAGTGGGTCAAAGGATCTAGTAATGTCATCGCAGCATGTGATTCAGGTGAGAAGTGAATCTGTTTAGTTTTTTGTCACAAGATCTTCGGAAGTGTTTCTTCTGCACTTTAACAAGTTTTAACAAGATTTGCCATCCAAGCCAAAGGCCCAGATGGCAAGTGGATAAGGAAGCCATTGGCTTATCGAGAGTCCAACAGTGTTCATCTACTTATAACCCGCCCTCCTGAGATATGTGTCAACCTTGTTTTTAAACATATTCACGCTGCTAGCAGTTACACAATCTGTAGACAATTTGTTCCATTCATTTATTGTCCTCTGTGAGAATGAGTGCTTCCTGATGTCCAATCTACATTGATCTTTTACTAATTTTACCTCATGTCCTCTAGTTCTGCTATCCTTCTTGAGTGAGAAAAACACATTTCTATCAATATTTTCATACCCATTCAATATCTTAAAAACTTCAATCTGATCTCCTCTTAACCTCCTTGTCTCTAGAGTTGTTAAACCACATTCTTTCAGGCGTTCTTCATAACTAAGGTCTCTCAGTTCTGGAATAATTTTAGTTGCTCTCCTTTGTATGCGTTCAAGCGTATCTATATCCTTCTTACAATATGGTCTCCATGCTTGTATACAGTATTCTAAATGAGGTCTAACTATTGCTTTATAAAGAGGTAAAATTAACTTTTTCCCATGTATGTTATGTTTCTTCTAATCAATCCAAGAATTTTATTACCCTTTGAAGCTGCAATACCACACTGCTCTGAAACTTTCATATCAGCGCTTATTGTAACTCCTAAGTCCTTTTCTTTTACAGTAGTACCCAGAACAGTATCTCCCATTTTATAGTTTACATCCAAGTTCCCATGTCCTGTATGTAGGCATTTACATTTCCCAAAATTGAACAACATCTGCCATTTCTCAGACCATTTCCCTAATCTGTCTAGATCGTTTTGTAAATGTTGTTTATCACCATCAGTGTTAACCTTTCTAAACAGTTTTGTGTCATCCACAAATTTCAGTATGTTACTTGTTATACTGTCGTCCAAGTCATTGATATATATTAAGAATAATATAGGTCCTAATACTGATCCTTGAGGTACCCCACTCAAAACCGATTTCCAATTTGAAACTTCTCCATCAACTACAACTCATTGTCTTCTGTCAGTCTTGATATATATTAAGAATAATATAGATCCTAATGCTGATCCTTGAGGTACTCCACTCAAAACCGATTTCCAATTTTAAACTTCTCCATCTACTACAACTCGTTGTCTTCTGTCAGTCAGCCATTGTTCTATCCAGTCAGTTATGCTATCCCCGATACCATGGGCTTTTAATCTAAGTAGTAATCTTTGATGTGGCACTTTGTCAAAAGCTTTCTGAAAATCTAAGTAGATAATATCTACTGGCGATCCCACGTCTATCCACTTAGTGATTTCTTCCAAAAAGCATAACATATTTGTTAAGCATGACCTCGCTTTAAGGAATCCATGTTGAGATGAATTTAATAATTTATGCTTAACGAAGAAGTCCACCATTTGGTCTTTAATTAACCTTTCTAATAATTTACAAATTACTGACGTTAAACTCACTGGTCTGTAATTCTCTGACTTATTTCTTGAACCCTTTTTAAATAATGGTATGATGTTTGCTTCTTTCCATTCAAACGGAACAACTCCCTCTTTTAATGACAAGTTGAATACTCTTGCAAGTGGTGTACTGATTTGTTCTACTGTTTCCATTAGTAATTTTGGAGGAATCCCATCCACTCCCGGTGATTTATTATCCTTCATTGCCTTTATTTTCTTAGCTACCATTTCTGGAGTTACAACTAATGGTCCTAAATAGTCAGATTTAGCCTCCTGAAATTTAGCGTCAGCAACTGGTAATGAACTAATATCTTCTTTGGTAAACACTGAACTGAAGTAACCATTTATGTCTTCCGCCATTAAAAACCCCTGTGATATTATATTTCCAGCACTGTCTTCTAGAGGTCCAACCTTGTCTTGTACGTTTTGTTTACTCCTGACATATGCATAAAAACTCTTGCTGTCATTTTTTATGTTACATGCTAGTTTTTGCTCATAGCTTCTTTTAAATTGTCTGATTTCAGTTGTAGCTGCATTAAGTGCCTCTTTGTAATTTGCATAGTCTTCTTCCTTTCTGGTACGCCTCTAAACCCTCCACATAGTTTGTTTTAACACTATTTTTCTAATAGCCTCTTTTGACAAGTGTTTCTACACCGTTTTCCTTGTTTTTGGAAGGGAACAAATTTATTGATGATACCCTCAATTTCATATTTTAGAATATTCCAACATTCAATTGCGGTCTTATTCATCAGCATGTTATTCCAATCTAGCTTTGCTAAGTATTTTCTCATATCTATGTTTTCTTATTTTTACTTTCTGATTTTACATTGATGTCAAAATGTATTTGATTATGGTCACTGTTACCCAATGGTTCAAGTATTTTCACATTGTCCACTAATTCTTTTTGTGATGACAAAACTATATCTAATACTAAGCATAATTACCTCTCAAGAAACTTAGTGTTAGTTCTGAATATTTTGACTACATCTCGCAGTCTTCTTCAGCAGACTGAAGTTACGGATGTGTCACATGACCAATGTTATGTGACACAAACTGGAGTAGGACTGGTCGGAGCTCCTGGCCGACGTCTCGGTTCATCGTAGGTTTCTTTCTGTGGATGTTAATCGCCTCCTTTATTTTTCTCCTGTGCCAGTTCTCCTCGTGGTCTAGAATATTAACGTCCTTCATAGAGCACTGATGGCCTGTGTTCAGTTTGTGTTCACTTATAGCTGATAGGGGTCGGTGACAAGACAGATGTGCTTTGATTCTTGTGCCAAGTGTTCTGGCTTTTTTCTCCTATATAGTGTTGGTCACATTGTGGGCATTGTATGTCATATACTACCCCACACTTTGCTGCCTTTGCTGTTCTGTCTTTTTGGTGTACCAACAGTGACCTCAGGGTGTTGATAGGTTTGTGGTAAACCGGGATGTTATAGGACTTGAAAATCCTTGCTACTTGTTCTGATAGTTTACTAATTTAGGGCAGACCTATGGCATGTTGTCTTCTGCTGGTTTCTGTGGTGGTGTTCTCCTTCCTTCTCATTGGTTGCGTGGTGTTAAACATCCAAATTTTTTAACCGTTTGCTTTCAGCACTTTCTTGATGTGGTCCACCTCTGTGTTCTTGTCCTCTTCTTCTGTTATCAGGTTTTCTGCCCTTTGAAGGAGTGTCCTGACCACTGATCGTTTGTGTTCTAGGTGGTGATTAGAATCCCAGTTCAAATATTGGTCCGTGTGGGTTGCTTTCCGATATATCTTGACCTTGGTTGGATTCAGGCATACACACGTGTCTAGAAAGGCTAACGTATTGTCCTGTTCTGGTTCTACCGTGAACTTAATGTTCTCGTCCATTGAATTCATATGGTGTGTAAAATGTTCTACTTTGCTCTCTTGTAACACTGTGAATGTGTCATCTACATACCTCAACCAGATGTCTGGAGGATGAGGTGCTTCTCTGATGGCTCTTTCTTCAAAATGTTCCATGTATAGGTTTGCCACTATCGGAGAGACCGGTGAACCCATGGCTGCTCCCTTCTTCTGTTTGTAGAATACTCCATCATAAATGAAATATGTGATGTTCAGACAGATTTCTAGCAGTGTGATGATCTGGTTTACTGATAGTTCACATCTGTCTTTCAGTGTTGTTTAGTCGGTCCTTTATCACTGATACCGCCGCTGTCACCGGGATACTCGTGAACAGGGCTGTCACATCAAAAGACACCATTTTCCTCCTATCTAATACATTTTCTCCCCTGGTTGGTTCTAGCACGTGCGGAGTAAGAAAGCTATCCTGGATTAAAAATAGAAATTGTTGATCCTCACTCCCTGTGCTCTCTAGAGAATTCCATCGTATATGTCCATGGTTAAAATCTCCCATTATGATACATTCCCCTTTACTAACTTCCTTTATAGGGTTTTTATTTTTGTGTTGTCCTCTTTGTTTATGTTTGGACTTCGGTAAATTAATCCAATAGTTAATTTTGAATTTCCTGAAACAATTTTGCACCAAACAGCTTCATCGCAATCTGCTTCCCTTTCTAGTTTTATTTCATAAGCCTGAATAGATTCTTTAACATATAAAATAACTCCCCCGCCCCTTCTTCCTATTCGATCTCTCCTAAACATTACATATCCTGTCAGCCCTAATTCAGCATCTGTTATGTCTATGTTGGCCCATGATTTAGTTATACCAATTTTGTGATGGTCAATATCATCTACCATAATGTTTAATTCGTTTTTCTTATTTACTATTCTCCTTGCATTTAAACATACGCATCTATAACCTGTTTCAGAGATGTTTTTCGGACGATTTGATATTGGTTTGTCTGTACTAGTGGCCTCTTGTTCTGCTTGAGACACCTCTAGGTAACTTACGCACACTTAGCAGATTCATGTTATGACTGAACTTAGAAATTAGTAAGACATTTAATGCTACCATCACGTCGCTGTTTAATTGTTAAGTTTATCATTAACAGTTTTTTGCATTATATGATAAACTAATGGAGATTTCAGTGCTAAGTTTCAGTAAACAAGCAAGTTAGCAGTTTGAGTGATACAGCTACTTTATGTAGACTTTGTGTGTTATATGTACACAATCTGTGAAATAAATGTATGATATACATTATATGTACACATTCTGTGAAATAAATGTATGATATACATTATATGAAACAGTCAAGGTAACTTACGCACAACGAAAACAGAAACGAAAAGTGTTTTGTCTGGGGCCTATTGCTACCCCAAATTCTCTGCATTGCAATAGAATTTTTTCTGGGTCTTTGGCAACATGGGTTGTGACCTTCCAAGGGCATTGTTTCCCCCACTTTGATTCTGCCTGATGTCATCATAAGGTGGCTGTGTTCCTCAGGTAATCTGGCGCTCTATGAACTCATTGACAAAGGACACACCTTCAAGCACCTGAGTCAGGCCATGGCACACGATGACTTGGTCACTTGTGTCAGTGTCAATGCTGACCAAACAAAGGCTACGTCAGCCAGTCAGGACACAAGGTAACATCATAGATATCATACATCCAGAAATAAAAAGTCCCAAATTTTCATGGAAATGACGTAATCTTTTGTAATTGAACTAATACTAGTTTTATTCCAATTGCCTAGAGCACGGAAAAAATTTATGAAGTTCTCATAATGCAGTCATGGCATTTCCGCCATTTGCAATAAAAACTTGTGGTTCAAAAATTGCATTGTTTGATTGCATTTGGATTTGAGCTAACATGGCAGAACCTGGCCTAAAAAAGAATTTTGCACCAAAAAAAGAAAATGTTAATTTGAAGAAGATTAGTTGTTTTATGTTATTCTATTAACAATGACTAGGCGTCCCGTGATGGAAACCACATATCCTGCATTTTCGTGGACTTTGTCCTACAAAAAGTTCTTTGGGCATTGAAACCTTTATAGCATTTAGTGTTGACTGATGTTTTGTTTCATTTGCCCTTAGATGTCTGGGAATGTTATGTTGACTTTTTGAGGGATTTGTGTATGCGTAAGAGAAGTTTGGCAGCTATAGATAGATAATAAGTAAGTTCGAAGTCAAAGGCTAATGGAGTCACTAAACTGCTCCGAAAGAGCCAATTTCTAAGATTCTGCGGTATCACTAGAGGCTAGCGGTTCGGAATTGTTACATTATACGTTTTATTCTGGAAAATTGACATCGCCATCACTTGCTATGTTAACACAAGTGAAACTATACTGAAGCATTGCATAGAAATCACTGAATGAATGTAAACCCATATCATCATTGATGTCACAAAACCACATGAGTGCTCATCTCATTAACTTCGATTTTTTTTTTCCTTGGCATGTAGTACATACAATATTAAACTTTGTGTACACACTGAAAAAAATTTGTTTAGCTAGTGCCTTGTTGTTACTCCCTTTAATGGAAGGAGCTTTAATGATAATATGGGAGACAGGTTAACAGGTTAACAGGTTAACAGGTTAACAGGTTAACAGCAAACCTAGTTTTCATGAGATTAGAAAATATGTAGATTCTTGGCCTGTGACGTCTCCCTAGATCTAGACCATTGTTGCAGAAGTTGTGTTAGCAAGATAGTCATCAGGAATATGAAATGCCCATAATTGAAATAGGATAGATTTTGAGCATCTTGAACCTAGAAATGGTGCTCATTGATATTACCACCTGCGTTGTGTTAAACTAATTAAAGTGATGTGTTTGTTACTGGTACATAGAATCAAACTTTGGGATATGGAAGAGTTTACCTGTACAACAACATACCAAGGTGAGCCTTTCTTCTGATGCATTTGTGTATAAACTCTTCTTACAAAGTGTTATACTGAAATACATTTAGTGAACATTATCTGATGATATTGTAATGTTTTGTAGGAAATACAGATGTAACATATTGTTTGTGTTCGTATTAGTAGAACATGTATTCTAAATGATACATATTGTTTGTGTTCGTATTAGTAGAACATGTATTCTAAATGATACATATTGTTTGTGTTCGTATTAGTAGAACATGTATTCTAAATGATACATATTGTTTGTGTTCGTATTAGTAGAACATGTATTCTAAATGATACATATTGTTTGTGTTCGTATTAGTAGAACATGTATTCTAAATGATACATATTGTTTGTGTTCGTATTAGTAGAACATGTATTCTAAATGATACATATTGTTTGTGTTCGTATTAGTAGAACATGTATTCTAAATGATACATATTTGTGCAGTAAGGATCTATGGTAGTTTGGCTCTAACCTTTTGTTCCGTCCACAGCCCATTCGGACACAGTTGGGAGCACAGCCTGGCATCCGTCTGAGTCTTCCATATTCCTCTCCTCTTCCCAGGTATGTCTGTCATCACAACTATATATACAGTATTTGACTTAATAATCTTACAGTAAGCTTGAAAAAAATTTAGCCATGGAAAAATGTTGTGTGTTCTTATAAGCGTACACCAAAATGTGTTTCTCTAGACAATAAGGTAACTGTTTAACACTAGTGGTGTCATTTGGTGACTAATGTAGAACAACTGAAAAGTGTTTAACACCAGATGGCGACATTTTTTAGTTGTTCTGCACTAGTCAAATTAGAATAATTATGGATCCTGCTGATTAAAAAAGGGTGTGTGCACTAAGTAGGTCATATACGCTTAATAGGTTGAATACGGTGTGTTATTTTCATAACAAATACATCTTTATGTACAAGTAAAATAGCTAAAAATATTGAGAAAGTTTGATGAATGGTAGGAAATGTATTGCATTTATTTAAATGTTATTTCTCTTTTCACGGACCTGTGGTAAAGTAAAAACTATTTTTGTGGTAAAATAAACACTAGTATTATGGTGAAGATAGTTGTTTTGCTGAAAATCCTCATTTGGTTTGAAATAAATTTTTTACATTGCAGCAATCTTGTTTCTTTGGTAAATAGCGAATCTTAGCCATTGTAACCAGACTGAACGGCTATTTGTAATGTAAAGTGTTTTATGTTGAAAATCGTGGCCTTGATGAGTTTGTGGCAACCGGCTTACAGGACGGACGGCTGATCCTGTGGGACACAAGAAACTCTAAGCCAGCCGTTGTATTACGTGAGTTAACATACTTTCTTTCTATTTCGGTATAGATATATGAATGGACATTTAACATATGGATCTTTTATATTATAATAAGTGTCATCAACAAAGGTAAAGTCAACACTTTAACTACTCGTACGTTACTAAATACGTTGTTCTGTATAAAACGAATGTGTTAATTGCTTAACATGTTAGAAATGGCAATTTGTGTCAAATGCTAAATCTGTTACAAGTTATTGATTTCATAATGGCTTAATTTTCATGTTAAGTAGTTAATTTGTCATCTAGCTGGTTGTCGAGTAATGTGTACATTAATTACAAACAGAACTTTTTGAATGCTCATTGCCCTGGTAAACATGAGAGCAATAGGTAATAAGTGCATCAAGTATTCATTTGTGTTGAAATTATATCCATAATCTTTAACCGTAAAGTATTTTAAGGACAAACTTGACCATATCAGGTTTCAACTACATCATGTGCACACAAAAAATGACGTGATCGTTCCAGGGAACACATCACTTCCGGCACTTCCCACCTGTGTGGCTTGGCAACCGAGCAGCAAACTAACAGTTGCTGTTGGCACTGAAACTGGTCACTTGTTACTGCTAGACATACGCAATGTGTCAGCGCCATCTAGCAGCAGCATCAAATGTCATGATCGAGGAACACATAGAATCGTATTTGCCCCAGAGAGGTTAGTGCACACTTGTTAGTGCACACTTGTTAGTGCACACTTGTTAGTGCACACTTGTTAGTGCACACTTGTGCTATTTTTTTTTTTTTACTGTCTATGGTGTCTGAGTTTGTTTGAAACTGGGTCTTTTCATTTGACAATAATGTCTTGTTTTTGCACACACTTTGGTTACCAAGTGTTTGGCTGGAATAACAAAGTGTGCAGAATGGCTAACCATCCTATTACTGTCCATGCTATAACCATCTTATTATGTCCATGCTATAACCGTCCTGTTACTGTCCATGCTATAACCGTCCTGTTAGTGCCCATGCTATAACCGTCCTGTTACTGCCCATGCTATAACCGTCCTGTTACTGTCCATGCTATAACCGTCCTGTTACTGCCCATGCTATAACCGTCCTGTTACTGCCCATGCTATAACCGTCCTGCTACTGTCCATGCTATAACCGTCCTGTTAGTGCCCATGCTATAACCGTCCTGTTACTGCCATGCTATAACCGTCCTGTTACTGCCCATGCTATAACCGTCCTGTTACTGTCCATGCTATAACCGTCCTGTTAGTGCCCATGCTATAACCATCCTGTTACTGTCCGTGCTATAACCGTCCTGTTAGTGCCCATGCTATAACCGTCCTGTTACTGCCCATGCTATAACCGTCCTGTTACTGCCCATGCTATAACCGTCCTGTTACTGCCCATGCTATAACCGTCCTGTTACTGTCCATGCTATAACCGTCCTGTTACTGCCCATGCTATAACCGTCCTGTTACTGCCCATGCTATAACCGTCCTGTTACTGTCCATGCTATAACCGTCCTGCTAGTGCCCATGCTATAACCGTCCTGTTACTGCCCATGCTATAACCGTCCTGTTACTGTCCATGCTATAACCGTCCTGTTAGTGCCCATGCTATAACCGTCCTGTTAGTGCCCATGCTATAACCGTCCTGTTACTGCCCATGCTATAACCGTCCTGTTACTGCCCATGCTATAACCGTCCTGTTACTGCCCATGCTATAACCGTCCTGTTACTGCCCATGCTATAACCGTCCTGTTACTGTCCATGCTATAACCGTCCTGTTAGTGCCCATGCTATAACCGTCCTGTTACTGTCCATGCTATAACCGTCCTGTTACTGTCCATGCTATAACCGTCCTGTTACTGTCCATACTATAACCGTCCTGTTACTGTCCATGCTATAACCGTCCTGTTACTGCCCATGCTATAACCGTCCTGTTACTGCCCATGCTATAACCGTCCTGTTACTGCCCATGCTATAACCGTCCTGTTACTGTCCATGCTATAACCGTCCTGTTACTGTCCATGCTATAACCGTCCTGTTACTGTCCATGCTATAACCGTCCTGTTACTGTCCATGCTATAACCGTCCTGTTACTGCCCATGCTATAACCGTCCTGTTACTGTCCATGCTATAACTAGTGATAGTAAACGTGTGATACATCATCACATTTCTATTGCTACATTATTTCATTGATATCCACTCACTGACAGCCTGAACAAACAACACACAATGTAGCTCTGATGTAAGCGCAAGCACCGAGACTGTTAATTGTCTGATTCAGTACATCCAACATTTCAAGTTTTCTGTGATCTAAAACAATAACTAGTTATGGGGAGACACCCTAGGTGAAATGTCATTAAAAAAAAAATACCTGGTATTAAAAATGTGTTTCCACTGTATTCTGATAGTTTTGTATATTTATTATCCATAAAGTTCACTTATATAGCAATTACGTACCTCTAAATCACTTTTATTCATGAATAAAGCATGCCTCTTTCAAGTAATAAATCCTGTTATTCAATCACATAATTTGGTGATGAATTAAAATATGCTCATGTGTTTTAAAATATCAAGAGGTGAAAGGTCGCGACAGTGACACATTGTGTACGGATATTATGTTTAACCAACTGATATTTTATAAATTCTAATAAATTTGTGGTTGCATTGTCCCATAAAACAGTTGTTCAGTGAAACAATGAAGATCCTTTTTCCATAAAACAGTCATTCCATGAACCAATGAAGATCCTTGTCCCATAAAACAGTCATTCAGTGAACCAATGAAGATACTTGTACCATAAAACAGTCATTCAGTGAACCAATGAAGATCCTTTACCTTCCCTTTAATTGTTCTTGTCTGTTTCACCTTCAGCTCTGACCTGCTGGCATCTGTCTCGGACGACTGCACCGTGGCTGTCACAGACTTCACACACAGCTCACCTAAGTTGCTGTAAGTTGGTGTTCATGTTGTTGGTCACAGATGGAGTAATCGTATTCAGTAAATAAAATTGTGTGCAGTCAGCAACATCTTCAGTTTGTTATCTAATGTAAGTACAGTGACTGTATTAATATTGCTTCATTTTATCTTCAATTGCTGACAATAATAACATGATGGTTATAATAACATGATGGTTATTATTTATTTTGTTATTTCAATTATATTCTTGAATGTAATCATGACTGTAATCATGATTACATGCAAACGTAATTGTAATTGAGAACAGTCATGTTCTAAGTAATCATACTTGTATTAATAAATGTTAACCGTAATCGTAATCAATTATATTTGTGATGTAATCAATTAATGTTTTAGGTTATAAAGTTTTACAAGGATGTAGTCTAATGTGTACTTCTTGGGGGAATTCAAAAGAGATTGAGTTTTATTATTTAAAATCCTACTCATGGTCACATGGTTGAATCCAGGATGATATCTTGAACTTGCCAAAATATTATCAAAGCAGCATGAAGTAGTTAATTGTGGTGTCTCAAGTAAGTAGAAAAACTTGTGCCAGGTGCACGTGCTACGAACAGTTAAAACCTGATTAGTTTTGGGCCTGCGTGGGCACATGGGATGCACATGCAACGGCTCTAGATGAAATTTGAGGGGTGAGCATAGTTTATTTGGTCACACGGATAACAGGAAACCTTAACACAAGTGTTACCAGTAACATCCTTTATGCAAAATAACAACACAAGTCCAGCGTAGATTGAAATAGGCCAAAGAATGACATTTAGATTTATTAATTAAGGAGCATGAAATTAGGCAAGCATACACCATCAAAATAAGATACATCCAATAATCTCAGCAAGCATGCCGGCCCCCAAAAGGTGTTTACACATAATTAGTAAATCATGCCTATCAGCTACCCACTACCAGTACTATCTGTACCACTACTGACTTATATACAATTCACATGGTATCGGTGGGGGTCACTCCACCACTAGGTCACCCTCTGTGACCGACTGCCCTGTACACCATAGGGCCATTCCCCTAGTCTGACCATTTACACCGTATGGCGGAATACAAAAATAAAAAATGCCCTGTACACCATAGGGCCAAAGAACATAAACCGACCATTTACACTGTAAGACGGAATAAGAAAAATAAAAATGCCCTGTACACCATAGGGCCAAAGATTATACACCGACCATTAACACCGTATGGCGGAATAAAATTTTTAAATGCCCTGTACACCATAGGGCCATTCCTCTAGTCCGACCATTTACACCGTATGGCGGAATACAAAAATAAAAAATGCCCTGTACACCATAGGGCCAAAGAACATAAACCGACCATTTACACTGTATGGCGGAATAAGAAAATAAAAAAATGCCCTGTACACCATAGGGCCAAAAATCATTCACCGACCATTTACACCGTATGGCGGAATAAAATTAAAAATGACCTGTACACCATAGGGCCATTCCCCCAGTCCGACCATTTACACCATATGGCGGAATAAGAAAATAAAAATTAACATGCCCTGTAAAATGTAGGGACCACGTTCATAGTCCAACTATTTTCACCGTATGGTGGAATAGAACAAATTAAAAATGAACATGCCCTGTACACCGTGGGGACCAATATAATAATCCGACCATTTACACCGTATGGCGGAATATAACAAATGAAAATGAACAAGCCCTTTACACCGTAGGGACCAATATGACAATCCGACCATTTACACCGTATGGTGGACAGGAGAGTAGTAAAGTGAAAAATATCTGCCCTGTATACCATAGGAACCAAAATATTGACCTCAACGCCACTGTATGATTAAAAAATACCCAATTAAAGCTACCAGGCCCATCACACCCCAAGGAGTAACCTCAGAAATTACCCATGCCACCTGCAGGCGTTATAACCATAAATTAAAGAGATTAATATGCCCAATACAGCGCAGCGACCACAACCAAGTGAAAAACTAGCACAGCCTGAATTAGTAAATACAGCTGATGTTCGCTGAGAAGGGACTATGCTAACCATCACATCAGATGTGCGCCGGGTGAGGAACGAACTCACAACCTCCGCATATCTCAGTCTGCCACGCCTGTTGCCAGGCGGTACTGTTTATAAGTACGGCGCGCTAACCGACTGTGCCACCGGGCCAAACCCCAGTTCTGTTCCATAGTGGTAACCGTACCGCCCCGATAGCCTTCGAAAGCGATCCGACAATCCAAACCCCCGTGGAAAGATCCTGGTGCAAAATCTACCTCCGATGCGACAAGACGCTCCAACCAGTAAACGTGGCTATCGCCCAGAACTAAAACCAAAGGTTTAGTAGCCATCGTCAGGATAATAATAACAAATTATGCGTAAACGACTGACGATTACCTTTCGCAGTCCAAGGGTCGGAGGTAACAAAATGGCGGATGATCGGCAATAAACCGAACAACAAAACTGATCTTGCAATAAAATCAACAAATTCAGCGATAACGAATAATCAGTAATAATAGAAATTCGGAAATATTTGCAGCGCAAAGGTCTCACAACGACACAAGCTAACTTGGAAATCGAGAGAGGCAAGCTCTAGGTCACGTGGTTGGTGTATCCATACGCGTGAGCGAGTAATTAGGCCAATACTCTCTCTACCATAAAAGGTCTAACTTCAAATCGCCTTCATTGCCTTGTCATCTCGCATAAAATCCTTTATGCGCCACTGTCACATAAATTCATTGACACAGCAGTCACTGGAGCCACAACCTTGGGTGACCACTGCAAGACAACACTGCCATATATATCACATCCATCTGATGGATATGTTCTCATAGAACATCATGAGGAACTAACAAAGCCTATTAAAGGAAAACAAGTCATGATTTTGGGCGTGTGCAACTAAAACATAACCATTTGCAACTACAATTAAGAATATCACACCAGTAGTTTACTAAGAAAACCCTGTTAAACAGTGAACACACATCCTCTGAATTTCATGGCAGAAATTATCTGTTAGATAACCCTACATCACGAGTGTCAAAGTCTAGCACAATTCGCTTGCTAAATGAAAATATATTTGTATACACCTATTCCTATATTTGTCAATACGATTATAGCTATGCTGTTTGCGTCCAAACTTATGTAACATATTTGGGCGTTTGTTTACTAAACTTGTCCTCTTTCTGGCAAAATAACACGTTTGTTTGAGACTGCGTTGTTTCTGTGTATGCCAGCCTCCCTTAATTCACAATAGTCTAGGTTACCCAATTTTTATAGAACTGCACGTGCTTATCGGTCTCGCTGGTTTACATGTTAGCGCTCAGTCATCTGGAGAAATGACCGGAATCTCCCACTTTTACAACACTTCACCAAACTAACCAGGCTGGACTGTGCACAGGATATTGTGTTTTGACTTGATTGAGACACCACATTTAGCTATGCTGCATTGACAAAGGTTCAGCGAGTTCTTTGTGTCATAACAAAAACTTATGACGTTGAACTAATTGAATTTTTTTTGTTGTTCAGCACAAAACATGTTTTATCCAATTTGTGCATTTTGAAATAAAAAATAATTTTGGGGGGGCGTATAATGCTGATATTTATATTGTGTACATGTATATATACCATTTTAACATATATGTTTGATGTGGCACTTCAGATACAAAGACAAGACAAGTCACAGTGACTTTGTTCGCGGTGTTGACTGGAACCCGGTCGATGGTCGACTGTTCAGCTGCGGCTGGGACTTCAAGGTGGTTGGTCGCACAGTTCCTCTGCTAGACGGCGCTGCAGGAGACGGCGCAACTGTGGAGACTAACGGGATAGTTCCCGAGACAATGGACACTTCATCACAGAATCACATGTCTTGTGACGAGTCAAAAGATAGAACACTGACAGAACTGTCAGATCAAGAAGTTAAATTAATGTGTGAAGGGAAGTAGGAATGTCGCAATATATTTTATAATTTTTTTTTATTTTATACACGTAATATTACGTTGCCAAGACAATTTTTTTTGGCATCTTTCAAGGCTGGGGTAAATTACAAAGATTTATTACTTGTAATTAGAGTTGCCAGGGGTGGTTCAGTTACAATTACATTTAATAGATACAGTTGTAAACATGCATTGCAATTACAAAAGGACATGAACACAAAATGCCCCTATTCTGAATTTGTAAGTTTTACAAAATTGTTCATTTTATTAAACTGTTTTCCATGTATATGATTTGTTTGCAAAACAATCATTTGAAATTTGATGGTAATCCAATTTGTATATTTTATTATTACTAACTACCAGCTGTCAAACTTAATAGATAAAATCCAAAGATTATAAAAATAATTATGTAGTTTGCAGCTGTAATTACTTAAATGCAATTAGGGTTTAGTTGATATACGCAGCTGGGTTCAGTTAGTACCATCAGCGGCACCATAATTACTCTTTCAGTTACACAATTTCAGTTGTGATGCACCTGAACCCTGATGCTCTTGACTATAATTTTGGAGGTGTGTTTGGAAAACATTGTTTTTCTGAAGCCTGAAACAGCGATTCAACATACCATGTCATCCTGCTAAACTGGAACTCACTGCTAAAACGTGGCTGCTGTGTCTTCATTGATTGTATGTAATAAATTACTACAGTTGTAATGTTGTTTGTATGTGTTTGTAGCACCAAGTTTACTGCAGGTGTCTACATTAATTTCTAATGTTAATGTCCTATCTCCGTATGCCACACTAACGGGTATCTAAGCTTGGCCCCTTTGAAAGATCTTAAATATGCCACCGAATGTTAGCATAAGATAAGACTAACCTACAACACAAACTCTACATGACCATACATGGCCGTACAGGACCGTACGTGACCGTACAGGACCATACATGGCCGTACAGGACCATACATGATGTAATAAGGAGTCTTATTCTAATTACATTTAGTCTTAACAGGAATGCACCAGCCATGCTGTATCATTCATCAATTAATTCATTGATAACCTCCTTTGATACAATTAGGAAATGTTTTTTTTTCTTCTAACTTTAGATACTTCCAGTTTTGCATCCTGTGCTGTTTCCAATCAAGCCTCTGGCATGGTTTTTAGTTCTGTAACACGACAGGCAGGATAACGAAAGCACGAATTTGTTAAATGTACTTTTTGGTTTCTCTTATTATGTACATCTAGGATGGACAAAACACACTGTTGACCAACCTGTTTTAATTCTAAAAATAAATCACATCTATTGTGTGGACAGAGTATTTGATATGATGATGAATATGCTCTTTCCAATATCCATATATTACAGCATTGTAATATTTAATGAAAAAATTAAACCAAGTTGTATACATTTAACACTTTATGTATGCTGCGCCATTAGTACAACAACCAACATTCTTGGTTATTTAGGCCCATCAGTACAACAACCAACAATCTTGGTAATTTAGGCCCATCATTGGCCATTCAGAACATCATTACTTCTTTATATAAACTAACATGTGCATTTCCAGACTTGGATATAAAGAAAATGAAGAGAAACAGCAGCAACTTTATTCTGTATTGATAATCATACTCCGTGAAAGTCATAATTCATCTTGAATACAAATGCGCAAAATAGGCGTTTTTCTCTCGTCATTCAGACGATGTATCAATGACACTTTCCCAACACAGAAGGTTTTTGGTCTATCACTCGTAATGTATGTTATGTTTACATAAAGCTGCCCTCAACCTATATGCCAGGGGTATTCTTACGAATCAATCATGTTAGTTTTAAGCACACAGGCCATTACTATAAATATATACAGACGACTTCTGATTGCGGCATCTAATTGAATCAGTATCATTATTGAAGTATGACAACTCACTGTAATTCTATGGGAAGGCACAACGCTTGGTTTTAGTGAGCAGTGGCTGTCGTGCACCTCCTGGCCGACTTGACATTATCTGACGGCAAGTAACAATAGCTAAAATCTAATTTATGTATCCTAGCTTCCACTTGTGTTTGAAGGACAAATTCGAAAATATTCCTATATTCAACTTGAGTCGATGCTGCACTGTTGGTTGTCCCAGTTTAGGGGTTATAGCCGAACTCCCGGGCGTCGTCAGCGGTGAAGTCTCCATAGCGCCAGACGCTAAGCTGTGGACACAAATCACTGCAGTCAGACAGATATATCTCAATCTACTTAGTTCACTATCATTTCCTCATACAGCAAAACAAAATACTGTTTACTGTTTGTCTTCATCAGAATCATGTAGCTGATTTTAGTTAGGTTTTTAGGTAAATAGCTCTGATGCCAGGCAAAACAAATTTGGATATTTCTGTTTTGTTATAATGTTCTTCTTTGTAAAAACATGAAAATATGATTTGCGAATATGGCAGACTAGTAATAAACTTTATTCAACACCAAAAACACATACGCTGTCTACAAATGAAAAACCGTCATCACTGTACCCAGAATATTTGCATACTCCTAAATAGATACAGCATATGAACAGATTATTTGTGTTACTATATGCATATTAGTGGGTAGATAAATAATATAATAAAATATGCAACACAATAATGAGAAAATATCAAAATATGTGATTGCATACATAACTCAGTGAACAATTTCAAGCAAAAGAACACATCTGAAACCACGAATCTCCTTAAACAGTGCTTCATCTAAATCTGCAATAACACCTTCGCAGAAATGTGACACCTGCCATTTGTAGTGAGAACACCCGCCCTGTCTAGCTTCTCTTCCAACTCACCCTATCTGCCTTAGCCTTCTCTTCTGCTTTCTTGTAGGTCGTCATTAGTTTATTGAGTCGCTTCTCCCGACGCTGTTCAACCAGCACGAGTCCCTCAGTGATCAGGTTCTGAGCGATGTCGTCCTTTGTGTCAGCGTAGAGCAGTGTCACTGCATCGACACTGCCGCTCTTGTATTCATTGTTGAGAAGGCACTCCTTATTCAACACATCGTTGGTGAGTGAGTCCACCGCCAACTGAACATCCTCCTCCTGGTGGACAGTGCAAACACTAGGTATTTAAAATCTCAGTAAACAAAACTGCTCATGATTTCTCACATAACTTTAAAATGCTAAACAAACATCTGTTTGATTGAAAATCAAATAATGTCTGTGTGTGCAATGCCACCACCAATGTTCTATTTGAGATTATGTGATATATATAAATAAATTGTAGTTGGTTGGAGAGCTCATTCATTCAGCTTTCAGAAAATGTATACTTTGATGGATCAATCTATTACTGTTATGTTGTTGTTAGGTAATCTCCTATGTATGGTAACAGAATATTGAATCCTTCAAAAAATTGTGGGTCCTGGGGCAAATTTTTAGATTAAAGGATGTCGAACAAATAATAAAACTGTAATAGTGCTGACCTCTGGTGGCAGGGCGACTCCGGCAAAGACGTACTCCTGTGCCTGTGGTGCGAGGGGAATGTATGTCGTAGGCAGGGTGGCGAGTCGAGTTGACTCAGTTATGTCTCTCTGTAACAACAAACATACGATCATCATATAGCACTGGCTCTTCAGAAATAATCAATATTACATGTTCAGTATCTAGACTTACTTTAATTTTGTATACAAATGAGCATACATAATGTGTAGAATAAATAACTAATTATAATAAAAATTCAGGCAGATAGTTTTAGTTTTGAGTGTTGGGGATGTATGAGGATGAAGGAACTTGAGGTGGAGTTAGAACAGCTGAGGCTGCTCGTTGTGGCAGTGGTGGGAAGGGAGCAGGTGGGTTGTGCTAGTGGTTCTGGTGGGGGGACAGTGAATAAAGTGGGGGAAGACAACGAGAGAGATGCTAGGGAGAGCTCACCTCAGCCTAGGAGGAGGTTGAGAGGAGGTAAGGTGACAGGTCATACGGAGACAGGACGGAAGGAGACGGCACGTAGGGAGACAGGACGGAAGGAGATGGCACGTAGGGAGACAGGACGAAAGGAGACGAGAAGGGAAAAATGGGAGGGAAGACAAATGGATCGAAGGAAAGGGGAGTGGGGGAGACAGTAGCGAAAGTGTCGGGGGGAAGGAGTGAGGGAGACGGGAGGGAACGCGACAGGAGCACAAATTAGCCAGGAGATGGGAGGGAAAGGTGACAGGTTGATGAGTGAGAGAGAGCCTGATAACAGTCTGCCACCAAGTGACAAGGCTGCAGTACAGAATGTGATGGAGGGGATCCATTGGAAGAGCTATTCCGAGGCAGTGATAGAGGGGGTGAGAAAGAGAGCGAGGGTGTTTATGGGGGACTCAATAGTTAGGAAGATCGACATAGTCTTAAACAAGGGAGAAGACGTTGTAGTTTGCTTGCCTGGGGCCAAAATAGAGGCGATAACTGAGAGGGTAGAAAACATCGTGGGTTCGGGCAAGGGTGGATCTGTTTTAGTACACGTAGGGACAAATAACGTAGAGAGGGAGGGTACTTAGTACACGTAGGGACAAATAACGTAGAGAGGGAGGGTACAACTGCCATAGTTAGGAAATACAGGAATTTGGTCAAAACACTAAAGCAGACATGGGTTGAGCAGGTAATACTGTCAGGGATTCTACCAGTAATAGGAAGGAGGGGGTCATAGATATCGAAATTGCCGGGGATGGCAATTGACATGCTAGTCAAGAAGGTATTTAGGGAAGAGGAAGTGGGTTTTGTGGATTTGTGGGGAGGTTTTGTTGGAAGAGCTGATATGTACATGAAGGACGGGCTTCATCTAAGTGGAAAGGGGGTAACAGTATTTGCGGATGGACTCTCAGCAGCAGTAGACAGTGGCATGGGTAGCATAACGAATATTTTTGGTAGTCAACACTATTTAAACTAGAAGCGCAAAGGGGTTACTTAGAGATGCCTCAAGCAGGACAAGAGGCCATTAGTGCAGATAAAGCAATAACAAAATGTCCGAAAAACACGTCTGAAGCTTATAGATGCATGTGTTTAAATGCTAGGAGTATAGTAAATAAGAAAAACGAATTAAACATTATGGTAGAAGATATTGACTATCACATAATTGGCATTACCGAATCATAGGCCAACACAGACATAACAGATGCTGAATTAGGATTGACAGGATACGTAATGTTTAGGAGAGATGGAATAGGAAGAAGAAAGGGAGGCAGATTACGATGAAGCTGTTTGGTGCAAAATAGTTTCAGGAAATAAAAAATTAACTATTGGGTTAGTTTACCAAAAAATTTAGAAGATGAAAGATAATAAATCACCTGGAGTTGATGGGATACCACCAAAACTGCTTAAGGAAATTGTTGAGCAAATTAGTACACCACTTGCAAAATTGTTTAACTTGTCACTAATGGAATGGAAAGAATGGAAAGAAGGAAACATTACACCACTATTTAAGAAGAGATCGAGGAACAAGCCAGAAAATTACAGACCAGTGAGTCTAACATCAGTTGTATGTAAATTACTCGAAACATTAATTAGAGACCACATGGTGGAATTCCTTGTAAAACATAATTTAATAAATACATCTCAACATGGGTTCCTAAAAGCAAGGTCGTGTTTAACCAATCTCTTGTTTTTTTGAAGAAATTACAAAGTGGGTAGATGACGGGTCACCAGTGGATGTTGTCTACTTAGATTTTCAGGAAGCTTTCGATAAAGTGCCACTCCAAAGATTGTGACTTAAACTAAAAGCCCATGCTATAGGTAATGATGTAATCAACTGGATAGAAAAGTGGCTTACACACAGAAGACAGAGAGTAATAGTAGATGGTGGGATTTCTAACTGGAAATCGGTTTTGAGTGGGGTACCACAGGGATCAGTATTAGGCCCTATACTGTTTTTAATATATATATATATATATATATTTATGCGGGACAAAGCTACCTACAAGAGTTAATTACATGGAAACCGTGGCTCGTTTGCTGAAGACAACAAAGTCAAATGTATGTTTGTATACGAGCTTTATAATAAGCCAAATAGTAAAATGCAATACAATAATATGTATACATCATAGATACATTATTTATACAATGAAAACAGTTGTGACCTAGTTTATATACTCAGCTTACAAAATATCAGCAAAGGTGAGGGAACCAACCACCGAACATATATCACACAAAGTTAGTAAACCGACCCAACTAGAAATCAAACAAACACTGGTGTAGATGGGGTAGGAGGGTGGGTAAAAACATTAAAAAATATCGAGAGCAACAAATATTTTACCTTCGTAAACTTTGGCCAATATCGAAAAAGAGGCTAATTATTATGCGTGCATTTTGATTGTAAGAAATTGTCACATGGTGAGGTCGGCTTACCGTACAATCAAAATATAAGCTGCAGCATTGCCCACATAAATATCATTTGAGTTTTCAATTCAAATGATGGTTATATATATATATATAGGAAGAATATATATATATATATATATATATATATATATATATATATATATATATAAATGATTTAGAAGATGACATATCTAGCAAAGTACTAAAATTTGCAGATGACACAAAAGTATTCAGAAAAGTTACAAATGATACAGATAAACAAAGTTTACAGGATGATCTAGATAAATTAGTTAAATTGTCAGAAAAATGGCAAATGTTATTCCAATTTTGGGAAGTGTAAATGTATACACATAGGACATGGAAACATGGATGAAGAATATAAAATGGGGGATGCTGTACTAGGTAGAACCACACAAGAAACGGACTTAGGAGTAACATTTAGTGCTGACATGAAAGTTTCAGAGCAATGTGGGATTGCTGCTTCGAAAGGAAATCAAATTCTAGGGGTAATTAGGAGAACTATCATGTATAAGGAGAAACAGCTAATTGTACCCCTGTACAAAGCAATAGTTAGACCACATTTGGAATATTATATTCAAGCATGGAGGCCGTATCATAAAAAGGACATAGATAAGCTAGAAAGAATACAATGAAGAGCAACTAAAATTATTCCAGAATTGAGAGACCTTAGTTACGAAAGTCGCTTATTACAATGTGGTTTGACAACACTAGAGACCAGGAGACTAAGAGGAGACCAAATAGAAGTGTTTAAAATAGTGAACGGTTATGAGGATGTTGATAGGAATATGTTCTTCAAACTTAAAGAAGGCAGTAGAACCAGAGGACACAAAGCAGCATTAGTTAAGGAGCAGTGTAGGTTGGACATGAGAAAGTACTCTTTCTCACAGAGGGTGATAAATGAATGGAACAAACTGCCAAATGATTGTGTAATGCTAGTAGTGTGAATATGTTTAAAAATAGAATTGACACATTTGATAAGGGCGGGCTACACAAATATGAGAACATTGTTGGACTCTCGATAAGCCAATGGCTTCCTTGTCCACTTGCCATCTGGAACTTGTTGTTTGGGATGGCAATCTTGTTAAATAATTATTACATTCACAGTAAAAGGTAGGAAATGCACCTGGAAGTAATGTCACTTTATCACTTTGAATAATTTGTATTGTTATGATTGAGCAGAAACATCACCTAAAACATTGTTCAAATATAATGTTCTGTTTTGAATAAAACTGAAGAAAAACAGCCAGCCAGCCAGCCAGCCAGCCAGCCAGCCAGCCAAAACACAGGTGTTGTATGACTGAACTCAAGAGATAATTTACTTGACCACTGAGTCTAGATGGTTACAATGACCAGAGGTCAGTCTGTGAAGCAGGGTTGTTTATTTTGAGTGGAGTCAGTTTCCAAGTAGGAGCCTTAAAGAACCTCTAAAATATCAACACAATGACTGATTTTTAATACCTCCAATGAACCTTGTCAATAAAAATATCATTTTGAAAAATGTAAGATTATTATGGGTATTTGCTACATGTACTTACATTGCCGTAGTCAATAAAGAGTACATGTACTTGGTTCTTGACCACCTTCTCTACCTTGGCACGGTACCTACAGACAATAAGAGACCTGTACCATCTACATCTGTGGCAGTTACATATATCTCTATATTGATATATTCTTGACCACCTTCTCTACCTTGGCACGGTACCTACAGACAATAAGACACCTGTACCATCTACATCTGTGGCAGTTACATATATCTCTATATTGATATATTCTTGACCACTTTCTCCACCTTGGCACGGTACCTAGTACCTACACAGACAATACGAAGACCTGTACCATCTACATCTGTGGCAGTTACAGACATCTCTACATTGATATATTAAAAAGTACTGGATATTTCACAGCTGTGAAAACAAAAATACGTTTTGCTTATGGGATGTGATCTAGATGGATTTAGGTGGGCGACGGGGGTGGGGGAGGTGGGCGGCGGGGGTGGGGGAGGTGGACGGCAGGGTGGGGGAGGTGGGCGGCAGGGGTGTGGGAAGTGGACGGCGGGGGTGGGGGAGGTGGGCGGCAGAGGTGGGGATGGTGTGGCACTGCAACTTGTCACCATGCTTATGAAATTAACAATATTTTCCAAAAGAAACTAAACACAAATGCGATCTATATATAATCTTGGCTTCCACACATATCTACTATAACTATGAACCTGCGACACGGAGGAAATACTGCTGGCTGCCTCACCATTCCCCATCCTCAAACATGGCTGCACAGATGTCGCGTGGCTTGGGAGTGTAGGCCCCTGGGAGGGGAGGGTTCTCCCTCAGGTCAGCCCGCAGTTGTTCCATCAACTTCTCAAACTGGGGTCCTGTGGAGACAAGGGTCCATTTAATAATAATAGCAAGTTATAAAGTGCCTGAATCCACCTAAAATAAAATGCTCTTGGGCGGTCTACATGAATAAAAAAATTAAAATAAACACTATAAAATTGAGTAGTTCATTAAAACATGTAATAAATATATACAGAAAAGTATAAAACATTACATTTATATAACACAGGTTATTAAAACACAGGGAAAGTGACAATTCTATCTCACACTTCATTTGGGCTTTTTCTCTTTAGATAATAATACACTATGTTTTGCATCCCTAAAAACACCAGTAACTTGTACACCTGTTTAGATCTCTCTCGACTCACCTGTTTAGATCTCTCTCGACTCACCTGTCTCGACATTCTGGGCATAGAAGTGCAGCTCGTTCGTAACCTCTGTGACAATGACCTTCTTGTAGGTGACCTTGCGCTCCATTGGCTCCGCCTCCGAGACGACTTCCTTTGGCGCCTCTTCCTCCAGCGACCACAACTGGCAACAACAAACACGACCTTCTATTACGAACATTCTCTGAAATTTCACATTCATTTTTCTTTTCATAATTTAATTTCCTTCTGCTACAAGTGATTATGAAGACCGTGTGCAATGGGCATCCATCTGCTGGGCCGACATGAACCACATCGTAAAAACATCATACTTGACTACGAGTGATTGCAAAACAATGAAATGTTGTGCTAAAGGGAACTTATGTCAGACGGCGCCGGTTTCACACTTCATGCAAACTTACATTACACAGCTGGCATCATGGAATTTCGTCTCATAATTATTCAGGAAAAGTTTTCTCTTTCACTCAATCCATCATCTCAAGCAGTAGGGACAGAGAATCTATAATCCACGTGACAGGATGAAAAGATGTCAAAGTACTGTAGAATGGGAGCATACATTGAGCTTCTTCTCCTTGGCTGCCTCTTCGCTGGCACACAGCGTGCGGTAGTGTGAACTGCGTTCAGCCGTAAAGTGAACCTTTGAGAGACCGTTGCCCACAAGAGCGACCGAGAGGTTGACTCCGTCGACGTACATCCACCCGATGAAGTTACCTCCTTTGTCCATCCCCTCCACCTCTACCTCAACCTGCGGGAGACGGGATCACATGGTTGTTGTGTTAGACCTACTGCACAGCGAACATGCTCAATTCAATGTTCATATGAAAGGCAACATGCTCAATTTAAGGTAGCTGGGGTGGCTATTCTATGCTTGCTTTGAATTGAGTGGTTTCAGTAAACATTTTAAAGATAAACCAACCATTTCTTCACAAATTGTAGTTGAAATACTTATAATACTCCAGATTAATAAAACTTTTTCATTTATGCGGTGATGTTTCATGATTTTTAAAACATTTTTGTAAATATGGGAAAGTACCCACAAAATGCCATCTTATACAATTTATCTATCTGATTACACTAGCCCAGTGTCGAGGCACGTGGTCAGTTGTTTACATGTGCACAAGATCAGTTGATTGGCCCATTGTCCGACGAGGTCATGGGTGGGGTCACCAAGTCACAGCTACCAGTGGGTTCATTTTGTGTAAAATAGCCTTTAGACAGAGAACTTGTCATTGTTGTAGACAAATGCCTTGAGCCCTTACCTCTCTCTGCAGCACCATCTCCTTGGTGAAGCTGAGGGCATCATCTCCATACGCCTCCGACTGCTGCTGGCCTGGTCTGTCATTGGATGGCCGCGAGGCGCGGGGACAACTGATACCTGCAATAGTCAATTTGCCAATGTCATTAGCTTCATTTAGCCCATTGCCCATCAGGTTCATTTATCCATTCGCCCATCAGGTTCATTTAGTCCATCGCCCATCAGGTTCATTTAGTTTATCGCCCATTAGGTTAATTTAGCATTTCACCCATCAAGTTCATTTAGCCCATCACCCATCAGGTTCATTTAGCCCATCGCCCATCAGGTTCATTTAGCCCATCGCCCATCAGGTTCATTTAGCCCACTGCACATCAGGTCATTTAGCCCATCGCCCATCAGGTTCATTTAGTCCATTGCCCATCATGTTCATCAGGTTCATTTTTAACAAATGTCATCTTATAAACTACTTGTTCTATTTTGTCCAAATGCACAGTGTATTATGTCTGTATGAAAAGAAGGTCACCTATAACATTACAGTCAATTTGCATGATAATGATAGTAACCAGATAATTTTAGAAATGCTGACACGGGTGGTTTTGCGGGACTTCCCACAGAAAATTTAATTTGTATATGTCTAATTTTTTTTATTTATTATAACAAATAATATATCAAGTTGTGCAATGGAGTAGTGTGGCTGAATAAAGAATAATACTTTTAATAAAAATGTGATTTTTAACATTTGTTTATTACTTCTTCGTCACTAGTCCCATTTCACTGCCGTCTCCACCACACGTCTCCACTCCTCCCATCCCTCCACTCCCCATCCCTCCACTCCCCATCCCTCCACTCCCCCATCCCTCCACTCCCCCCATCCCTCCACTCCCCCATCCCTCCACTCCCCCATCCCTCCACTCCCCCATCCCTCCACTCCCCCATCCCTCCACTCCCCCCACCCCTCCACTCCCCCCACCCCTCCACTCCCCCATCCCTCCACTCCCCCATCCCTCCACTCCCCCATCCCTCAACTCCCCTCCCACTCCCTCCAAATCTCTCTTCACGCAGTCCTCCCATCTCAGTCTCGGTCTTCCTCTTCTCCTTCTACCCTCCACCCTTTAATTAATTTTATAATTTTCTGATAGTGAAGAAGCAGCACACTGCTTTAAAGTGTTTGCCTTGAACTATTCACCGTGTTCGCTGTGAAAAATCCTAAATGTGGGGTGTTTGGGTGGGGTGTCAGACAGCCGCACCCTTGTTGGGCGGCTTACAGCACTGGTCCACCCTAACCACTAAACTCGCACATATGGCTCAAGTAGCTGCGTAAACACCGCAGTGACTCATCCCCGGATATATGTGGTATACACTGGCATACCAAAAACATTATCTGCATTGGTGAAGTGCAGTCACTACTTTTGCACAGACTAATATTACAAAATGAAGTTTACATCACTACTTGTAATAAAAATTGAAATGACAACACAACGTAACTGGTTTATTTCACCCCCCAAAACAGCTTTCTTTCATCACAAAGTTGGCTGAGTTGACGTACCTGAGAGCAGGAATGTGATCAGACAAGTCTCATTCGGGATGTACAGTCGTAGTCTCGAGCCGCTCGCTACAAACTCAACAATCGCTTCTGATCGGCCTGCCCTTTGTAGGAATGGCAGGAACTGCTTCGCCTTCGCTACGTCCTGACACAGAGATACAATATGCCCAATTACACAAGTTCATTACCGGCAAGATCAGCCAGAAGGTGCCCAAAATGTCAGAAATCGTTGTAAAAAAATTAATTTTAAATATAACGTGAATTCCAGATTGTATACGTGGACAGTCATAATATAATAATTACTTATTTGTTATTATAAGTAGACTTAAAAATGTTACTTTAACTTTGTATACCATTTTCAAGATTGCCTAACCTTTTTGTTTTGATGTGCCTCTGCGCTGCTGTTTCTGAGGATTCAGGCACAATACAAGTTTTTGCGTTATTTTTTAACATACAAGTCAGCAACGCAACTGTGTACAATTATAAAAAAACTGTATTTAAATCTGGCAATTTTTCTGCAAAAAATCCACCCACTCACCCCTGAAATGTCGGCCACCCTGATAACTGGGGGCTGCTTCTTGCTGTGAATGCCAACAGCTTTCTTGATGGCCCTCGTCTCGGCCGCCAACAGTTCGTCGTAGTGACCGGACCGCTGGTCATCATCTTGCCTGTAGCGCACACATGTCGCCAGTCCCTTGCTGATGAGGGCCTCCCCTACGTTGCTGGAAGTGGCAGGTGTGAAATATTATTCTATTCATACAGGGCTGCAATTATGATTTATAATAATACAAGTGCGTAATTATGACAGAATGATTGTTTACATTTTGACACAGAGGTCATCAACCATGTCCAATTATTTGTGCTACTCCACCATATTGTGTGATCACAGGGGATGCAACTTGCAAATGTACCATTTGCTGTCATTCTCTGGCTGTTTCTAGAGCACCATTTATTCTCTGGCTGTTTCTAGAGCACCATTTATTCTCTGGCTGTTTCTAGAGCACCATTTATTCTCTGGCTGTTTCTAGAGCACCATTTATTCTCTGGCTGTTTCTAGAGCACCATTTATTCTCTGGCTGTTTCTAGAGCACCATTTATTCTCTGGCTGTTTCTAGAGCACCATTTATTCTCTGACTGTTTCTAGTGCACCATTTATTCTTACTCCATCTCTGTGTAGTTTGTTATGTTATACGTACATATATCATATATTTTTCAGAATAAAATGTGTTAGCACAATGTTGTGCCTACATGTTGTACAAGTGTGCCTACATGTTGTACAAGTGTGCCTACATGTTGTACAAGTATGCCTACATGTTGTACAAGTGTGCCTATATGTTGTACAAATGTGCCTACATGTTGTACAAATGTGCCTACATGTTATACAAATGTGCCTACATGTTGTACAAGTGTGCCTACATGTTGTACAAGTGTGCCTACATGTTGTACAAGTGTGCCTACATGTTGTACAAGTATGCCTACATGTTGTATAAGTGTGCCTATATGTTGTACAAATGTGCCTACATGTTGTACAAATGTGCCTACATGTTGTACAAGTGTGCCTACATGTTGTACAAGTGTGCCTACATGTTGTACAAGTGTGCCTACATGTTGTACAAGTGTGCCTACATGTTGTACAAGTATGCCTACATGTTGTACAAGTGTGCCTACATGTTGTACAAATGTGCCTACATGTTATACAAATGTGCCTACATGTTGTACAAGTGTGCCTACATGTTGTACAAGTGTGCCTACATGTTGTACAAGTGTGCCTACATGTTGTACAAGTGTGCCTACATGTTGTACAAGTATGCCTACATGTTGTATAAGTGTGCCTATATGTTGTACAAATGTGCCTACATGTTGTACAAGTGTGCCTACATGTTGTACAAGTGTGCCTACATGTTGTACAAGTGTGCCTACATGTTGTACAAGTGTGCCTATGTTAACAGGGGCTTGTAGATGATTTAGGGCATCATTTTCTGGTTAATAGCTCTTAATATACAGTGATGGTGACAAAGCTGAGCAGTGGTAAACATATGTTTCTAGGAGTTATGTTTGACTATGATGTACAACTAGAAAGTGTGGAGGGAACGTGTTGTTGCTGCTTCCTGTCCAAGGCAACTCATGCTGTGGCTTGATGAGACTAATCACTACACACTGGCTTTGTAATAATGTTGATTCGCTAATTGAGTTGTGTGGCTCGCTGATTTCCCAATTACGTTATAAAAGTTACACTTTTCCACATATTAGTATGTTAGTAGTAAGTAGCAGTTAGTTCAGATGTTGTTGGCAGATCAGTAAGCAGTTCCAGATAATCGTATGTGCTGCCTGGGAAATTGGGGTATACCATAAGTTTCCGTGTATAATACGCATTTTTTCCCTTAATTTTTTACTTAAAAGTCCAGGTGCGTATTTAACATGGTGATAGGGCTATAACATTTTTTTCCCACTGGATATGGATAACGCTACTTGAAGACTAGTACTATGACGACAATGAGCGGGAAGCATACGCGACCGGGAGCGTCGCCGACTCGGAATAACGCAAAAATGTGTGGACGGTGTCAGGTTAATATGGTCAAATATGTGTTGCTCCCTGAGCCGAGGCATCATGATTGGTATTCTTGAATCACGACCTGAATAGTCAGTGCCACGCCTACGGGTCAGCCAGTGTGACTTAAATGATGTTTAAAGTTGTTAATGCAAATAATGTCGATTGTATCGTATGTATGTTTCGCAGTAGAAAGTGTACGTTTAATATATCAGAACAGAGCTTGGTGTTAATTTAAAATTGAGAGCAGAACGACGCAAAATTAGTTCTAGCAAGCACAGATTTAACCAGTTGCGCAATGGTCAAGCTAAAATGCAAGTTACATAGGGTTTACATGACTGATGAGGCGATATATCATCATGTGCAACAAGCTGGTGGCAATGCCGTAACTTGCGTGACATGTTTACGATTCTGAGACAGATTCAAGGATCATCACACAAACTTTGATGAAATGACAGTGGCCAACCCTGAGTCGTGCTTCAAACAAACTATCAGAAGCGGGGAAATCGATGCCAAAAGTTGGGGTGCGTATTATACATGGTAACATAGAAATTCTATCAGAATTTAGCAAAAGTCAGGGTGCAAATTGCAACTCATTCATATTTTGACAAAGAAATCGATTTATACGCAATTAATTAATTATGCAGTAAGCAAACAAAAATGCGCCAACATTTTAAAGAGTTGGTATCCTTTGGCGCGCCGATGCTTCAATTTTGCACCAAATTCCCACATTACGCATCCTAGAAACATCGCTCTACTTACATGCTGGAGATGGAGCCTCCTAGAAACATCGCTCTACTTACATGCTGGAGATGGAGCCTCCTAGAAACATCGCTCTACTTACATGCTGGAGATGGAGCATCCTAGAAACATCGCTCTACTTACATGCTGGAGATGGAGCATCCTAGAAACATCGCTCTACTTACATGCTGGAGATGGAGCATCCTAGAAACATCGCTCTACTTACATGCTGGAGATGGAGCATCCTAGAAACATCGCTCTACTTACATGCTGGAGATGGAGCATCCTAGAAACATCGCTCTACTTACATGCTGGAGATGGATACTGTGCAGCAAGTCTTCTCTGGGAAGTCATCAGTCTTTGGTTGAATGTAGTCGACTTGAACAGACACCTGTGAATGAGACCTCAGTATGACCAGGCATTGCAAAGTGACCACAGGTTCATTGTCTGCGGAGTAATTATCTCACAGATTTTGTATCAGTTATAATGTTTAAGCAGGTATACCACATTCATTGTGTCCTCCCAAACTGCCACTTATGCCAAATGTCAAATAGTTTCAATCATAAAATCAAATTACAACTTTACAAGATGACAGGGTTGACTGAATTACTTTTATTTTGTACTTGAGTAAAAGTAAGAGTAATTCACTTTGAAACTACTTGAGTAAAAATAAAAGTAGCTGGTAAAATAAACTACTTGAGTAAAAAGTAAAAGTACTTTTCAAAAGTACTTGAAGTAAAAGTGAAAAGTATTTAGAAAAATTACATTATCTTTAATGAGAGCTCACAACATCAAATAAATTCAGTTAAATACAGAACTTAATTAATGATGAGGCACAATCTGTCTTTTTATCGACCTGTTCCACTGGCCGTTGCTGACAATGCCAATGGGCGAAAATCGGTTCTCGTTTTCGATCCACGATGCGCGTTCGCTCACGAATATCAGAATTGTGTCAGTGTATGGGGGATTATCAATACATTGTCGAAATTGCAAATTTTAATATTTATAATACGTATTGGAAACTTACTGATTAGTAGTTTATATGGTGCAACGGAGACATTTGCATCGTGGTTTGAGATGGCATTCAAGCATTGTGTGCTCGAAGTGACATTTCATGTCAACGGCCTTGACCTGACCTATGCCAATATTTGGCAGACTTCGTTCACTGACATAGATATAAAACAGTGGTTGCGTCGATTTCCCGAAGAGAGGTATGCATGCAAATATGATCGCGAACTGGTATGCGATTGAATGATATTAATAGCTTTTGGCCTGGCGACTATGAACAGTTTTTGAAATGTCGTTGACGGTAGAGCGCCACCGCCAGCAGCAGTGGTTTCGCAAAAAAATGTAACGAAAATATATTGCGAAGTAAATAAAAGTAACAGAGTAAAAAGTCGCGTTACTTTAGATAAAACTACTTCGTTACAAGTAAAAGTATTTAGTCAAAATTCTACTTCATTACATGCCAATTACTTGAAATAACTACTTAAGTATTATAACGAAGTATTTTTACTTCGTTACATGCCAACCCTGCAAGATGGACATTAATGCCAAGCCGAAGAGCAAATGTGTGACAGTAAAACTGCTGCTGCTTCTATTATCTGAGTCATGTAAGAAATTAACAGCTGATATTGGTTGAACATTTGAATATTTATTACAAGGCAACATAGACATACTGATGTATCAAGCTGAAGTATATAATGTAGCCGGTATGGATTACCCCCTAACATCTAGCCCCCGTGGCTTACCCCCTATAATCTAGCCCATATGGCTTACCCCATATAATCTATGCTGGCTTCACCTACCTTCTTGCTAACCAGTTTCTTTCTAAGAAATTCGCGAGCCTCAAACATGTAGGGGATGTCATAGAGTGGTCGAGACCGAGCCTTCGGGTCCTTCTTCTGGTCTGCACTCATCTCAACTGGTCTGAAACAATGAGGTCTGTCATGATCCACATCTGGCATTGGAAAGAACTGGTTCCCTAGCGGGTATCAGCAGGTATCTTCTTTGTAACATATTTCTACACAAGCGTTCAAGTATAACGGTACATACATAAGGCAGTCAAAACAAACTGACAACACAACGGCAATAGACAGTGATGAATATATATATATATATATATATATATATATATATATATATACATATATATGTTGTATGTGAGCAAATAGTATTCGCACAGTAATTGCAGTGTGGCTGAATGCTACACAACCTTACCTGGGTGAGCGGATGCTGGCAAGGAAGATCTTCTTGAGTGCGCCGTCAGCCAGTTTCACTATCATGCCATCGCCATTGATGATCTCCATCACCTATAACACAACAACACACCATTTCCTGTCACGTCCCACATGATTCTTGCATGGATGATACAATGTGTATCATCAACTCAAAAATCCTGTAAGAAAATTGTAAACATTCAATATGGGGAATTTCCCATGGGACAAATAATCGCTCATATAAACGGGCCTCTACACATTTAACTTGTTGATGGTTGTCAAGCAACAAAAACTGGTGGCTATGTTTACCTTGGCCGTGAAGTTCTTTTCTTTCACATCAATGTGTGTAGTTGTGCTGGGTTGATAATCCTTCCATAATCGTAGTTTCTTCTCCTTGGCAACCCTTCAAACATACACCATTCTTGACACAACAACCTTCGGCAACGTGTCTCTTCACATTCCGTTCAATCATTTAGAATTTCAAGTACAAGTTCTGTCTTCAAACGTTAACTTTACGTATTGGTCTAACAAAGTATGTTTCTTCCAGCCCAAAAATTCAGTGAAAATATTTGCTATTATTAATATTTTTAAAGCATTAAAACAAATGTTCAGGAGCTGACTTACTTCTCTGCCCCACGTAGTTTGTCTGTGCCCTGGGTAACGACCCCCATACTCCAGTCAATGCAGCGGGCAAAACCTTCCCTCAACAGCAGCTCCGCAATGTTGCCACTCTGAACACAACAGTAATGAGAGGGGGCGTTTCATTAGGGCACTGAGGGGGCATATCAAACTGACAATAACATTTTCTATGTACAACATAACTTCTGATGTGCATTCTATCAAAGGACAAATTTTCCAGTTTTACATGACTACAAATTCACACACCCATGGTCTTATATAGTTTTTTAAATAAATAAACTGAAATTATCATTATAAGTTATCATTAAGCTTTTATACTTACTCAGCACAAAACAAAATGATGTATAAAAATCAGCTATAAATTAGGATATTTAAAGTGTGTACACAGCGTATGATATTGACCAGTGACGTGCCACTCACGGGATGGAGGACGGTGCCAAGCAGGTTTTGATTGGATGTTCCTTCAAGCACAATTTGAATGTCCCGTTGTAGAAGTCGAGCCTCTGTGAAGAACTTGGCTTCCTCTGCAAACGGTTCCTTCTCTCCATCCATCTTGAACATGGGGCACTGGACACAAACAACAGGGGCATTACTATTACAGTTTATGTAAAGTGATCAGCTACAATCAAATACAAATGTAACTGATCTCAACACAGGTGATTATCCAGGCAAAATATCATAATGATGGAATCACATTGGTTGTATATTACTTTATCTACAGCACGTAACACTGGCCAAATGGTCTCATACATAATATATTCAACAAACACAAATGTAGATTCTACAAGCATTCTAAGAATACTTCGGGGTCATGGAGGTACTATTGCTGATGTCTGACATGTTTCAGTAGTAAAATACACACTTAGAGAGAGGATATGGCAAGAAGCAAACACCAGTACTTTCTGAACGTCAAGCAGTCTATCACATTCTGACCAGGCCATACGGTCTGGACAAATAAATCACTCACTTTGATGCCAGACAGCATGACTGTGATGTAGTGAAAGCTGGGCAGTACAAACGCTCGCACCGTGCAACCATCTCGGACATGCTCAATCACGGCTGCAACAGATTAATGGAACAAATTAATGGAACTGTATGAAGAAATCTCACAGGCAGAGAACTAATGCTGCCTGTAGCAGTGACCAGTGAGTCAGGAACCAATGCTCTCTGTACAATGACCAGTGGGTCAGGAACCAATGCTCTCTGTACAATGACCAGTGGGTCAGGAACCAATGCTCTCTGTACAATGACCAGTGAGTCAGGAACCAACGCTGTGTGTATAATAACCAGTGAGTCAGGAACCAATGCCCTCTGTACAATGACCAGTGGGTCAGGAACCAATGCTCTCTGTACAATGACCAGTGAGTCAGGAACCAATGCTGTGTGTATAATGACCAGTGAGTCAGGAACCAATGCTCTCTGTACAATGACCAGTGGGTCAGGAACCAATGCTCTCTGTACAATGACCAGTGAGTCAAGAACCAACGCTGCCTGTACAATGACCAGTGAGTCAGGAACCAACGCTGTCTGTGCAACGACCGGTTGGTCAGGAACCAATGCTCTCTGTACAATGACCAGTGGGTCAGGAACCAATGCTCTCTGTACAATGACCAGTGGGTCAAGAACCAACACTGTCTGTACAACGACCAGTGAGTCAGGAACTAACACTCTCTGTACAACGACCAGTGGGTCAGGAACCAACACTCTCTGTACAACGACCAGTGGGTCAGGAACCAACACTCTCTGTGCAACAACCAGTGAGTCAGGAACCAATGGTATCTGTACAACAACCAGTGGGTCAGGAACCAACGCTGTCTGTGCTACAACCAGTGGGTCAGGAACCAAAACTGTCTGTGCAACAACCAGTGAGTCAGGAACCAACACTCTCTGTACAACGACCAGTGGGTCAGGAACCAACACTGTCTGTGCAATGACCAGTGGGTCAAGAACCAACACTGTCTGTACAACGACCAGTGGGTCAGGAACCAACACTCTCTGTGCAATGACCAGTGGGTCAAGAACCAACACTGTCTGTACAATGACCAGTGGGTCAATAACCAACACTGTCTGTACAATGACCAGTGGGTCAAGAACCAACACTGTCTGTACAATGACCAGTGGGTCAAGAACCAACACTCTGTACAATGACCAGTGGGTCAAGAACCAACACTGTCTGTACAATGACCAGTGGGCCAGGAACCAACACTCTCTGTACAATGACCAGTGGGTCAGGAACCAACATTCTCTGTACAAGAACCAACACTCTCTGTACAATGACCAGTGGGTCAAGAACCAACACTCTCTGTACAATGACCAGTGGGTCAAGAACCAACACCCTCTATACAATGACCAGTGGGTCAAGAACCAACACTCTCTGTACAATGACCAGTGGGTCAGGAACCAACACTCTGTACAATGACCAGTGGGTCAAGAACCAACACTCTCTGTACAATGACTAGTGGGTCAAGAACCAACACTCTGTACAATGACCAGTGGGTCAAGAACCAACACTCTCTGTACAATGACCAGTGGTCAAGAACCAACACTCTCTGTACAATGACCATTGGGTTAAGAAGCAACACTCTCTGTACAATGACCAGTGGGTCAGGAACACAAGAGTAAAATGGGGAGGCAAATTAGTATCAAATATATAGAAAGAGAAACTATCAGAGTAGACTAATAGATCACAAGTAAGCGAATACTGGTGCAGCACGGTGTAAGTCAATAAATTATCAACATCCACAGTTTGGCTTTTAAAAATAAAATGATCGCTGCTTTAAAATTTGTTACTAGCCGAAAAAATTTTTTTACTAGCCAAACATTCTGCCACAAAGATCACTATATCAAATCACAAAGATCACTATATCAAATCACAAAGATCACTATATCAAATCACAACAATCCCTATATAAAATCACAAAGATCACTATATCAAATCACAACGATCCCTATATCAAATCACAACGATCCCTATATCAAATCACAAAGATCACTATATCAAATCACAAAGATCACTATATCAAATCACAAAGATCACTATATCAAATCACAACGATCCCTATATCAAATCACAAAGATCACTATATCAAATCACAACGATCCCTATATCAAATCACAAAGATCACTATATCAAATCACAACGATCCTTATATCAAATCACAACGATCCCTATATCAAGTGCATTCCTATTTTGTATTTTCTAAATGTTTATAATATAAAGTAGTCTGTGTGTTTGTCTGTTCCCTTGTATTGCTGTACGTCTTGCAAGTATGGGGCTGAAATGTTGTAGGTATATACCTGGAGGCCCATGGGGATGGTTCTTACGTTAAAACAAATTCAGAATTCCGCTGGGGTGTGGGAATATGTGGACATTTGATGTAGATCACGTAACTCAGAACAACTGCAGTGTTTGATGCTTGAAAACAACAGGGCAAATTAATTTAGGCGAGTGATTTGTTAGGTTTTTTATTGTGGCACCACCACCATTTCCATTTTGGATTCTGCCGTATTGATTGACATATTGATAGCTGGCACCATGACTTTTGTACAATGAAATAAATGTTTACTTCAGTAAACCCCATATATTGCAATTGGTGAAATGGGTTTGAACTGCAACATGTCATTGATCACCGTAGGTGTAGCCTAGACAAGACACATGAAACGGTGAATCAATGTTAAGTGGTACTGGAGATGTGCATCGTGAATTTATGTGTTCAGAGCAGTCGAAAGGTGAAGTGGAACAACTATTAATATTGTCGTTTTCAACGGTTAATCAACTTTTACACTGAGTGGCAACTCATGCGCAGGGTTCGAAATTAACGGTAGTCCGCTAGTCCGAGACTACCAGATCGTACCGCGGACTAGTTAATATTATAACTCGTTAGTCCGGTGGACTACCGAATACGCGAAATTCTCAGTGGCGCCGCATGGTGTTCATAAAAGAGTATATAACAGAGAAACGCCGCCATTTTTTTCACTTCTGCAACATGTGGAATTTCATCGATGGCGTTAAAAATCCTGCGAAAAAGCGAAAGTTAGACGAGGTTGCGAAGCGAGAACGTGACAAGTACGACAATGAGAGCCGGAAGCGTGCGTTCCATGAACCATGGAAGGTCAACCGGGACTGGCTGGTGTACGACGTGGATAAAGTTGCAATGTTTTGCACGATTTGTAGCACGTATGCGACGACCAAGAATGATCGTCTATGCAGTTTTATTGGTGGCTGCAAAAACTTCCACACGGCAAGCATCGCAGACTTTGATCCGACTGCAGCCATTCATCTGTGGAATAGCAGCGGAACAAGGGCGAGGCGGCCAGAGTTTGTGGAGTTTGAGAACAGCAAGGACACTGACAGTGATATGTCTGAGGATGCGTTTTCAGATGTTGCAGAGTTGTAGATTATTATATGGTGGTGTCTCTTGATGAGTTTCCCGATATGAGTAATATGTGGCATTGGCCGCACGGTGTGATATAGCAAATTTCTCTCGGGTGTATATGTTTCATGAATATATTTTTTTTATATACATTTTGGTTATCTTGACTCCATGTCGTTGACTTTGACAGGACTAGTAGATGTGACTGCGGACTAGTGAACTTCACTGGCCACTAGTCCTGTGGACTAGTTGAGAAAAAAGTTAGTTTCTACCCCTGCATGCGTGTTCGGTTGCTCCGATCCAGGTTATTATTTTCGATTTCTATTACAGTGTCTCTGAGTGTAGTCGATCAATCAGATCTTAGCGAACCATTATCGATCCTTAATCTTTCCCATAACTGTACATGTATTTTATTCAGTTCGACATTCAATAGTGTGACATTTATAAATAATGCATATTGATGCCAGTTTACTTATTTGATAACTTTTATAAACTGTGCGGCCAGCACATCATGGCTTTGATGGCATTCTTGCAATCTTGTTGCATCAGGCGGCAATCACTATTTTTATAGCTCCGGTTGACGGCTGATATGGGAATTCCTAATGCGCCTTGTCCAATATTGGACCCTTGAACTTGACTGGGTAGAGCAAGGAGCCATAAGTTGTCACTGCCATTGACACTGCCCTACCAGAACTTGACTGGGTAGAGCAAGGAGCCATAAGTTGTCACTGCCATTGACACTGCCCTACCACAACTTGACTGGGTAGAGCAAGGAGCCATAAGTTGTCATTGCCATTGACACTGCCCTACCACAACTTGACTGGGTAGAGCAAGGAGCCATAAGTTGTCATTGCCATTGACACTGCCCTACCACAACTTGACTGGGTAGAGCAAGGAGCCATAAGTTGTCATTGCCATTGACACTGCCCTACCACAACTTGACTGGGTAGAGCAAGGAGCCATAAGTTGTCATTGCCATTGACACTGCCCTACCACAACTTGACTGGGTAGAGCAAGGAGCCATAAGTTGTTACTGCCATTGACACTGCCCTACCACAACTTGACTGGGTAGAGCAAGGAGCCATAAGTTGTCATTGCCATTGACACTGCCCTACCACAACTTGACTGGGTAGAGCAAGGAGCCATAAGTTGTCACTGCCATTGACACTGCCCTACCACAACTTGACTGGGTAGAGCAAGGAGTCATAAGTTGTCATTGCCATTGACACTGCCCTACCACAACTTGACTGGGTAGAGCAAGGAGCCATAAGTTGTCACAGCCATTGACACTGCCCTACCACAACTTGACTGGGTAGAGCAAGGAGCCATAAGTTGTCACTGCCATTGACACTGCCCTACCACAACTTGACTGGGTAGAGCAAGGAGCCATAAGTTGTCACTGCCATTGACACTGCCCTACCACAACTTGACTGGGTAGAGCAAGGAGTCATAAGTTGTCACTGCCATTGACACTGCCCTACCACAACTTGACTGGGTAGAGCAAGGAGCCATAAGTTGTCATTGCCATTGACACTGCCCTACCACAACTTGACTGGGTAGAGCAAGGAGCCATAAGTTGTCATTGCCATTGACACTGCCCTACCACAACTTGACTGGGTAGAGCAAGGAGCCATAAGTTGTCACTGCCATTGACACTGCCCTACCACAACTTGACTGGGTAGAGCAAGGAGCCATAAGTTGTCATTGCCATTGACACTGCCCTACCACAACTTGACTGGGTAGAGCAAGGAGGCATAAGCTCTTGTAATGATTGCCTTTTCTCCCATGTAAAGCCGGGCATCTCAGCTAGTTGTTGATAATAGTAAAACAATGAGATGTACCATCAACGGGCTTGCCATGATGGGAGTCAACGAAGTGTCGAGGGTTCTCCAGAGTCCACGTGATGTCCCGTATGTGTGAGGCACATTCCTCGGGCGGGCCCCACTTGCCCCTCCCAGCAGCCTTTGCACTCTCCTCCAGCATGATCAGTTTCTGCTGGCCTTCACTGTTCGGCAAACAACACACTTATACTATATATGATGATGGTAATAATACAAAACTGTATTAACAGGTGTTTTATGGCCAACTGTCTACATAACATATAATAAGATATTATTAACATTAATTAGGATAATACAAAATAGATTAAT
Organism: Lamellibrachia columna; assembly: GCA_963662155.1. Taxonomy (NCBI): domain Eukaryota; kingdom Metazoa; phylum Annelida; class Polychaeta; order Sabellida; family Siboglinidae; genus Lamellibrachia; species Lamellibrachia columna. The sequence continues at coordinate 4,113,631 of OY759270.1, read as the reverse complement.
AGTTCACACAAATATTATTACAATTAAGTAAAAACTATAATTTAGTTTATTAAAAACTGTGCGGGTAATATAAACACACTTCTTTTCATCTGTAGTACCAACATTTAATGTACCTGGTACTTTACACTGTCATTATCATTTTAGTTTCGACATAAACATTCACAAGTTTTTTACAAGCAGTATAATGACAGACTATGGAAACTAAATGACTAGTAGAAACATGTCCCTTTGACGGTATGGACGTGTGTTAATGACATACTCGTTAGGCTTGAGTCCGCCCCGTCTCACTTCCACCAGTCCCTCTGCCACAATTGACTCGGTCACATTCTCAGCACTTGTATCTGAAACACATACCACCTGGTACTTGAACACTATACAATACAAAATCGTAATAGCAGGTTGCAACATGAAAACAAATATGAAGCATTATGCAGTGCATGAAATATCATTATTTTCTTTGTAACTGCTTATCCCGGTTTCATCCAAATTAATTAAATATCTTATATATGTATAAAAAGCCCATACCATTACATAGGTGGTATTATGTTCCTGAACCACTGATGTCATTTTACATGTCATCACAGAGGTTTGTGGACTCTACAATAAGTATAAACACAAAACATTCATATACAACATGATTAAACAGTTCTCCTAATGTGTTTCTTATTAACGAATAGAAATAAATTTCAAATAAAATTTCAACAACACATTCTCTTCAATGTAAAATAGTAAACAAAATAAAATGGATGCCTAAAAGCGTAGACACTGATTAATGCATTGTGGGAATAACACAGTTTTTACTCATAGTCATAGGGTAAGATACATAACTGTTAGGCTGTCGTATCTCAGGAGCCATACCTTTTCCAATGAAGATACAGCCATACTCTCGCCCTGAGCCTGGTACTTTGTACTCCACAGTGAAACACACCTCCTTCCCCACCATCTTCTTGCGAAGGAACTCGCGTGCCTCCCATGCATACGGCTGAAATTCCATGGTGATGTTTCATTAGTTCCACATAAATCCAATGCTTTTCACTTATTTATATATGTTAGGAACATCACACAAGTAACGCAATATTTTTTCTAAACTCAAAAACACAGCTGGCAATTCAGAATATTCATAGTAAAAGGTGTGTACCTCATCTTTTGTTTCCACACTTCCTTCAGCATTTGGGTTGGGTCGACGCGCCAGTCGCGGAGCTGTGATGTTGGAGAGACACATGGTGCGCTCCGGTGGTGGGCCGCCCCTCGGTACACCCCGGATGACAACAGAGTCCCCAGACAGGACCTACAATCATAGACACTGGTGTCTGATCATTTAATAAACCTATCAACAGACTGAGACAGGAGACTAAATAGTAGGATGATATTTAAATATATAGATATATATATATATATTATATATATATATATATATATATATATATATATATATGCATAATAAATTGTATCGTTATTCAAACTGCTGCAATCTGAAAATGGCTTCGGACTTTCAATTTTGGCTACAGTGGCCCACATGGCCACTCAAAATATTTATGGAGCTGCAATATTTTAGACGCAGCAAAAATAAACAGTAAGTTAATAAACATCTAAGAAGTGTTGTCCTTGCTATATCACATTTATGTTAACCATAAATCATGTGTTGATGACATGTTTGACATTGCAAGAAACGTTGCCAAACCGTAGCCGAAGTGATATAATTAGGGAGCATTCATTGTACGTTTAATCAACCGCTTCGATGCTCAACATGTAACTGAACGGTCATTCTACACTGAAATAATAACCGGTCATGTTAATGTTCTTGGTGCAGTGTGGCGCCACTTTTATATATATCCACATGGTGCGCGTGACACTGTTTTAGTAATATTTGGAGGTAAAATTAGGTCCTGTGAAAATCAGCAGGTCCTATAATAATGTTCAGTTCACCTGATGTCCTGTGACGCTTGGAGACTTTTTGCGTAGACTGTTGGTGTACCATGTTATGGAAACAAAACAATCTTGTTTCAAAACTATTTGTTTTTGATGTTTTTATTTGTTTTCGATGTCGTTCATACATTTTATCTTCGAAGTATTTACTTTCTATCATCAAAGTATATTGATTAGCAAATGGGCTACCTAAGAAACTGTTGGGCTACTTCCAGGGTTGTTTGATTTAAATCATTTATTTAAATCATGATTTAAATCACTCCGATTTTTTTAATCGTTGATTTATATGAATTTAACACAAATAATTGTTTACAAGCATCGACTTGAGATCAACAAAGTTTTGTATGTTTTTAATACAAAACACAAAGTGCACACACTTGTGTAGCTGTATTGACACCAGATAGCCCGATAGTCAAATATTTTATGACATTGTGTATGTTTGAGCTATTCCCTTTCTGAATGCAGTGAAGCCACACAAACTTCCAGAGGAAGTATCTTTTCAAGTCAGAAGCCCTGAGTTAAAGTCCACTTAGAGCTTGTGCTGGTTGTTACCAATTCAGTATGTTTAATACTGTACCAGTGTGTATTCTGGTTAGAGACCTTTAGAGTACACAAAACCCTGGACAGGTGCCAATCCACCCTCTCAGCAAACAATAATTAGCACTGCTACATCCACAGACACACAGCATGCTTTCCTTTCCAAGACAGATTATGCAACTACAGGGGGTGAGGCCTTGTGAACATTGTCTAATGTCTTTATATAAGCAAAAATAATGTACCCTCTGTTAAGACAAGAACCTAAATCGATTTGAATAGAACACGTTTGAAAGAATTTATAAATATAAACATCTATATAAAAAAAATCTGATTTTAATTTAAAAAAATCTGATTTTTTATTTTTTTTAATGATTTTTTTCAACCCTGGCTACTTCACTTTGCAAGGTTGGTAGCCCAAATGGCTATCTTCCATGACTTGCTACATCTTACCCCTGCATTACAAACCATTACAAAAAAAAAAGCTGTGAATCTGGAAAAGTGACATATGTCAGACATCTAGAAAGGGTGGCACATTTTCCCGAAGTAAGAACATTAAGATTAAATGCAAAATTACTCCCAAGAAGCTGAACTTTGCTTTGGGCTTGGGGGTGATATCGTGGTGCACCCTAAAAGGCGGGCACGTAAAAGGCAGGCAAGAATTAACAAGGATGCCTATTAGTGCCATGCTCCTGTTTTACATGCTCTGTAGTTATTGTTGCTTTTATTGTTGAGGTTTGAAGCATTCAGCCTTTTTGTATTTGCGCATACACTGACATTGTACAATACAGAAATCACAGGTTTCACACACACGCACAAGTTTTGAACTGATAATTACATTAATAACAAAAAATAATAATTCAGAAATAAATAAGTAGGCCTGAATAAAAAGTAAATTATATATTCTACACACACACACACACACACACACGCATACAAAATAGTAATATCATATTTTGAGGCTACTACTACCTAACATGAATAACATTACAGAAAACGTTCATTATTTTATTTCAATGCAAGATATATACTAAAATGCGGTTAAAAAGAAATGAGTTTGTAGTCTTTATCAATACAATTCAAAGTTAACGACACACACACGTTACATCATCACAATTATTAATAGGACGAGTCGATGAGAAATAGCACCTCTATGAACATGCGCAATTGAATGATAGCGCTGCACAATTAAAAGATCGATAACATTCAACAAATGTTGAGTTGTTATTTAACCTTTATTTTATATTTGGTAAATTGTTGATAACAGAAATCGCAATGTACGCAAGCATGCACGAAAAGCAACAACAATAAAAGCGACAATAACTACAGTGCATGTAAAACAGGAGCACGGCACTAATACGCATCCTTGTTAATTCTTGCCGGCCTTGTCCACCTTTTATCGTGAACATGAAATTCATAGACATATATATAAAGTGTCGGAAGCAGCAGTGTTGAATACTGGAGGGGCTGAAGTTTGTTTTTGTAAGCACATTGGGGGGCCTACATATACCTACAAAAAATACCGAGGCTGAGGGCCCCCTTTCGACGTTTGTGGCTACCGCTGTCTTTATGAAATTTCGTTAAACAAATTCTGTTAATATACGCCACCGCTCCGGAGAGACCTCCCTGATTGTGTGGACTTAACGTATACCTTTGCTGGTTTCATCAAATCGGTCTTTCAAAATTTCTATAGCCGTAACAAAGCCATAGTACCTGATTGTTATGCCTTTTCGAAGAAACATATGTTACACAATCGTAAAACGTCTTTCCAGCGTGCGTGGATGACGCGAGTGCCTGCGTGGACGATTCGTGACCGGCGCGTTAGCTCATCCTGGTTATATTTCTGCCGTAATTAAACGAAAAATCATTCGAATTAACTGAAACAGTGGTACATAAAGGCTCTGCCGTTATGTCGTACCTGTTTTACAATCCCACGGTTAACCTGTGGCGGTTGTGTAGCGCTCATCGCGACTTGTGTATTCCACACACGATGTTATGGCAGGCAAAAAGGAAGTGTCGTGTCACGTGATCTTGCCAACTCGAACCACGTATATTTCCTCCCAAACCTGTAGGTATTTAAAAACAATTATTACACGTGGCATAGCATACATTTTATTTTGAACAGAAGAACACAAATTATGCCATATACTAATTTTTATTTGAAAGAAAATCTGCAAAATTATATTTTGTGTTGTTGATGATGTGGCGGATGTTGGGAATCATAACGCGGATATAGGAATGGCGTCTCCTCTTTTAGCTAGCTTCGTGACAGCTGAGATTTCGTCACTTTGGCATAGCTTAGCAATATTCTTTTATAGAATAAGTTACTTTTTTTAACCATACAGTTGCATGTCATTTTTTGGAAGGAAACATTTTGATGTCCTCGACATATTTGCAGAGGCCAGAGCCAGCCAGAGCCGAGGCGGGGTGCAATTTCTGCTACAAATCTGGAATTTGTTGGAGGCCCCAAATTTCTTTACGTTACTTTCACTTTTTCACAACTGACATTGTAATGCTACTTCAACGCATGCATTTTCCAAGATTAGATTAGCTTGGACCACACATCAATTTTCAGGTCTGACATACACGTCATGCCCATTTTAATATCCAATGGCAAGCTAGTAATTTGTTTTGCCCTTTTGTAAACATGCAGAGATGGCGGGCAGACGTAAGTTTTAAATTTGTTCTTCGTTATCCGTTATGCATATATTATAGTGTGGCATACCGCGCTTACCATATCTTCCATAGAATTGTATATAACATGTTTCGTTAGTTTTGTTTATAAACAACGCGTATGTTCTATATCACAAAATACTATATAGTCCCCCCATTATCGCCCAGGGGTTTCTTGAAGAGACATGTCCTGTGCTGTGCGAGCTAAACTGTCAGCCCTGCCGAACACAGTTGCTCGCTAGCCCATATTTACAGTATGGCCTAATACAGAATGAACGTTACATGGGATTGTTTATGCGACGCATATAATCTGTTTGATAGGGATGTAAATAAAAATTTCAAATTACAGATCTAGTTTTATATTTTATTATATGGCTGCAGCCATGAAAAATACTTTTGGAGATATGATTTTTTGAAGAAGTCAAATTTAGCAAATTTTTCAGATTATGAGCCTATCTCTTATGCAGTAACAATGAACCAGAAAAAAATGTGGCATATTTAATTAAAACTGTAAAAAAATCAGTTGTGTTCAATTTTTACCAATGAAATTTGGCACATTGATAGTTTTGTAGATCTAGATTTCAAATTTGTCAAAAACTGTAACAATTTACCGATCTTTGTTGGCTTAATTTGCATAAATGTGCAATTAATTTTGTTGTGACTATTGTACGTAATGTAACAAGTGAACAATCAAATGTGTCTACCAATATTTTAGACGTAGCAACAAATTAATTATTTAAACAAGTTTGATTAATTAATAGAACACAGTGAACTATTTTACAATGATCTTAGTGTAGAATATACAATACAACATAAAATACTTCTACAGCGCTAAAATCCTCATGAGACCCAAGCTCGGCAGCACACCAAAACAAAAAGGGTTTAAGCAGTTCCTATTCGATAATCAGTTCCAGTTGTAAACAGTGGGATTGGTACACTGGGGAGCAATGGAGGATAAGCAAGTTTAAACAGGTGGGTTTTTAGTTTACACTGAAATGTTGTTATATTTCCTACAGACTTAACACTAATGGGGAGTGAGTTCCACAGAGCCTGTACACCAACTGAAAAGCTCTAGTTCCGACATGTGTCTTAACAGTGGGAACACAAAGTGATTAGAATTAGATGATCGAAGCTGTCTAGGCTGTCTGACAGGAGTAAGCAATGAATGTAAATATGCTGGTTACTTGTATGAAAGTGCTAGATAGGTAATTGTGCAGATCTTATAAATAATGCGATATCGGACAGGGAGCCAATGTGATGATTTAAGAAGTGGTACTGAGTGAGAGAAACAAAGAGACTGGGTAACTACCCTTGCCAAAAAATGTTGCACATGTTGAAGTTTCAAGATGTTCTTGAGAGCAGTATTGAATATATCAAATAAAAGCTGAGTACCTCAACAGTCGATATATATATATATATATATATATTTCAAACCACTTTTTGAAAATATTATGATGTTGGGAATGAGATGACAATTGTTTTCATTGCCACTGTATATAATGCCACTGGTGTGTCATACAAATGTAAGTATGTTGCTGGTTTAAGTGACTTCAGTCTATTTGTTTGTGTTTACACTTGCACATGGAGTCACTCCTGTTTCATTTCTGTTCCAGAGAAAATTCAGTTGACTGTATCCTTTCCTGCGTGGTGAAGAAATATTATTTCAAGATGAACATGTTATATATGAAATTTTTTGCATAGAAACTCATTGCAAAGTTTACACTGTTAAAAATGTTTGTCTCAACAATAATTTAATATATATATATATATATATATATATATACTGCTACCATTTTGTCAGGTGTATTTTATTCTTAATATAACACGATTATTTGTACATATAACCAGCATTATTAACTACAAACATAACTTATGTGAAAAATTTTCTGTCTGAGATGTCTGTTGCCCCTTGACGTCCCTGCCCACAGCGATCCTCCCTGTCCTACCAGGTGATTCTCTATCTCAATGGCTGGTACTTTGCCTTCTACTTCATCTCAGAAGTACTTATGTTCATATATAAAAGTAAGTCATTGTACAGGTGTTTCTATTTATTATACAATATGAAGTCTTCTACTGTGCCAACATCTTTGAAAATAGCTCAGAGGTGTGTAAAAACCAAAGGGTTATATGCATACTCAAATTGATATACATGTATAAATTTTAAAGTTATGGTTGTTCTGTACATGGTTAATGCTATTTTTCATATGTCCAATTCAAGCAACACAATTATTGCAATTTTGCATAAGGTATTTTTTAAATGATATAACTCAGTTTCACTGAGTTTATGACATAATTGAAATTGCAAACATTATTTTAACATGTGGCTGCATATAGGCATGTGGCAATAATTTTTTTTGTAGAACACTAACAAAACAACCCTATAGTAACATAATAAAATTCTAAATCACAATAGAAGTTTTTTTATTCTGCATTTTTAAAACTCAGAATACAAACATTCTTTTTCTAATTTATGTACCTAACATAGTATATAGGTAAATTATAACAAATGTAAGAACGTTTCAAACTATATATATGCACCATAGTTTCAAATTCTGAATGTTTTCTAGGTCAGGTGCTCCCCTACCCTAAGGGCGTGTTTGCTGCGGAACTACTGCTGCTCTTTGTCATGGCTGGACTGGAAAGCATTCGACTCTTCTTTGGTAGGTATTTCTGGGCAAAGTGCCATCTGTATCAGCTTCACGTCTACAGTGTACTGTGTTATGAACTGATATATACCTATGCAATGCCATGCACACATGTTAACTACAAATATCTTGGTAAAGTGTTGTTCTCTGTAAATGAGCATATGTGATGTAGCATTATATAACCTGGCTTAAGTATGAAAATCACAAACTGATATATCAACATTTTCCATAACTTCAGTTGGGATTATTTCCTACCAAAGTATAATTTTAAATGGACGTAAAATCAAAACCATTTCAGTTCATTTGTATAAATGTTTTGTGTTATCCTGAAATTAATGCACTTCAAAAATGCAGAAATCTCAATTTGTTATTTTTCCTACTTAAGCTATTTTTGTCCTCATCATCGCATGTAATTTTTTTATTTGCAAATAGGCTTATGTGTTAATTTTATATGTATAAATGGGCTTGTGTGTTAATTAGTTTTGTACGTGTAAATGGGCTTGTGTTAATTTTGTATGTGTCTGTGGACTTACGCATTAATTTCCTATTTATCTATTAACATCCATGAACATGTTCTATGAAGCAGCGTACAATTAAACAAATGCCTGCCACATATGTTGCCTGTTCTCCTTTTTACATCAGTGTTATTTACACAGTACAATTTGCTTGTACAATTGACATTACTTAGCAATATGACTGTGACAGGGAAGAAAGGTAACTTGACGGAGCGGATTCTGTCGGTGGTCCTGTGTGTCGTAATCAGTATACCAGCATTCCTTGGGGCTTTCTACAACCTCTACTGGCAGACGTATGTACTACGGGTCGAGTTCATCATGTCAGCCATCCAACTCAGCTTCATCTGTCTTGAGCTAATATTCAGCATCATCTCCATCATCATGTTTGCCAGGTAAGTGCAGGTGAATTGGTAGGTGACATGGTTAGGTTCAGTTGCAATTGCATAATCTGTAATTACTGCAATTACAGTGTAATTGAATTTGTAAGAACACTAAATGTGATTGATCTTAGTAACTGAACCATACTCTAGCAATGAGGTGAATTCATACATACAAATTCACCTAAAACCTTGTTTAAAAATGGGCAGAAATTATACATGTTGTACTAAGCCTATGAACTATCGCAATTGACCCTTTATGTAGCATTGTAATTAAGACAAAACAAAATTCATAGTTTTGGTGCTACGCACCTAAAAGATTTAATAAAAAATAACCACGTGCAACTAAAATAAAGAATATGCCATGGGTTTACTCAGATTGTGTTCTAAAAGTAAGAGATTCTGGTCATTACTTCAAATGACCGAGGACTGACATGTTAACCAGCATGACCAATAAGCACATGCACAGTTCTATGAAACTGGATCATCCTAGACTACAAGTGATGTATTAAGGGAGGCTGGCATACATAGAACCAATGCAAAATCGATAAAAACATGTCATTTTGCCAGAAAGAGGACTAGTTTGGTATACATAGACCAAAATATGTTACATAAGTTGAGTTTGGATGCAGATAGTGTGTATAGTATAGGAATAGGTGTATACAAATATATTTTCATTTGGCGAGCGAATATTGCCAGAATACCACCCACACTTGTGACGTAGGGTTAATAAGTAATAATGTATGTATGAATATACTGTAGTGTAGGTGCTCAACATGAACAACTATTGCAGTATAATTTAAATTAATAACAATAACGTTTCTATGATCACTATCTAGCCAGGGTTTTTATGTGTGTTATGATGAGTTTCATCATAATATTTTACATAACTGTAACATGTGTTTTAGAGCAAAACCCTACTGAGAAGCTGGAGTTAACAACTTGAAGAATTGGGACCATGGAACAAGGGACATTTGTATTGTTCTCATTGTTTGTAGTGCACACAGGAATGTGTTGTTGTATATAGGGTGTATATTATATCATGTGACTAGTTCTGTTTTAGAAATTGCAAGTAGATAGATGTCAGCAAAATGTACGTTAGAGATTGTGACATCATTGTAAGCTTTACCTAATTCCTTAACTGATGTTACCAGCACATTTCACGCACAGGGTGGATTTTTTAACATAAAAACAAAATAAAACTGCAGGAATAGCAGTGATGTCATTCCACGTTTATATATATAGTCTTTTTCTGTTTGATCAATGGTTGAAATTAGTAGTAAATTTGGCTGGTAGCCAGAAACACTTGTATGACAAGGAACACCTAATTATTTATAGCATAATGTGATACTTGTTTTTTTTTTTACTGAAGTGGTTAGGATAAATATGTGTGCATATGTTACCTAGCTCGTCAAATAAACCATCTAAATCAAGGTTGTCAATGGTGTCTTATTACACTATTTGGTAACACTTACAATGTTACTGGTACACATAAACCATCTAAATCAAGGTTGTCATTGGTGTCTTATTACACTATTTGGTAACACAATGTTACTGGTACACATAAACCATCTAAATCAAGGTTGTCATTGGTGTCTTATTACACTATTTGGTAACACAATGTTACTGGTACACATAAACCATCTAAATCAAGGTTGTCATTGGTGTCTTATTACACTATTTGGTAACACAATGTTACTGGTACACATAAACCATCTAAATCAAGGTTGTCAATGGTGTCTTATTACACTATTTGGTAACACTTACAATGTTACTGGTACACATAAACCATCTAAATCAAGGTTGTCAATGGTGTCTTATTACACTATTTGGTAACACGTACAATGTTACTGGTACACATAAACCATCTAAATCAAGGTTGTCATTGGTGTCTTATTACACTATTTGGTAACACTTACAATGTTACTGGTACACAAACCATCTAAATCAAGATTGTCATTGGTGTCTTATTACACTATTTGGTAACACAATGTTACTGGTACACATAAACCATCTAAATCAAGGTTGTCATTGGTGTCTTATTACACTATTTGGTAACACAATGTTACTGGTACACATAAACCATCTAAATCAAGGTTGTCAATGGTGTCTTATTACACTATTTGGTAACACTTACAATGTTACTGGTACACACATGTATATTTGTTAATTTATGCCATCAAAAAAGAAACCTTTTGCAACTTGTCTTGATGTATTTGATTTCTTTTAAAAACCAAATATTTAGTTATAACCAACTCTGCCACATTGTGGTGTAGTTTACATTGATAAGAATGATAATGTTTCCTAAAACCAAGTCAATGTTGTCTAGTCTTCACCTGATTTTGGAATCGGGAGTTTTCAACCTTTCTGAGTTCAGTATTTCTTTGTTTGATTTGTGTGCTATCCTACCCTACCGAGAAAAGATTCCTCAATAAATTCACATTATTCACTGTTGTGCGATACTCACCCATCCCACTGACATCACTTATCCAGGCTGCAACCCATCCTAATGACATCACTTATCCAGGCTGCAACCCATCCTACTGACATCACTTATCCAGACTTCAACCCACCCCACTGACATCACTTATCCAGGCTGCAACCCATCCCACTGACATCACTTATCCAGGCTGCAACCCATCCTACTGACATCACTTATCCAGGCTGCAACCCATCCCACTCACATCACTTATCCAGGCTGCAACCCATCCTACTGACATCACTTATCCAGGCTGTAACCCATCATACTGACATCACTTATCCAGGCTGTAACCCATCCCTCTGACATCACTTATCCAGGCTGCAACCCATCCTAATGACATCACTTATCCAGACTGCAACCCATCCCACTGACATCACTTATCCAGGCTGCAACCCATCCCACTGACATCACTTATCCAAGCTGCAACCCATCCCACTGACATCACTTATCCAGGCTGCAACCCATCCCACTGACATCATTTATCCAGGCTGTAACCTATCCCTCTGACATCACTTATCCAGACTATAACCCATCCCACTGACATCATTTATCCAGGCTGTAACCTATCCCTCTGACATCACTTATCCAGACTATAACCCATCATACTGACATCACTTATCCAGACTATAACCCATCATACTGACATCACTTATCCAGGCTGCAACCCATCCCACTGACATCACTTATCCAAGCTGCAACCCATCCCACTGACATCACTTATCCAAGCTGCAACCCATCCCACTGACATCACTTATCCAAGCTGCAACCCAACCCAATGACATCACTTATCCAGGCTGCAATCCATCCCACTGACATCATTTATCCAGGCTGTAACCTATCCCTCTGACATCACTTATCCAGACTATAACCCATCATACTGACATCACTTATCCAGGCTGCAACCCATCCCACTGACATCACTTATCCAAGCTGCAACCCATCCCACTGACATCACTTATCCAGGCTGCAACCCAACCCAATGACATCACTTATCCAGGCTGCAACCCATCCCACTGACATCACTTATCCAGGCTGCAACCCATCCCACTGACATCACTTATCCAGGCTGTAACCTATCCTTCTGACATCACTTATCCAGACTGCAACCCATCCCACTGACATCACTTATCCAGGCTGCAACCCATCCTACTGACATCACTTATCCAGACTGCAACCCATCCCACTGACATCACTTATCCAGGCTGCAACCCATCCCACTGACATCACTTATCCAGACTGCAACCCACCCCACTGACATCACTTATCCAGGCTGAAACCTATCCCACTGACATCACTTATCCAATCTGCAACCCATCCCACTGACATCACTTATCCAGGCTGCAACCCATCCAACTGACATCACTTATCCAGGCTGCAACCCAACCCAATGACATCACTTATCCAGGCTGCAACCCATCCCACTGACATCACTTATCCAGGCTGTAACCTATCCCTCTGACATCACTTATCCAGACTGCAACCCATCCCACTGACATCACTTATCCAGGCTGCAACCCAACCCAATGACATCACTTATCCAGGCTGTAACCCATCCCACTGACATTACTTATCCAGGCTGTAACCCATCCCACTGACATCACTTATCCAGGCTGCAACCCATCCCACTGACATCACTTATCCAGGCTGCAACCCATCCCACTGACATCACTTATCCAGGCTGTAACCCATCCCACTGACATCACTTATCCAGGCTGTAACCTATCCCACTGACATCACTTATCCAGGCTGTAACCCATCCCACTGACATCACTTATCCAGGCTGTAACCCATCCCACTGACATCACTTATCCAGGCTGTAACCCAACCCAATGACATCACTTATCCAGGCTGTAACCCATCCCACTGACATCACTTATCCAGGCTGTAACCCATCCCACTGACATCACTTATCCAGGCTGTAACCTATCCCACTGACATCACTTATCCAGGCTGTAACCCATCCCACTGACATCACTTATCCAGGCTGTAACCCATCCCACTGACATCACTTATCCAGGCTGTAACCTATCCCACTGACATCACTTATTCAGGCTGTAACATAATGTATCCAGTTACCACTAAGTAATGGGCAGCCTGGATAAATCACACAATCCTCTGTGTTGGTTCTTGTGTATTTGTACTTGCTAGGATGATTTGAGAGAGTGCAACAGGGATTACAATGTTTTTGGCTGGAGTAGCAGTTTGTCCATGGACGACTTTATACTTTAATGTTAATCTCCCCGAGGTCTGACCAGCCTAGGTCTTTGATCATGTGTGTGACGCTACTCTGGTAGTCGTGACTTACTTGACTTATACCCTTGTACTCCTTGTAGAGCATAGGTCGACCACAAGCTTCCTCCACTTGGCCCTGTCTCGGGACATAACTTCCAGCTGACCCCAGGAGACCTTCTCCAGGTAGAGCGGGGTCTTCCTCTCTTCCGTTTCCCTTGTGGGTTCCATTTTAGAGCATGGCGTACCATGCTGGGCGTTGGTTTTCACAGGGTGTGGCTGAGCCAATCCCACTTTCTTCTCTTGATCTGGGCTTCTGCTTGTGCTTGTCCTGTTCTTCTCCAGATTTTTTTCTTTGTTTGTGATTTTGTCCTGCCATTTGATGTGAAGGATGGCCCTGAAGTATCTGTTAATGAAAGTCTGCACTTTGTGTGTTAAGGCCTTTGTTATGCACCAGGTTTCACATGCGTAAAGAAGGACTGACTTTACGTTGGTGTTAAAAATCCGAAGCTTGGTCTTGATGGAGAGGACCTGTGAAGTCCAAATGGGTCTCAGAGTCTTAAATGTTGCTGTGGCTTTCCCTATCCTGCTTTTGATGTCTCAGTCTGTGCCACCGTCTCTGCTCGCAACACTTCCCAGGTATATCAACTGTTCTACGTCCTCTATGTCCTCACCCATCAATTGGATCTTCAGACCCAATGTTGCAGCAGACTCACAGTGATGTCGCCTTGTCCTGCCTGTTGTCATGACGATGTTAGAGTTGTGCGAGGTCATCTGCAAAGTCAATATCCTCTAGCTGTTTGGAGAGTGTCCACTGGATTCCCCACTGGCAACCTTCTATTGTTGATGCCATAATCCAATCAACTGCCAGCAGGAACAGGAATGGAGACAGCAGACATCCTTGGCAGACCCCTGATAATATTGAGAAGGGTTCAGTCAAGGAGCCGTTGTGGACAACCTGGCAAGTGGATGGTTCATAAGTTGTACAGATCAGTCTGATGATCTTTTCCGGGATATCGTAATGTGCAAGTAACTTCCAAATGGCAGTACGGTCGATGTTATCGAAAGCTTTTTCGAAGTCTACGAAAGTTATGCACACAGGAAAATTCCACTCCAGGGACTGTTCAATGATCACTCGTAGAGTAGCTATATGGTTCGTGCTTGACTTCTCCTTCCCACAGCCAGCCTGTTCCTTCCGCAATTGTCTGTCAACCTCTGTTTTCATTCTTTCCAGAAGAATCCTGTTGAACACTTCCTGGTATTGACAGTAACGTGGTGCCCCTCCAGTTGTTGCAGTCTTTAAAATTGCCTTTCTTGGGGAGCTTGAACAGGTGGCCATGTCTCCAGTCTTCTGGAATCTCTTCTTCAACCCAGATCTTCCCAAAGAGCCAGTATATACAGTCCACTGATGTCTCTGTATCAGCCTTTATTGCTCTTGGTGGAATCCCATCTGGGCCCAGGGCTTTCCCGTTCTTCAACTGCAAGATTGCTTTCCTGATTTCCTGTTTTGATGGTAAGTCGGTGTTGATGCGAAGTGGTGTTTCAGCCGGAGGTATATCTGGAGGCTCATCAGGTGAAGGTCGGACTAGTAGTTCTTTGAAATACTCTTTCCATCGGTTGAGTTGGTCTGCTTGGTTTATCAACACCGGTCAAGTTTTGTCCATAACTTATTGTTCATCTTTACGAACCGCTAGCTTCCGTGTAATGTCATACAATTATTTAAGATTTCTTTGTCCTGCGGCTTCTTCTGCTTGGCTGGCCAGTTTCTCTTCAAAGTCTTTCTTGTCATGTATTACACTTCTTTTTACCTCCTTGTTAGCTTCTGTATATAGGCGGTGTATTTCTGTATATAGGCGGTGTGTTTCTGTATATAGGCGGTGTGTTTCTGTCTATAGGCTGTGTGTTTCTGTATATAGGTGGTGTGTTTCTGTGTATAGGCGGTGTGTTTCTGTATATAGGCGGTGTATTTCTGTATATAGGCGGTGTGTTTCTGTATGTAGGTGGTGTGTTTCTGTATATAGGTGGTGTGTTTCTGGGTATAGGCGGTGTGTTTCTGTGTATAGGCGGTGTGTTTCTGTATATAGGCGGTGTGTTTCTGTATATAGGCGGTGTGTTTCTGTATATAGGTGGTGTGTTTCTGTCTATAGGCGGTGTGTTTCTGTATATAGGTGGTGTGTTTCTGTATATAGGCGGTGTGTTTCTGTGTATAGGCGGTGTGTTTCTGTATATAGGTGGTGTGTTTCTGTATATAGGGGGTGTGTTTCTGTCTATAGGCGGTGTGTTTCTGTATATAGGCGATGTGTTTCTGTGTATAGGCGGTGTGTTTCTGTATATAGGCGGTGTGTTTCTGTATATAAGCGGTGTGTTTCTGTGTATAGGCGGTGTGTTTCTGTCTATAGGCGGTGTGTTTCTGTATATAGGCGGTGTGTTTCTGTGTATAGGCGGTGTGTTTCTGTATATAGGCGGTGTGTTTCTGTGTATAGGCGGTGTGTTTCTGTGTATAGGCGGTGTGTTTCTGTATATAGGCGGTGTGTTTCTGTGTATAGGCGGTGTGTTTCTGTATATAGGCGGTGTGTTTCTGTGTATAGGCGGTGTGTTTCTGTATATAGGCGGTGTGTTTCTGTATATAGGCGGTGTGTTTCTGTCTATAGGCGGTGTGTTTCTGTGTATAGGCGATGTGTTTCTGTGTATAGGCGGTGTGTTTCTGTATATAGGCGGTGTGTTTCTGTGTATAGGCGGTGTGTTTCTGTATATAGGCAGTGTGTTTCTGTGTATAGGCGGTGTGTTTCTGTATATAGGCGGTGTGTTTCTGTATATAGGCGGTGTGTTTCTGTATATAGGCGGTGTGTTTCTGTGTATAGGCGGTGTGTTTCTGTCTATAGGCGGTGTGTTTCTGTATATAGGCGGTGTGTTTCTGTCTATAGGTGGTGTGTTTCTGTATGTAGGCGGTGTGTTTCTGTGTATAGGCGGTGTGTTTCTGTATATAGGCGGTGTGTTTCTGTGTATAGGCGGTGTGTTTCTGTATATAGGCGGTGTGTTTCTGTCTATAGGTGGTGTGTTTCTGTATGTAGGCGGTGTGTTTCTGTGTATAAGCGGTGTGTTTCTGTATATAGGCGGTGTGTTTCTGTGTATAGGCGGTGTGTTTCTGTGTATAGGCGGTGTGTTTCTGTGTATAGGCGGTGTGTTTCTGTCTATAGGCGGTGTGTTTCTGTATATAGGCGGTGTGTTTCTGTCTATAGGCGGTGTGTTTCTGTATATAGGCGGTGTGTTTCTGTCTATAGGTGGTGTGTTTCTGTATGTAGGCGGTGTGTTTCTGTGTATAGGCGGTGTGTTTCTGTCTATAGGCGGTGTGTTTCTGTATATAGGCGGTGTGTTTCTGTCTATAGGTGGTGTGTTTCTGTATATAGGCGGTGTGTTTCTGTCTATAGGTGGTGTGTTTCTGTATATAGGCGGTGTGTTTCTGTGTATAGGCGGTGTGCATCTGTCTTGGTTGCTCTGTTTTTGCTGTTTTTTATTTTTACTTTTCTCTACTTCCTTCCAGCTGCCTTCTCCAAGGTGTCGGTTGAAATCCAGTCTTTGTGCTGTCTTGTTCTCTGACCGAGTATTTTGTCACATGTTTCTTTCCATGCTGATTTGCTTTGTTACCACACTTGTTCCACTGTTGCATGGTCTTCAGTGAGGTTTGACAGGAGTTGATATCTGTTTGCTAGTTCCAACTGGAGCTGCACTTAGTTGTTTCTCAACAGTTCAGTGTTGCATCTGAATCCTGGTTTTGCTGCCATTGGGTGATATCTCTTGAGCTTGAACTTGATTTTTCCTGTGACCAGGTGATGGTCTGTTCCTACATCAGCTCCCCTCTTTAAGCGGACGTCTTGCAGGGATCTTCTAAAGGTACTGGAGATACAGAGATACAGATGTGATCAATATGGTTCTCTGTCTGATGGTCTGGTGAAATCCATGTGGTCTTGTGAATCCTCTTGTGTGTGAATACACTTCCCCCGGTAACCAGACTGTTGAAGTGGCAGTAGTCGGTGAATAGTTCTCCGTTTTCGTTTATCTCACCAAGGCCCTCCTTCCCCATGACTAGCTCTTTTCCTATGTTGTCCTTTCCAATCTTGGCATTGAAGTCACCCATCATGATTAATAAATCTTTCTTTGCTTTTTGGTCCACAACTGCTTGGAGTCTCCCATAGAACTCGGATTTTTTCTCTGCATCTCAGTCGTTTGTTGGAGCAAAGCACTGTACAATCAGTACCTCGCGTATTCTGGTGTGGAATCTTGCTGAAATGGTGCGGGATAAAAATGTCTTCCAGTCCAGAAGGGCTCCAGCTGCTCCTTTGGATAGCATTAGATCAACTCCTTCTGTGTGCGGAGCGTCCTCTTCCTCGTGTCCTGGATAAATAAGGGTCTCGCCTGTGGCCAGGCAAATCTGCCCTGACCGCGTTCATCTCGTCTCACAGAGACCGAGTACGGCAAGTTTGTACCGCCTCATCTCTGCTGCAATCTGGGCGGACTTCCCTGTTTCGTACATAGTACGAACGTTCTATATACCAACTTGGGTAATTGTCCTGGGAGAAAGAAGGTTCCGCGGGCAGCTTCCTTGCGGCTTTCACTGCAATGCTTCATACTCAATCCAACCAGATTGTCTTCCCCTCCCGAGACTTGATCTTTTGAAGAATTGCTTGTAGTTGTTTCTGTAGCAAACATTGTTTTACGGGATGAGGCTGCTAACCCCACGCCCAACCACCCTCCTTTTCCGGGCTTGGGACCACCACATATCTCCAAGAGAGTTCGAGGTAGTCGTAGTTGCCTTTAATGAAACGGGCTGCTCTTCGTTGAATTGTTCCGAGTGCTTTAATGTCTCTTTCTAAATGTGGGTCCCAAACTGTGCAACCCTATTATAGAACAGGTCGAACGAACGTGGCATGGGCTCTTTCTTTCAATATATGTCGACATGATTTTAAATTGCTCCGTTAGAAAGACAAGGTAGCATTAGCTTTATTGCAAGTTTGGGAGACGTGTTGACCAGGACAGTTTGTCAGTGACCGTCACCCCAAGATACTTCCCTTTATCAACCTGTTCTAGTATATGGCTGCCAAGTGAATATGATCTAGATGTTGTATTTGAACTCGAACTTCTGGCGATTCTCATTATATTGCACTTAGAAGCATTAAAGTGCATGCCCCAATCATTTTCCCATTTTCAAGTGCATTTAAGTCTGCATGAAAGGCATGGTCCGCCTCTGTATAGATGGGTTCGTATAACAGGCAGTTATATATGTTAAAATAAACAGAGGGACTATGACAGTACCCTGGGTACACAATTATAGTGTCTTATGTATGTCAGCTGGAAGTTTTACGTTCTGACAGCTCTTCGTAAACAGAGCATGTATTTGGGTAGGCAAAAAAATTTCGCCCCGCTCTTCGTCTACTACAGTAAAAGCCAGATAGAAAAAAAATTGTAGGGCGATTGACTTTGCCTAGTATTTGGGAGTTTAATTTATTTGTCTTGTTCTTGAGCGTTCCAGCAGAAATCTCATCAAATCCATGCAGGTTTTATTGTTCTAATGTGGGTTGTTCGTCAAGCTCATTTCTAACTGCGTGCTGTTATAAAAAAATTATGTCGGAGACACACTGGTCGACTGAAGTTTTGGTTAATACGTTCCGCAAAGTTCAGTCTTCGTCTGTGTGGAGGGTGTGCCCATCCTTGGATCTTATTTGTGTTGATCCGCTAGTAATATCAGCGAGGAGTTGCATCTCCTCAGTCACGATGGACTGGACTGAACATTGAACAGTCCCTGGACTGATTATGGCCAAACTAGTGGCAAAATGACAGACTGTGGTGCCGCCTAGCGGAGTTTTGGTAATCGCGACGAAGAGCGCGGGAACACACACCGCTTACTACAGTCCCGCGTTGGCCTTGGTCGTGATATGACATCGACGTTTGACGATGTCTTTAACAACGGCCTCATCCGGCGGCAAATGTCGCGTCGTCTTCAAGGTGGGTGTCATTGGAGCTGCCTTGTTTACCCTACTACAGTACGTGTACGGAGCTGCAGTTTTCAACGTCTTCCGAAGCCGTCAGGGACGTCTGGCGTACGACGCGAACGACACGCAGGCCGTGGGCCACATCAACGCCAGACGTCTCTTGGACCGCAGTGCGTGGACCGACTTGGGCGCAATAGTACATGTCAATCGCGCCGAGCAGACGACAGTCAACTTACCAGGGTGTCCGCTCATCCCCCCTAACCTCAGTAAGTCTCCATCGTTAGGTGTGTAAAATATTTTACTACAGCACAGAGAGGAACTGACGTAAACTCTTACATGTCGAATGAAATTACATACCCCACGACACAGTTAAAACTGTAATTTCTAATTTCATATCGTAACTGACCTCTGGTGGATTCTTGATCATCTTTCTCCTGCCGAGCACTGCTCATATAGTTCCTTCAGCCTCAGCTGCGTCATTAATTTTCAGGCGTCTTCTTGCTCTCTTGCTTTGTAACGTATCCATCGTTATCTCCTTCTCCAGTCCATCGTTATCTGATTCTCCAATCCATCGTTGTCTCCTCCAATCCATCGTTGTCTCCTCCAGTCTATCGTTGTCTCCTTCTCCATTCCATCGTTGTCTCCTCCAGTTCATCGTTGTCTCATTCTCCAATCCTTCATTGTCTCCTTCTCCAGTCCATCGTTGTCTCCTTCTCCAGTCTATCGTTGTCTCCTTCTCCAGTCCATCGTTGTCTCCTTCTCCAATCCATCGTTGTCTCCTTCTCCAGTTCATCGTTGTCTCATTCTCCAATACATCGTTGTCTCCTTTTCCAGTCCATCGTTGTCTCCTTCTCCAGTTCATCGTTGTCTCATTCTCCAATCCTTCGTTGTCTCATTCTCCAGTTCATCGTTGTCTCATTCTCCAATACATTGTTGTCTCCTTCTCCAGTCCATCGTTGTCTCCTTCTCCAGTCCATCGTTGTCTCCTTCTCCAGTCCATCATTGTCTCCTCCAGTCCATCGTTGTCTCATTCTCCAATACATTGTTGTCTCCTTCTCCAGTTCATCGTTGTCTCATTCTCCAGTTCATCGTTGTCTCATTCTCCAATCCTTCGTTGTCTCCTTCTCCAGTTCATCATTGTCTCATTCTCCAATACATTGTTGCCTCCTTCTCCAGTCCATCGTTGTCTCCTTCTCCAGTCTATCGTTGTCTCCTTCTCCAGTCCATCGTTGTCTCCTTCTCCAGTCCATCATTGTCTCATTCTCCAGTCCATCGTTGTCTCCTTCTCCAGTCCATCATTGTCTCCTTCTGCAATCCATCATTGTCTCCTTCTCCAGTCCATCGTTGTCTCCTTCTCCAGTCCATCGTTGTCTCCTTCTCCAGTCCACCGTTGTCTCCTTCTCCAGTTCATCGTTGTCTCCTTCTCCAGTCCATCGTTGTCTCCTTCTCCAGTCCATCGTTGTCTACTTCTCCAATCCATCATTGTCTCCTTCTCCAGTCCATCGTTGTCTCCTTCTCCAATCCATCGTTGTCTCCTTCTCCAATACATTGTTGTCTCCTTCTCCAGTCCATCGTTGTCTCCTCCAATCCATCGTTGTCTCCTTCTCCAATACATTGCTGTCTCCTTCTCCAGTCTATCGTTGTCTCCTTCTCCAGTCCATCGTTGTCTCCTTCTCCAGTTCAACTTTGTCTCCTTCTTCAGTCCATCGTTTCCCTCATTGTTTGGCCAAGATACGATAGATTTTGTTTTGTCACAAGTGCTTTCGATGAACATGTCGACCCAACTTGCTCCAACACAGATGTACCGTAAACCGGGGTTTCTTTGAGCAGTGTTTGCCTTTTTTTACACATTCCTGGAAAACCTGACAGTGGAAGTGCGATTTCTATCTACCATTATCGGGGGCTCCAGCTAGACCTTATAATGGTATGCATTAAATATATGCAGACAATAACTCTTTTTGTTGTTTTCCTTTATTTATAGCTCGAGTAATTCGTACCCACAAGGAAACAGGTGTATAATATTGGAGTTCAACGCCATAGAACGTTGCTGTCCAATTGACATCATCAACATGATGATTATGCTCAACAAAAGTAGACTTTTAATTTATGACAACTTTTCGAAAAACATCCAACACCTGCACAAGCACTGTGTGCCCACCCGATGCACACTTGACATTTAATCATGTCTTCCTGTACAATGTCGTCGCACATGAAACAGTAGCAGGCTTCACTACTGTCACTCTCAATTCTTCTCTGTTTGTAGCTTGTCGTATTCTGTTTGCTGCGCGGCCCTTCATTTGGTTCGCTTCGTTGCAGGACTTTCTCTCGGATTGTTTTTTTAGTCCCTTTTTCTTTGATCGGAGAGGACTGTCCACATATCTCACTAACCTGCACACGTGAATGCAATGGCGTTTTGTCGTGAGGGGGCGGTGCTGGCACACTTTCCCATTTTCCTCCGTCTAGAAGTAGGATAGATTCGTAGTGTCCAGCATCTTCTTATATTGGTGTGTACTAAAAAAGAATGGGGGTCTCATTTGTGAATACGTCTTCCCCATACCTAAAGACGGTATCGTGGTGGGTGCTTGAAACATTGATTGATCCTTTGAAGAGTTTGTTGCCATTATTTCAACTTCTCCTACCATAGCGGTTGGATTTGACATCAAATTGATGCGTTCTGTTAGTGAAGAGAATTGAAACACGGGCCTTGGAGGCATGTCAGCATGTAGTGCCTCACCTTCAAAATCGATATATTCATCAATGTGCTCACACATGAACTGAATAGTTGCAGCCCTCGTTAAGAAATTCTGTGGAATCTCTCACAGCGATTAGAAGGACAGGATTCGTGTTTACAACTCGATGTGTTGGACACGGAGGGCCTACCAAAGGTTGAGGGTCTACCACAGGTTGAAGGCCTACCACAGGTTGAGGGCCTACCAAAGGTTGAGGGTCTACCACAGGTTGAAGGCCTACCACAGGTTGAGGGCCTACCAAAGGTTGAGGGTCTACCACAGGTTGAAGGCCTACCACAGGTTGAGGGCCTACCAAAGGTTGAGGGTCTACCACAGGTTGAAGGCCTACCACAGGTTGAGGGCCTACCACAGGTTGAGGGCCTACCACAGGTTGAGGGCCAACTGGAGACTGAGGGCCAACTGGGGATTCAGTGCTAACTGGAAACTTGGGACCAATTGGAGAATGTGGACCAACTGGAGACTAAAGACCAACTGGAGACTAAAGACCAACTGGAGACTAAAGACCAGCTGGAGACTAAAGACCAACTGGATACTAAAGACCAATTGGAGACTAAAGACCAGCTGGAGACTAAAGACCAACTGGAGACTAAAGACCAACTGGATACTAAAGACCAACTGGAGACTAAAGACCAGTTGGAGAATAAAGACCAACTGGAGACTAAAGACCAACTGGAGACTAAAGACCAACTGGAGACTAAAGACCAGCTGGAGACTAAAGACCAGCTGGAGACTAAAGACCAACTGGAGACTAAAGACCAATTGGAGACTAAAGACCAACTGGAGACTAAAGACCAACTGGAGACTAAAGACCAACTGGAGATTAATCCAAGCAGTAGGCATTACCAGGTACCTCTGCTGTTGCCGTGTGTTGGCTTAGCTATATGAACTAACTTTGAACACTGTTTAAAGTTGCCCCAAATTGCGTTCAAGGTTGCCTCCAACACATTAAAGTGTTACTATCACATGCCATCGCTTTATAGGTAAAATGAAACAAGTACACAACTTCACAGATATATAACCCAAGTTGTGGACACGTTTAAGAACCTGACTGAAATGCACATACCTGTGTGTAACTGGTTTGTCTTGTAACAATTTAGCGTCTTGTAATGACTGCCATTCAGAAATTCACTGCAGGGTTGCTATTGTATATGAACACATGATTGCACCAATATAATCTTAAATGCATTATACAATTAACACAAAAAAAGAAAACATTTATTTTGATATATTGTTGACTCAATCTTTTCTGAACAATTTTCTAAGTTTCCCCACTGTTCTAAATAACTTCGGTTTGCATTATTTGGTATTTTCTGCCATCAGTATAACTTTAAATGGTCATAGCATAGCCTCCATGGGCCACACGATTCACTATCGGACCCCAATAGTTCCGAATCTCGGGGTCCGGCTGGCCTTGAAATTTATCAAAAACTATTATCGGTGCGTCTCAAAGGTACAACACATGTGCATTACTTGATTTTACGCATCCCATTACGAGGCATTACAGGTGATGTCTTCATTTTATGAGAGTCAAAAGTTTGTCGTACTTCGTAAGGTAAAAAAAACATTTGTGAGCCGCCATTGAAAATGACACAAGATCTGAGAACGCTTAAGTTTGATTGGTCAACCGTTAATTCGGTCGTCCAATGCCGTTTGACAATAAGAAAGAAACACGTCTACGATACAAAACGCAGTTTTATTGGCTGACTGACGACCGAACAACCAATCAGAGGCCGCGATATATTTATATAGAGCTGCTAGCCAAGCACATGGCGATTTTCTGAATGCGCTATTGATTTTATTGGGGTAAATAGATAAGGTGATTAAACAATTGTCTGATTATATCGCGAAATGTGATGTGCCAGGCAGCTAGAGAATAAAATACAATAAATGTACGGATGGTTCTTTAGTATTGGTTGAGCACGCTACAAATGGGAAGATATTAAGTTTATCGGCAAGAAATGCCCAAGGCTTGGCCAAGGACAAGAAAGTTGCGTTACAGCGATCAAATTGTACATTGGCTTGGGATCGGCATTTATAATTCATACAGCCGCCCAGTCTTCTGCAACAGTCAAACAATGTCTGTGGACTGACATTCTTCCTACACCTTTATTCCTTAATGTTTGTAACTTATGATAATGTGACTAATCGGTGAACGAAATGTATGACTGCTTCTGAAATTCTGTGAAATTCTGACAATGACTTATTTTAAGTCAAAGGTATCGTTTTTCCAATTGTATTCTTGGACGTTTTGTGGTTGATAATTATTCTAGGCTTTCGTAGTGATTAGTTATGTATTTCACTTGTAATACTGTCGCAAGGATTGCAGAACTTCACGGCTAATTTTCAGTGGGAAATTTAAAAAAAAGACATTCTTATTCATGAAAACAGCTATGGGCCCCCAATTTTGGTGGTGGACCCCTAGATTCTGGAAAATGTGGGTCCGGCTGCCCCCCACTAATTTTATATCCTTCATTATGGCAACTGCTCTTGCGTGGAGACTGATTGAACGTGAACATTAACGATCGGTTTCGAGTTGCTCGTTGAAGCAGTAATTCTATATAGTAGGTATCACATGCCCCACGCAGGATGTGAAGTGTGAACAATGTTTCGCCATTTATTAGCCACGCAATGATATATATTTACGACGCGCAATCTTAACCAACCAACCAACCAACCAACCAACCAACCAACCAACCAACCAACGATGAAAAGTTGTATCGTAATAGCTTCTGAAGTGAAGTGAAGTGAAAATGTATTCAACAATAACAACAACAACAACAACAACAACGTATTACAGGTGCATAGTATGGTGTGCTGCTGCTGCTGCTGCCCTTCTCAAACTAAATCAATTCTAAGACACCAATAACATAAAGTCATGTCTTATACGAACATATTGTCAACACCTTTGACAATCCCAGGATGCCTCGCGTTAAGACACACTCACTATCGTATCTGTTTATAAATAACAACATTGTCAAATGTTAGTACTAAGCTTAGAGTCACTTAACTGTTTAGGCAATGTTGTTGTAATACTACAATGTTGTTGTAATACTACAATGTTGTTGTAATACTACAATCCCTCTAGACAGGCAGCCCGCGGTCTGTCCTCCAACTTTCGGCACGCTGTGTTCAATGAACAGTACCATGCAGGTCGGTTATGAGCCAGGGACTGCTTAGCAGACAGTGTAGGTTTGATATTCCCATCAAATTATGCCACACAATGACATCAATAATAGTGATGCTGAATATTGGTGGTGATGATAATAATGATAATGTACGCTGTGTTGGGAGGAGCGCCGACAGTCACACGAGGTCCCGGCCCGACAACGGACCGATCAATCACGACACGTAGACCCCTACGTGAGAGAATCAATCACATTTATTGTTGCAGGATTCCATTCATACATCATACACCATGACTGGAAGAAACAAGAGCATACAAAAACCTGCAAAGATACACAAACTAATTAACTAATTTGCGTACATTAAGTAGAACACGGTCATATATAATATCTTGATTAAAATATACTGATCGATGGTCAACCTCATGTTTACATTTCAATACATAATTTATAAATGAATCGCAATGAACTACTTTCGAGGGGTCTGACAGGGGTTTCGACCTCCAATCTCCCACCCGTTTTTTTAAAGTCACGTTAAAAGTATATTTGATGATTATATGTGGTGCCCTATCCATCCCTTCAGTGAAGACCTGGATGAGGGTAGGGATGTAGCTGATGATGCATCTACAGGTCCAGAGTTCCAGAGGTTAGTTTGATGTCCATAGAGCGGCGGTTGCTGGGTTCAAGAAATGCAGCAGGGTTCACACCGATAAGTCCGTTTATGAAGTTGTACATCATGCTGACTCGACCTGTTTGAGCTGAGGTAGAGCTGAAGTCGTGAAGGATGCGGCGAGCTGAGCATCCAATGCAGAGGAACTAGAGGTAGAGCTGAAGTCGTGAAGGATGCGGCGAGCTGAGCATCCAATGCAGAGGAACTAGAGGTAGAGCTGAAGTCGTGAAGGATGCGGCGAGCTGAGCATCCAATGCAGAGGAACTAGAGGTAGGGCTGAAGTCGTGAAGGATGCGGCGAGCTGAGCATCCAATGCAGAGGAACTAGAGGTAGAGCTGAAGTCGTGAAGGATGCGGCGAGCTGAGCATCCAATGCAGAGGCACTAGAGGTAGAGCTGATGTTGTGAAGGATGCGGCGAGCTGAGCATCCAATGCAGAGGCACTAGAGGTAGAGCTGAAGTCGTGAAGGATGCGGCGAGCTGAGCATCCAATGCAGAGGAACTAGAGGTAGAGCTGAAGTCGTGAAGGATGCGGCGAGCTGAGCATCCAATGCAGAGGAACTAGAGGTAGAGCTGAAGTCGTGAAGGATGCGGCGAGCTGAGCATCCAATGCAGAGGCACTAGAGGTAGAGCTGAAATCGTGAAGGATGCGGCGAGCTGAGCATCCAATGCAGAGGAACTAGAGGTAGAGCTGATGTTGTGAAGGATGCGGCGAGCTGAGCATCCAATGCAGAGGAGCTAGAGGTAGGGCTGAAGTCGTGAATGATGCGGCGAGCTGAGCATCCAATGCAAAGGCACTAGAGGTAGAGCTGATGTTGAGAAGGATGCGGCGAGCTGAGCATCCAATGCAGAGGAACTAGAGGTAGGGCTGAAGTCGTGAAGGATGCGGCGAGCTGAGCATCCAATGCAGAGGAACTAGAGGTAGAGCTGAAGTCGTGAAAGATGCGGCGAGCTGAGCATCCAATGCAGAGGCACTAGAGATAGAGCTGAAGTCGTGAAGGATGCGGCGAGCTGAGCATCCAATGCAGAGGCACTAGAGGTAGAGCTGAAGTCGTGAAGGATGCGGCGAGCTGAGCATCCAATGAAGAGGAACTAGAGGTAGAGCTGAAGTCGTGAAGGATGCGGCGAGCTGAACATCCAATGCAGAGGAACTAGAGGTAGAGCTGAAGTCGTGAAGGATGCGGCGAGCTGAGCATCCAATGCAGAGGAACTAGAGGTAGGGCTGAAGTCGTGAAGGATGCGGCGAGCTGAGCATCCAATGCAGAGGAACTAGAGGTAGAGCTGAAGTCGTGAAGGATGCAGCGAGCTGAGCTTCGTTGCATCATCTCCAGTGAGGATTTAAGATGTTTCTGGTGGGGATCACACACCACTGGTGGAGATCACACACCACTGGTGGGGATCACACACCACTGCTGTGTATTCTAGCACTGGTCGTACGAGGCTTTTGTAGCAGCAGCACTCACTCCACGTTCAACGTTTCAGATTGACATTATTTAAAATTTAGCGGTGCTCCATTTAAAGGTACTACCATAAATCCAAGCATATAAACATCTGTCATACGCCACACCTGGTCATGGTATGACAACACAGACAACATATCAGTAACAGCATTGACGTTAATAACACGACGTAAACACTGATAAACTACCGGATACAACAAGCAAATATGGGTGTCCATGACATTAATAAAAAAATTGCTTAGATGAAAATGGATTTGCCACGTTTTACGAAAGAACGTTGTAAATATATATAGCCTAAACAACGTTAAGGTGGATCCCCGAAGGAAAACGAGGACGACTAAAAACTAAATGGAAGAGAACTGGAGGGGCAGTACGGGAAATGCACCACAACCGGGTCCAGTCCAGACTGCTAAGCAGGCTGCAGTCCGACGCAAGTGACGACGTCTTGTTTCT
This sequence comes from Lamellibrachia columna, assembly GCA_963662155.1. Taxonomy (NCBI): domain Eukaryota; kingdom Metazoa; phylum Annelida; class Polychaeta; order Sabellida; family Siboglinidae; genus Lamellibrachia; species Lamellibrachia columna. Next base: position 4,085,810 of record OY759270.1, on the reverse strand, counting down.
GCCTTATAAGTAAGTAAGTAAGTAAGCAAGCGAGCTGCGATTGCCCAAGCATTGTATATACACGTTCATCCATAATGCATAGCGCAAGAAGGTTACAGTCGATTGCAACGGCAGACAAGAAGTTGTTCTTAATGTTATTAATTACCAACTCGAGTTTTATTGCATTTGTATGAAAATTACTACTACAGCCATTCATATGTATAAACAGGCGTTTATTATATCTCGCTGTTTCTAGAAGGCCGCATCAAGGTGGACAACGTATCGACTCCGAGCTTTGAGAAACTCGCCTCCCTCCACCCGGAGTTGGAGCCGGGCGGTCTGTGGCGGCCGACGGACTGCCGAGCCAGACACCACGTCGCCATCGTCATCCCGTACCGACAGCGCGAGGGACACCTCAAGATGTTCCTCAACAACATGCATGCATTCCTGCAGCGACAACAGCTCGACTACGGCATCTACATCGTCGACCAGGTGAGGCGTCTTTCTCCGTCATTCCACCATTTTGTTTTCTTTGTGCTCAAACTTTTTTCAAAGAATTTACTTGGGCATAAGAGAAGAGCACGAAGACACGGAATTAAGGCAGTGGTGGATAAATGGTTAACGATGTTTGAAGCATTGAAAGGCGTCGTAGATTGTCATTAAACGATAGTCGAGAATCGTAAAAACACACGAGAAGAATTGAAGCTTCGCGATTCGGGTTTCTTCAAATATGTAATGTGTGACTAGTCTAAAACATGGTCAGCAACCTGCGGCCCGAGGACTAACTGCGGCCCGCAGGACAACAGCGGCCCGCGGACCAACTACGGCCCGCGGAGCTATTTCATGCAGTCCGTGGACTGAGAGCGAGATTGTGCATAAATTATGCGGCCCGCGACCGCGAGATATAAAATAAAACAAATAGTACTTCCCGCCTAGACTTTTGTAGACAGATCACATAATGGAACTCGGTAATAAATCCACGCGATGAACGTTTAAAAATATCCCACTTCCTTTAAAGTTTAATGAATTTATGCAGACATGAAATTATTATCTTTTGTGCGTGTTTGAGCGATAATGTGTTGTTTTAATAACATTCGTCGCCTGATAATTTGCAAACGGAATTATACGCTGATGGAAAAGGTTCGAGACACTTCAGGACCCACTGTCCAATGTCTCGTATAAATAGCGTAGTTGTTTTGAACATGTAACTGTCAAATACACATGCGAATGTCATACGAATATAATTTAGGCCCTAAATTACATGGTCTTATTTCAATCCGCTCAATATGAAAAGGGCATGTTTTTGACAGTTCTAAGTCTAAGACAAGTTCTCAAGGATGGCAGTGTATTGGGTGCCCTTCCCCCAGGGAGAAGGAATAATAAAAATAATAATTTAGTTCTTATATAGCGCATACGCCTGTAGATAGATCAACGCGCTTTACAATTAAATAATACATACATAAAAATGCACACAATAATCCAGATATAAAATATATTATAATATTGTAAATTATTAAGTAAATACTATTTAAAAAATTATATATATATATATATATATATATATATATATATATATATATATATATATATATTGCGCCATCAGGTATACCGTATTTCAATTTATTTACTTATTATTATATATATATATATATATATATATATATATATATATATATATATATATATATATAATATGTAATAAGTCAATAAATTGAAATACGGTATACTAGATGGCGCAAATTAAAATAATATAATAATCTATAATAATATAATATAATAAACTATATTGAACATTAAAAAAAATTGAAATTGTAAACTATCGTAGCAACCTATTTCAGTGTCACTGGTCATAAAACAATTTGAACATGTGGGTTTTTAGAGTTCGTTTAAACGTCTGTAGGTCCTTAGTGGCGCGCACAGCAACAACACAACACAGCAACATATAGCCGTCTAAGTGTTTTAACTTCGGCTATTTCATTTCAGCATTATCTTATTATAAAACAAATATAATTTTATCTTGTTTACAATTTATGTCAATTATCAGCGTTTGTCTGGAGATAAATGTAATGTAAATATGTCAATGTTGTGTAAAGACATTTGTCTTTCTTTTGTTCCACATCCGTTTATCTCGAGGGATCAACTGTGTCGCCCTGGAAGGCATTCAGTGGTGACTAACGGCGTATCAGTTAGCACACTTCAGTATGATGTTTCCGTCTGGCGACACAGGTGTCTTATGATTGTCTGATGCAACGAAGTAGAACGTTAATGAATGTACAGTTGCGTATTTGAGGTGGGGTGGGGGGGTCATTGGGTCATATTCCCCTTAGCCTCCTTTTTTACTTTTTTACCGTATTTTTCCGTTGCGCCGCTACATAGTAGCATAGGTGACTAGGCTTTGCCCCCCCGGCCTCCCCTTTGCCCCCCCCCCCCGGCCTCCCCTTTGCTCCCCCGGCCTCCCCTTTGCTCCCCCGGCCTCCCCTTTGCTCCCCCGGCCTCCCCTTTGCCCCCCGGCCTCCCCTTTGCCCCCCGGCCTCCCCTTTGCCCCCCGGCCTCCCCTTTGCTCCCCCGGCCTCCCCTTTGCCCCCCCGGCCTCCCCTTTGCCCCCCGGCCCCCCCTTTGCTCCCCCGGCCTCCCCTTTGCCCCCGGCCTCCCCTTTGCCCCCCGGCCTCCCCTTTGCTCCCCCCGGCCTCCCCTTTGCCCCCCACCGGCCTCCCCTTTGCCCGCCACCGGCCTCCCCTTTGCCCCCCACCGGCCTCCCCTTTGCCCCCCACCGGCCTCCCCTTTGCCCCCCCGGCCTCCCCTTTGCCCGCCACCGGCCTCCCCTTTGCCCGCCACCGGCCTCCCCTTTGCCCCCCACCGGCCTCCCCTTTGCCCCCCCCCGGCCTCCCCTTTGCTCCCCCGGCCTCCCCTTTGCCCGCCACCGGCCTCCCCTTTGCCCCCCACCGGCCTCCCCTTTGCCCCCCACCGGCCTCCCCTTTGCCCCCCCCCGGCCTCCCCTTTGCCCGCCACCGGCCTCCCCTTTGCCAGATGCTACATACGCCACTGTAAATGTATCACATTGCTTTGCAAACAATAGGGAACAAATGAAGACAATATATTACTTGTCGTTGATCTACTGTAGACTATTAAAATCGCCCGTGTTCACTGTATGTCTGATGTTACTTCATACATGGCTGTATATCACTGGTGCTACTCCGATACCCGTGTTCACTGTATGTCTGATGTTACTTCATACATGGCTGTATATCACTGGTGCTACTCCGATACCCGTGTTCACTGTATGTCTGATGTTACTTCATACATGGCTGTATATCACTGGTGCTACTCCGATACCCGTGTTCACTGTATGTCTGATGTTACTTCATACATGGCTGTATATCACTGGTGCTATTCCGATACCCGTGTTCACTGTATGTCTGATGTTACTTCATACATGGCTGTATATCACTGGTGCTATTCCGATACCCGTGTTCACTGTATGTCTGATGTTACTTCATACATGGCTGTATATCACTGGTGCTATTCCGATACCCGTGTTCACTGTATGTCTGATGTTACTTCATACATGGCTGTATATCACTGGTGCTATTCCGATACCCGTGTTCACTGTATGTCTGATGTTACTTCATACATGGCTGTATATCACTGGTGCTATTCCGATACCCGTGTTCACTGTATGTCTGATGTTACTTCATACATGGCTGTATATCACTGGTGCTATTCCGATACCCGTGTTCACTGTATGTCTGATGTTACTTCATACATGGCTGTATATCACTGGTGCTATTCCGATACCCGTGTTCACTGTATGTCTGATGTTACTTCATACATGGCTGTATATCACTGGTGCTACTCCGATACCCGTGTTCACTGTATGTCTGATGTTACTTCATACATGGCTGTATATCACTGGTGCTATTCCGATACCCGTGTTCACTGTATGTCTGATGTTACTTCATACATGGCTGTATATCACTGGTGCTATTCCGATACATTGTCTTTCTCGTGCACTTTCTCTCTGCTGTGAATCGACTATAACGCGGTTCCACCCACCAGGCCTTGCCGACGAGGTTCAACCGAGCGATGCTGATGAACGTCGGTTACGCCGAAGCGAGTAAACAGGCCAACTACTCGTGCTACATCTTCCACGACGTCGACCTTCTGCCAGAGGACGACCGCAACATCTACAGCTGTCCCGAACAACCGCGACACATGTCCGCGGCGATTGACAAACATCATTACCAGTACGTACGACATCCTTACATCGCCAGTCAACTGCGTCACGTTCCCAACATCCATGCACTGTCCGTCTGTAGTCGATCGTTGCACGCAAAACACCCATGTTTTGGTGATAATTTACCAGTCGCGTGATTTGGACGATGCTCTCTCGTACGGGTCCTGTTCAGTGCTAATTATTGACAGAGGCGGGCAGCGCAGTTAATGAAAATTTGCTAAGTACATAGCAAAGGAACAGAGGATTTTTTTTGCTAGAAACCCTTCTGCAAATGATATAGTTATGCGGGTAGTATTTAATTGCTAAACACAACAACAATTTAAATCTTACCGTAATGCGATGACAATGGATCGTATTCAATATAAGGACATATAATATGCAGACGTTTTAAAACACCTACATAATTTACTACATATGTATCCAACAATACGTACAGTGACAATGCACAGCTTGTCACTAGACACAGGTGGATCAGGTTCTTGCGCAAACTATGACGTCTTCTCAAAATCAATCACCCATGCAACGGTCTGTCATTTTGACATTGTTTCTATTAATTCTTAAGAATTCTGGGATACTGTTGTGAACGGAAATATGAGGTGGATTGAGCAAAGAGAGCAGAGGAGATGATCAGCGTAGACTATGTTCGAGGAGCCAGTTGGGGTGACAAGAGTTGGAAGAAATAACGGTTCTGTGTATCTCTTTCGTTTGTTCGTCATTCTTGACGGTTCTATCTCTATTGCATTGGCTGCCTAGTGCTCCTTAGAATCGTTAGGGCCTACCTATTTTGCCCATTTTGACCGCCGTTCAATTTTGTCCACAAAGTGGAGTTCGCAAATAAAAATCACACTGTGTGGTATATGGAGAATACTTATTTAAGTATCAGTTAATAATCCAGAAAGAGAGTAAATTGTGCATATTTTCAGCCTAATGAATTCGCGCATTCAGACACACGGACGTCTCCCCGCACGCACGAACGCACGAACGCACGCACGCACGCGCAAATGAACGATGACTTTATGAGGCATGCGTTCCTATCCATTTCGTGAACAACCACATGTCGATGTAATGTGTTTATATTTCACTATTATTCGGAATTATTCGTTTTCAGTCACAATACTTGTACTGTTATTCTCTTCAGATTGCGATACTCGACAATTTTCGGCGGCGTGTGTGCTCTTAAAACCGAACATTTTAAGCGTATAAATGGCTTTTCTAACAAATTCTTCGGTTGGGGCGGCGAAGACGATGACTTCCGTCACAGGTAAATTGACTTCTGCTGTTTTATGATATATTACATATAAAATGTGAGATTATAATAACATTGAACTATACCAGTTTGATAATTCTGCCGTGAAATGATAAATTGGAGCAAGTGACGACGAGGTGTTGTTGAAATATCGGACAAAACATATATTTTGGTTTGCTCTCTTGTGCATATTACAGCACAGTAATTATACACCAATCTTTGAACTGTTTAACTAAAAAAATATTAGCATTTTTGTGATATTGATTATTAGGTGACTTAGTGTCACTTTGTCATTTTATAAAGCTATCGATATAGAAACAATGGTGTGACATAAAGAAGCAAGTGCAATCAAATTACCTTTGAATAACTCACTTAAGAAACAACGAGGCAGGTCTCATGACAGAATTATGTGACCAGTTGTCGTAATCAATATTCATTTTAATAAGTTTTTTGTTTAAAGTTCGGGCATGCGTCAATACGGTATTGTGTCAATAAGGTACTGTTAATAACTGTTGCTATTTGGTGTTGCGCAATAATTGATTAATCACGACGATCTTGGCTAATAATAAATTATCAAATTAAAAGCTAACTTAAGCCGCATTCCCTCATTATGGCCACGATAATGAGTTATGTACACAATGAAATATCGTTAAACTGTCTGACCAAGGTTGACACATGAGTTAACCTTAATAAACAAGATTTAAAATGGTTTCAGTTTGTCCATTTTTATATTTCGCTCAGTTTGTTCGTTTTTACATTGTACAATCATTATTCGTTGCCAGGGTGATATACCATGGCATGTCCGTGGCGAGGTATCCAATGGCCATTGCACGCTATATCATGTTGGACCATACGCGAGAGAAATTCAACGCTCCCAATCGCCAAAGGTAGGCATCGAGACGTCCATATCTGTGTCTGCACGTTTCCTTGCTGTAACTGCCTCTTGGTCGTCGATATGTAACAAATAAAGTAGTTCGAACTGATACATACAGTGTGTGTGCGTGTGCGTGTGCATGCGCGCGCGAGCGTGCGTGCGTGCATGCGTGCGTACTCCTGGTTCGCCCTTACTTTACCTTCAGCACACACAATGAAGCACTCGTCAAGAGTCAGTGCATAGTCACATCTCACGGAACTACACAGTGCAATACGAGTCGTACAAGAATAGCAGCGTTTAGACAGAACATACACGTGAACTAACAACGGAGCGATCTGAACAGCATATAAAACTCTCTCCACGCAAACATTTTTGTCGGTCGTTTTGACAGATATCTGATAAGAATGAAAAATTGTTGGACTATCGATAAGCCAATGACTGTCCACTTGGCGTCTCGTGCTTATCACTTTGGGTAGAAATCTGTTAAATACGATAGTTTGATTTCGAGATTACATAATGACTTAATTTATTGAACAACTTACTCTAAAAGGGGTAGGGTGTTGCGATACCACGCTGAGAGTAATTATAGTAGTTCCGTTGTCGTGCTTAGATGTTTTTGCAGTCAAATAGTTTCCTCTTGGTGTATCTCCGCGAGCCGAGAGTTGACATCAATTTAGTAATAACATAAACGTATTATAGCTACATAACAATGAATTATAACAGAGAATGTCAACCACGGGAAATAATGGATACGTTTCCACTTTCTGTTGTAAAATATTTACCTCCCCATGTACACATGGAATAGCAGCATTTTCTGTCGTAAACTATTTCCCCGTTGGTGCAGCAAATTATTAATGAGATATATGTGCGTCTATGCTTCAATATGCGCGCACACGATACACCAAGCGGAAAGTGTTTGACGGCGGAACAAATTATGCACAATATCGTTTTCGTTCGCCGCGTGCTCTAGACATCGCAGTAATATAGTTCTTTCGTAATGTTCTTCGTTGTGAGACACTTAGACAGTTATCGTTATAAATAATATCAAACTTGTATGGACCGGTATAGTGTTAACGCTGTTTGAAAAATATGTCTTACTCCTTAACAAGAGCACGGCTGGTTTGTAGGATAGACCTGCTGAACCATTCAAAAGAGCGATTCGCCACTGACGGACTCAACAGTCTCGAGTACGAATTACTTGACCTCGAGAAGCGCCCCCTGTACACGTGGCTGCACGTGCGGATACACGAGTAGCGCCCCCTGTACACGTGGCTGCACGTGCGGATACACGAGTAGCGTCCCCTGTACACGTGGCTGCACGTGCGGATACACGAGTAGCGCCCCCTGTACACGTGGCTGCACGTGCGGATACACGAGTAGCGCCCCCTGTACACGTGGCTGCACGTGCGGATACACGAGTAGCGCCGTCTGTGAGACCACGTTGTCGTCGATGGCGGGGAGTGCGGTGTTACGCCACTGGACGAAGCGGCCATGTTGGGACTCTGCCCGTTTACGACGTTGGACTGAAATATATTTGCTGAAGGGCTGTGCGAATAAACATGCCAGTCGTGCGCTCTCATACACTGTTGATTATGTTAGTGTGAATTAGTATTAGTGGTGTTTATTGTTGTGGTACTCATTTATGATTCCGTAGCTATTTTCTTGTATTCGTTGCATAGCAATACCAATGACTTATACTGTTTGTTCACGCGTGTACGCCAGCGATCTTTCAGGTCTTAGTGCGGATCCCCATGGATTAATTGATACTTTATTCACAAATATTATGAATATTTTATTCACAATTGTCATGCATTATAACTATATTCTAATGTTCATGGTTGGATCTTAACCACTCTCACTGACGCTGACACTTGCATATCATGTATGACTAATAGTGTATGTGTTTAAATAGTGAATAATTATGCATTGATTACGATTACGTGTTGCATATGTGGTTTGCAATTATGTTGTTTATATGGTGTATATTGTGTACGAGGCAATATCTCACAGATGACATTATGGATAACATTTAAGCTCCACGTCCGATGTCGTCCGGTGTCGTCCGATGTCGTCCGAAGTCGTCCGGTGTCGTGCTCACATTTTCCCGCCGTATATTTATGTTATTAATAAATTGATGTCAACTACCGACTCGGGCATGCGCAGATACACCAAGCGGATAGTATATGACGGCGGAAAAATGTAATTACATTTACAATGCAATGTGTTGTGGTTCATATGGTAGTGTAGTATATGCTGGGACTGCAGTGTGTCGTGGTTCATATGGTAGTGTAGTACATGTAGGGACTGCAGTGTGTTGTGGTTCATATGGTAGTGTAGTACATGCAGGGACTGCAGTGTGTTGTGGTTCATATGGTAGTGTAGTACATGCTGGGACTGCAGTGTGTTGTGGTTCATATGGTAGTGTAGTACATGCTGGGACTGCAGTGTGTTGTGGTTCATATGGTAGTGTAGTACATGCAGGGACTGCAGTGTGTTGTGGTTCATATGGTAGTGTAGTACATGCAGGGACTGCAGTGTGTTGTGGTTCATATGGTAGTGTAGTACATGCTGGGACTGCAGTGTGTTGTGGTTCATATGGTAGTGTAGTACATGCAGGGACTGCAGTGTGTTGTGGTTCATATGGTAGTGTAGTACATGCAGGGACTGCAGTGTGTTGTGGTTCATATGGTAGTGTAGTACATGCTGGGACTGCAGTGTGTTGTGGTTCATATGGTAGTGTAGTACATGCTGGGACTGCAGTGTGTTGTGGTTCATATGGTAGTGTAGTACATGCTGGGACTGCAGTGTGTTGTGGTTCATATGGTAGTGTAGTACATGCTGGGACTGCAGTGTGTTGTGGTTCATATGGTAGTGTAGTACATGTTACAGAAATCGTTATATAAGTTTTCACGTTTTAACATGCTATGTTATGTTTTACCGGTTTCTGGATGATTCCTCGTGGAGTCCTTAATCTTTACCCCGATGACGAGGTGGTGCATGGCCGTGTTTAATTTAATGGAGCCATTTGTCTGGTTAATTCCGAACCCCATACTGCTCAATTAAGTATTTTAATTAAAAAAAAACTACTTTTCTAAGAATCTGATTGCACCTAATCGATGAAATAATAACAAGTGATTTAGAATATCTCTTGAACATTTATTTTTTTATTTTTTCAATCACTGAAAAATTACATAATGATTTGATTATTCTAGTTACTTAGCACTGGCCACAGCCAGGCCAAACAAACTTAGTCAATATCAATCAATCAATCAATCTTTTATTTCAGACAAAAGAATACATGCAATATACATTATGTCGATATACTACTTGATATAGTAACAAGAAATAGAAAAGAAAGTACATAAAACATATATTAAAATGTACCATTGGCATTACTAATAATCATTAAAAACAGTTGTTTTGCAAAACAAACATCAAACAGATTGTATTGGCTTTGTCATGAATTCAATTCATAGAAATGTAAATAAATCATGATTTTGGTTAAATCGATCTCGCTGTCCAACTCCAATAATAAAAATCGAATGAAATTTCACAAACTAGGAAAGCTCAAAAACACACCGGTAGAGAGCTCCCTCTCGCATCTGGAGCCTGTCCCACTGGGCCCAGTGGATCTTCACGTCTTCGCTCATCGCGGACACATCCGCCCAACTTGGCCGCTATCCCAGTTCTTTCCATTTCAGGACAGGTGCAATAGTGTCGTCTGCGAGCTGCTGCCCATTAGTGACTTCGACTCAATGTCAGTGTCCCTCACCGCACGTACGCTTGCAGCAGTGTCCTCCTCCTGGTGTTCGTTGCGCAGACACTGGCGACATTCTGACACCAGGCACGGGCGCGGCACCCTGGACAAGGCGTCAGCGTTGGTATGACTCTTTCCCACGCGATGGGTCACCTTAAAGTCATACTCCTGCAGTTTCTGCAACCACAAGGCCGTCTGTCCCTCTGGGTTCTTAAACCGCAGGGAGGCGTGATCACTCCTCACAAGAAACTTGCGGACTTATAGGTAGTGGTGAAATTGTCCCATGGCTGTGACGACTGCAAGCAGGTCTTTCCTAGTGACGCAGTAGAGTCCGATGACCAGCTCTTTTCCATCCTGCACCTGGGATAAGACGCAGCCGATCCCAACATCACTGGCGTCAGTGTCCACTATGAAGTCACCATCACTCTCGGGAAACGCCAACACTGGTGCCGCAGTCAGTACTTGCTCCTGACGTTGAAATGCGGCAGCATACTCATCTGTCCAACCAAATGCCTTTCCTTTCTCTGTTAATCGATGCAGTGGCTTAGCGACTGCAGCGAACTCTGGCACAAATCTCCGGTAATACGTATAAAGGCCAATGAAACGACAAAACACCCTTTGTTGTGTTTGGCACGGGCCATTCATCTATGGTAGTGGTCTTTGTCGGGCTGTAGCCACGCCGTTAGCGTTGATGACATGTCCGAGACACGCGACCTCCCGACAAAACAGGTTACATTTCTTAGGGCTGAGTTTAAATCCAGCACAACGAAATCGCCTCAGCACCTCTCGTAGGCAGCGCACTTTGTCAGCGAATGATCTGCCGTGTACCAGGATGTCGTCCAAATACACCAGGCAAGTCGTCCATGGCAAACCACGAAGCACCAGTTCCATGAGTCACTGAAAGGTCGCTGGTCGCTTTTAACCGTGCTTTCCTCTTAGTTCCCATGTGTGTGTGTGTGTGTGTGTGTGTGTGTGTGTGTGTGTGTGTGTGTGTGTGTGTGTGTGTGTGTGCGTGCGTGCGTGCGTGCGTGCGTGCGTGCGTGCGTGCGTGCGTGCGTGCGTGCGTGAGTCGTGCGTGCGTGAGTGAGTGAGTGTGTGTGTGTGTGTGTGTGCGTGCGTGTGTGAGTGAGTGTGTGTGTGTGTGTGTGTGTGTGTGTGTGTGTGTGTGTGTGAGTGAGTGTGTGTGTGTGTGTGTGTGTGTGTGAGTGAGTGTGTGTGTGTGTGTGTGTGTGTGTGTGTGGTGTGTGTGTGTGTGTGTGTGGTGTGTGTGTGTGTGTGTGTGTGTGTGTGTGTGTGTGTGTGTGTGTGTGTGTGTGTGTGTGTGTGTGTGTGTGTGTGTGTGTGTGTGTGTGTGTGTGTGTGTGTGTGTGTGTGTGTGTGTGTGTGTGTGTGTGTGTGTGTGTGTGTGTGTGTGTGTGTGTGTGTTTGGTTTTGTTGATGTTGTTGTTGGTGTTTGTTGGTGGTTTCGATGGACGCATGACTCCAACAACATTTCCTGTGTAATAAATACAAAACAAATATGCATACCATCAGTGCGATGCGATGGAGCATATTATATTTGCTGTAAGCCGCAACGCAACCATTGGGCACCGGACTAGGTTTTAGTACACAACATTTTTTTTCTGAAAATGCTTTTTAGTTTCAGCAGTATATTTTTCGGACAGGTTCCGTCCTCGGTCTTGATGATACGGCCTACACATAGAACAGAACAACAGAGAAAGTTTATTTTATCCAAATGTGTTTTTATTCAAAGTAACGATAACATAATACCTCAACTGCATTGATAAATGCAAACACTAATGCAAATGGCATAAATAGAAAGAGTGTACACGAACAATAAAAAAAAAAAAATTCTAAAGAAATAAAGTAGGATTCTTTATCCTAATTTAGTAGTTTCACTACTTAATATGCATATTTGTTTCATATTGTATGTGTAATTATCTACGCTGGGTGTGAGGTGGTGGTGGGGTAGGGTGGTGGTGGTGGTGGTGGATGTGATGTGGCGGTGGTGGGTGTGGGGTGATGGTTGGTGTGGGGTGGTGGGTGTGGGGTGGTGGTGGGTGTGGGGTGGTGGTGGATATGGGGTGGTGGTGGTGGGTGTGGGGTGATGGTTGGTATGGGATGGTTGTTGGTGTGGATTGGTGGTGGTGTGGGTGGTGGTGGGTGTGGGGTGGTGGTGGTGGATGTGGAGTGGTGGTGGGTGTGGGGTGGTGGTGAGTGTGTGTATGTGTCAATGTAAATGCACATGTAAATGAATGTTTGAATTTATGTTTTATGTACTTGTCATGTGCAGTTTTGCATTCGTATTCAATTAAACATTGTTTTATATATATATATATATATATATATATATATATATATATATATATATACGGATATAACGGGTACCAACTTGATGATAGCATCGTCCGTGTTGTGGTACAGTTTAAAAGTAAAAGCTGTGGCATTCTGGATAATAATCACCCTCGTAGTGTTGTGTTAATTATGGCCTATTACTAATTCACAATCATAGTATAAATACATAACAAACATAATTTAATTGTTTTGCTGACACGGGTAACAATTTGATACCGCGCATATCCCCTTATATTTTTTTCATAAATAATTGTTTGCATAATTTGTGAAACCTTGTAAAAAATGAGCATACATTTTACTCTTTACTACTTTAGGAGTGTTGTGGCAATGTGTACTTAAGTCATTTCATAAACCCCTATGCATTTGCAAAGTCTTGGATGTTACTACGTCAGTATAGAAACATTGTATAAATAGCTTGTTTAAACCACGAAATGAAGATCCCTTTCTTTCTTACAGACGCGGAGGAATTGTTTACACCAGACAAGCAAGATCCTGCGTTTCAACCATGGAGATTAACAAGATTGTCAGCGAGTCAATACAGTTACTCCATCTGGCGGTTCTTGTCAACCACAAATGTTTACCTTACACCAAGATGGCGGTATATGCACATCAAGTTTCAGTTGTGGCTTAACCTCGATTATCCAGACTTCGTGTTGTGGCGCCACCGGTTGTCGCACGCATCTTCACCTGGATGCAAAGTGTCCTTTTCATTGTGACGGAATTGATGTATGCACCCAGATTCTGGTCTGGATTTCCTCAGTGGATGGAATTACTTTGAGTGATGTTCCTTGTACTGACATAATTACCTCATTTTTATTGTATTTATTGTATTAATTCTTTCCATTAATGTTTGCAGTAATGTTACTATAAGTTTGTTTACTAAGTGTACAGAGATCAATGTATTTCACTTGCACGGGCTTGCCATTGGGACTGTTACATCAATTACACGGGCTTGTCATTGGGACTGTTACATCACTTGCACGGATTTGTCATTGGGACCATTACATCACTTGCACGGGCTTGTCATTGGGACCGTTACATCACTTGCACGGATTTGTCATTGGGACCATTACATCACTTGCACGGGCTTGTCATTGGGACCGTTACATCACTTGCACGGGCTTGTCATTGGGACTGTTCTTTCACTTGCACGGGCTTGTCATTGGGACTGTTACATCACTTGCACGGGCTTGTCATTGGGACTGTTACATCACTTGCACGGGTTTGTCATTGGGACTGTTACATCACATGCACTGGCTTGTCATTGGAACTGTTACATCACTTGCACGGGTTTGTCATTGGGACTGTTACATCGCTTGCACGGACTTGTCATTAGGACTGTTACATCACATGCACTGGCTTGTCATTGGAACTGTTACATCACTTGCACGGGCTTGTCATTGGGACCGTTACATCACTTGCACTGGCTTGTCATTGGAATTGTTACATCACTTGCACGGGCTTGTCATTGGGACTGTTACATCACTTGCACAGGCTGGTCATTGGGACTGTCACATCACTTGATAAAAGTGTTTTGAGTTATGAAAAGATTGTGAATGTATTGTTGTAACGATTGTAGCTTTTAACTATACGCACAGTTCTTCGAGCACTATATGAACTGTGTCATTCATGTTTTGTCAATGGGTCATTTATGAAATTATCATCAGAATCCGTATTTTCATGTCAGTGTTCTTTACAATGCAATCATGATGCGACAGCTATTTTATGTGTGTTTTTTATTCATGTGGTTTGTTGGCAATTACCAAAACTAAAACCAGGCCAGAATTTTATTTTTAGTCATTTTATCAAAGGGCTGGCTGTTGCTAATGCAGTCAACCTTTTTATGTGCACATACATTGACATTGTACAATAAATTCACAAATCACAGGTTTCACACATGTATATCAGGTGCATGTACTGAATTGATAATTAGTGATCACTTTATAATATTTATAATAATTGTATCGGATATAGCGCCAGATCCACGATTGCATAGTTGAAATAAACAATTAAATAAATAGCTTAAAATAGAAATAATACCTATTATTTAAAAAATAAAGTAGTTCTTAAGCTAATTGCTACGTAAAGCAAATAAGATTACAGAAATCGTTCAAATATGTTAAAATAATAATAACATAAATCACAATGTACACCTGCACACACGCGCACACGCATGCGCGCATGCTCTTAAAGCAACAAAAGTAACAACAACATTGTCTATGGGCTGCGGAAGCAATTGATTTGATTACAAGTAAAGCAATTACAATCATGAATGCACCGACGTCTTGCTTAATATTATGATATTACAATATGTTTCCAGATACCGACATGTCAGTAAGACGGACATCAAGTGTGCTTGGCTGAAACATCCCAAGTCACGAATACCGAGGCAGACACAGCCAATTGGGGAATTGTATCTTCACCGAAGACCAGTGTACAAATTATTATTATTTTAATTTCCAGAAAAAATTATCAACCTTTTAAGTAATTTAACTATCTAAGATGAGAGAACACAACTGTCAAAATACTGTTACTTTAAAGAATTTATAAACATAATTGTTTAATTCCACATTTAGGGCCTTGTGTCGCCCGGTCTTGCAAGATGACCAACAATTTACGTACAGACAGTTGTCCACAGTAGGACAGTACACAGGTATAAATAATTTAAAATGTAGTATAATTTTTTTTTATTTATCCATGTTATGTGTTTTATATGCAAGGCATGGATTGTAATAAGGCTACATCATATGGGAATCAGATAGTTCCATAGCCAAAATATTGTAGGTTCAATTTGAAAGGATTTGTAATATCTAATGCATCATTACAATTATGCATTGAATTTAAGGCTAGCCAGAAACCTTAGCATATTTTAGTAGCATGGGTATAGTTGGCTCCCTTTATTTCAACGTTTGTAATATATTCATTTCTATTGTTTGGACCACACACATAAAAGTTCAGCTTTCATTGTTTCTACAGTACAGTAAATATCAATCTTATTGGTATCTAATATAATACAGTGTAACCTCATTAATCTGGATTCTGGTAATCTGGAAACCATGTCATCTGGATATCACATCACAGGATCTCCAAAGACTCACCGCTGATGAATCATCTATCTGAAAAACTCATTAATCCGGATATAATTACTGGGGACCAATGTATCCGGATTAACGATGTTCCACTATATATATATATATATATATATATATATATATATATATATATATATATATATATATATACATATATATATATATATATACATATATATATACATATATATATATATATATATATATATATATATATAAAGTATTAGCAGTCGGCTAATATTATCCCTTATGTAAGTAGAACGACACATGTGTCGCTCCCCCCCCCGTTCGTAAGTAGAATGACATGACTACGATTGACTGAGACTCCCCCGCAAACAAGTCTAGATGGTAATATCAGTGTTGGTTACCACCTTGATTTCAAGTATGCGCATGCTCAATCTGTCAAAACTGTCCATAGATAATTTATATGCTTGCTTTGTATATTCCAGATGCTGCTTTACACATCAATAAAGTTGGATGTGTTTCTTATCATCCAATCGACTCTAGCCAGATTTCCTTTCCAGGGGACTGTGACACCAGCCCACCGTCATGTCTTCCACTGCTAATGCAAAACATTTCTATACAATGCTCATTTAAATTATATATATTCAAAAGATGAATAGTTACAATCATAGTGTGCTACAATCTTATGATGGAAACGGAGATAATTGAAGTATAAACTTTCCCCTGTTACATTGATTTGTTTACACATGCACATATACATTATTCCTCTTTTATATTGCAATCCCTTGTATCATACTGATAAAGCATGTGTGTGTGTGTGTGTGTGTGTGTGTGTGTGTGTGTGTGTGTGTGTGTGTGTGTGTGTGTGTGTGTGTGTGTGTGTGTGTGTGTGTGTGTGTGTGTGTGTGTGTGTGTGTGTGTGTGTGTGTGTGTGTGTGTGTGTGTGTGTGTGTGTGTGTGTGTGTGTGTGTGTGTGTGTGTGTGTGTGTGTGTGTGTGTGTGTGTGTGTGTGTGTGTGTGTGTGTGTGTGTGTGTGTGTGTGTGTGTGTGTGTGTGTGTTGCTGACATCGATGAAGTTACGTTCAATTGCAGGGACCTTGACATGGCTGAGCGATTTGGTGTCACAAAAGTTTGATGTTGTGAGTCGTAACCGCCTCTGCTGGCACCGCAGGGGATTGTGACGCCAGCCCACCGTCATGTCTTCTTCCACTGCTAATGCAGAACATTTCTATACAATGCTCATTTAATTCATGTATAATCAAAAGATAAATAGTTACAATAATAGTGTGCTACAATCTTATGATGGAAACGGAGATAGTTGAAGTGTAAACTTATGTGTACTTTCCCCTGTTACATTGATTTGTTTACACATGCACATATACACTATTCCTCTTTTATATTGCAATCCCTTGTATCATACTGCTAAAGCTAATACCGTAAATATATTAATATACGTCTCAGAATAAAATATCCCTTTTATATCTATCAAGTATAGATGTTTTGTGCATTTTTTGAAAGGACAATATTTGTACTGTTTCTTAGTGCAATAGGTAGGCCATTCCAAAGCTTAACGCCAGCGATAGAAACACATTTAGCCCTTAGTGTTGTACGAACTTTAATTTTGTTTAATTTGACCCTTTGCCTTGTGTTGCACAAACTATCTACATTAAAATATTTGTCAAACATAACATGCTAGGTCCACAGCTTTAACCCAAATATATGTCGTTTAAAGCCGGCCTCTGAGATTAGAATTAAAAACAACAAACTGAACATGTTAGTTAAAATAAAATGATGATGAGACTATGTTAATAAGAATCGTTAAACAATTTAATACTGTAAATATAAATAATTATATTTGTATACTGCGGTGCCAGCAGAGGCGGTTACGACTCACAACATCAAACTTTTGTGACACCAAATCGCTCAGCCATGTCAAGGTCGGTCCCTGCAATTGAACGTAACTTCATCGATGTCAGCAACACACACACACACACACACACACACACACACACACACACACACACACACACACACACACACACACACACACACACACACACACACACACACACACACACACACACACACACACACACACACACACACACACACACACACACACACACACACACACACACACACACACACACACACACACACACACACACACACACACACACATGCTTTATCAGTATGATACAAGGGATTGCAATATAAAAGAGGAATAATGTATATGTGCATGTGTAAACAAATCAATGTAACAGGGGAAAGTTTATACTTCAATTATCTCCGTTTCCATCATAAGATTGTAGCACACTATGATTGTAACTATTCATCTTTTGAATATATATAATTTAAATGAGCATTGTATAGAAATGTTTTGCATTAGCAGTGGAAGACATGACGGTGGGCTGGTGTCACAGTCCCCTGGAAAGGAAATCTGGCTAGAGTCGATTGGATGATAAGAAACACATCCAACTTTATTGATGTGTAAAGCAGCATCTGGAATATACAAAGCAAGCATATAAATTATCTATGGACAGTTTTGACAGATTGAGCATGCGCATACTTGAAATCAAGGTGGTAACCAACACTGATATTACCATCTAGACTTGTTTGCGGGGGAGTCTCAGTCAATCGTAGTCATGTCATTCTACTTACGAACGGGGGGGGGAGCGACACATGTGTCGTTCTACTTACATAAGGGAAAATATTAGCCGACTGCTAATACTTTATATATATATATATATATATATATATATGTATATATATATGTATATATATATATATATGTATGTGTATATATATATATATATATATATATATATATATATATATATATATATATATATAGTGGAACATCGTTAATCCGGATACATTGGTCCCCAGTAATTATATCCGGATTAATGAGTTTTTCAGATAGATGATTCATCAGCGGTGAGTATTTGGAGATCCTGTGATGTGATATCCAGATGACATGGTTTCCAGATTACCAGAATCCAGATTAATGAGGTTACACTGTATTATATTAGATACCAATAAGATTGATATTTACTGTACTGTAGAAACAATGAAAGCTGAACTTTTATGTGTGTGGTCCAAACAATAGAAATTAATATATTACAAACGTTGAAATAAAGGGAGCCAACTATACCCATGCTACTAAAATATGCTAAGGTTTCTGGCTAGCCTTAAATTCAATGCATAATTGTAATGATGCATTAGATATTACAAATCCTTTCAAATTGAACCTACAATATTTTGGCTATGGAACTATCTGACTCCCATATGATGTAGCCTTATTACAATCCATGCCTTGCATATAAAACACATAACATGGATAAATAAAAAAAAATTATACTACATTTTAAATTATTTATACCTGTGTACTGTCCTACTGTGGACAACTGTCTGTACATAAATTGTTGGTCATCTTGCAAGACCGGGCGACACAAGGCCCTAAATGTGGAATTAAACAATTATGTTTATAAATTCTTTAAAGTAACAGTATTTTGACAGTTGTGTTCTCTCATCTTAGATAGTTAAATTACTTAAAAGGTTGATAATTTTTTCTGGAAATTAAAATAATAATAATTTGTACACTTGTCTTCGGTGAAGATACAATTCCCCAATTGGCTGTGTCTGCCTCGGTATTCGTGACTTGGGATGTTTCAGCCAAGCACTCGTGATGTCCGTCTTACTGACATGTCGGTATCTGGAAACATGTTGTAATATCATAATATTAAGCAAGACGTCAGTGCATTCATGATTGTAATTGCTTTACTTGTAATCAAATCAATTGCTTCCGCAGCCCATAGACAATGTTGTTGTTACTTTTGTTGCTTTAAGAGCATGCGCGCATGCGTGTGCGCGTGTGTGCAGGTGCACATTGTGATTTATGTTATTATTATTTTAACATATTTGAACGTTTTCTGTAATCTTATTTGCTTTACGTAGCAATTAGCTTAAGAACTACTTTATTTTTTAAATAATAGGTATTATTTCTATTTTAAGCTATTTATTTATTTGTTTATTTCGACTGTGCAATCGTGGATCTGGCGCTATATCCGATACAATTATTATAAATATTATAAAGTGATCACTAATTATCAATTCAGTACATGCACCTGATATACATGTGTGAAACCTGTGATTTGTGAATTTATTGTACAATGTCAATGTATGTGCACATAAAAAGGTTGACTGCATTAGCAACAGCCAGCCCTTTGATAAAATGACTAAAAATAAAATTCTGGCCTGGTTTTAGTTTTGGTAATTGCCAACAAACCACATGAATAAAAAACACACATAAAATAGCTGTCGCATCATGATTGCATTGTAAAGAACACTGACATGAAAATACGGATTCTGATGATAATTTCATAAATGACCCACTGACAAAACATGAATGACACAGTTCATATAGTGCTCGAAGAACTGTGCGTATAGTTAAAAGCTACAATCGTTACAACAATACATTCACAATCTTTTCATAACTCAAAACACTTTTATCAAGTGATGTGACAGTCCCAATGACCAGCCCGTGCAAGTGATGTAACAGTCCCAATGACAAGCCCGTGCAAATGATGTAACAGTCCCAATGACAAGCCCGTGCAAGTGATGTAACAGTCCCAATGACAAGCCCGTGCAAGTGATGTAACAGTTCCAATGACAAGCCAGTGCAAGTGATGTAACGGTCCCAATGACAAGCCCGTGCAAGTGATGTAACAGTTCCAATGACAAGCCAGTGCATGTGATGTAACAGTCCCAATGACAAGTCCGTGCAAGTGATGTAACAGTCCCAATGACAAACCCGTGCAAGTGATGTAACAGTCCCAATGACAAGCCCGTGCAAGTGATGTAACAGTCCCAATGACAAGCCCGTGCAAGTGATGTAACGGTCCCAATGACAAGCCCGTGAAAGTGATGTAATGGTCCCAATGACAAATCCGTGCAAGTGATGTAACAGTCCCAATGACAAGCCCGTGCAATTGATGTAACAGTCCCAATGGCAAGCCCGTGCAAGTGATGTAACAGTCCCAATGACAAGCCCGTGCAAGTGATGTAACAGTCCCAATGGCAAGCCCGTGCAAGTGAAATACATTGATCTCTGTACACTAAGGAAACAAACTTATAGTAA
This sequence comes from Lamellibrachia columna, assembly GCA_963662155.1. Taxonomy (NCBI): domain Eukaryota; kingdom Metazoa; phylum Annelida; class Polychaeta; order Sabellida; family Siboglinidae; genus Lamellibrachia; species Lamellibrachia columna. Next base: position 4,065,169 of record OY759270.1, on the reverse strand, counting down.
CATTACTGCAAACATTAATGGAAAGAATTAATACAATAAATACAATAAAAATGAGGTAATTATGTCAGTACAAGGAACATCACTCAAAGTAATTCCATCCACTGAGGAAATCCAGACCAGAATCTGGGTGCATACATCATTTCCGTCACAATGAAAAGGACACTTTGCATCCAGGTGAAGATGCGTGCGACAACCGGTGGCGCCACAACACGAAGTCTGGATAATCGAGGTTAAGCCACAACTGAAACTTGATGTGCATATACCGTCATCTTGGTGTAAGGTAAACATTTGTGGTTGACAAGAACCGCCAGATGGAGTAACTGTATTGACTTGCTGACAATCTTGTTAATCTCCATGGTTGAAACGCAGGATCTTGCTTGTCTGGTGTAAACAATTCCTCCGCGTCTGTAAGAAAGAAAGGGATCTTCATTTCGTGGTTTAAACAAGCTATTTATACAATGTTTCTATAGTGACGTAGTTACATCCAAGACTTTGCAAATGCATAGGGGTTTATGAAATGTCTTAAGTACACATTGCCACAACACTCCTAAAGTAGTAAAGAGTAAAATTTATGCTCATTTTTTACAAGGTTTCACAAATTATGCAAACAATTATTTATAACAAAAATATAAGGGGATATGCGCGGTATCAAATTGTTACCCGTGTCAGCAAAACAATTAAATTATGTTTGTTATGTATTTATACTATGATTGTGAATTAGTAATAGGCCATAATTAACAGAACACTACGAGGGTGATTATTATCCAGAATGCCACAGCTTTTACTTTTAAACTGTACCACAACACGGACGATGCTATCATCGAGTTGGTACCCGTTATATCCGTATATATATATATATATATATATATATATATATATATATATATATATATATATATATATATATATATATATAAAACAATGTTTAATTTAATACGAATGCAAAACTGCACATGACAAGTACATAAAACATAAATTCAAACATTCATTTACATGTGCATTTACATTGACACATACACACACTCACCACCACCCCACATCCACCACCACCACCCCACACCCACCACCCACCCCACCACCAATCCACACGAACAACCATCCCATACCAACCATCACCCCACACCCACCACCACCACCCCATCTCCACCACCACCCCACACCCACCACCACCCCACCCCACACCCACCACCCCACACCAACCATCACCCCACACCCACCACCGCCACATCACATCCACCACCACCACCACCACCCTACCCCACCACCACCTCACACCCAGCGTAGATAATTACACATACAATATGAAACAAATATGCATATTAAGTAGTGAAACTACTAAATTAGGATAAAGAATCCTACTTTATTTCTTTAGAATTTTTTTTTTTTTATTGTTCGTGTACACTCTTTCTATTTATGCCATTTGCATTAGTGTTTGCATTTATCAGTGCAGTTGAGGTATTATGTTATCGTTACTTTGAATAAAAACACATTTGGATAAAATAAACTTTCTCTGTTCTGTTCTGTTCTATGTGTAGGCCGTATCATCAAGACCGAGGACGGAACCTGTCCGAAAAATATACTGCTGAAACTAAAAGGCATTTTCAGAAAAAAAATGTGTACTAAAACCTAGTCCGGTGCCCAATGGTTGCGTTGCGGCTTACCGCAAATATAATATGCTCCATCGCATCGCACTGATGGTATGCATATTTGTTTTGTATTTATTACACAGGAAATGTTGTTGGAGTCATGCGTCCATCGAAACCACCAACAAACACCAACAACAACATCAACAAAACCAAACACACACACACACACACACACACACACACACACACACACACACACACACACACACACACACACACACACACACACACACACACACACACACACACACACACACACACACACACACACACACACACACACACACACACACACACACACACACACACACACACACACACACACACACACACACACACACACACACACACACACACACACACACACACACACACACACACACACACACACACACACACACACACACACACACACACACACACACACACACACACACACACACACACACACACACACACACACACACACACACACACACACACACACACACACACACACACACACACACACACACACACGGGAACTAAGAGGAAAGCACGGTTAAAAGGATGAGTCTTCAGATAACGGCGAAATTGTATTAGACATCAAATCAAGGCATGACAGTTGAAGGTATGTTAACTCTTTTTAGACGTATTTCTAGCCAACAGTTATGGGAAACATTTGAAAATAAATCAGACAGACGTACATCCAGCAAATAGCCAATACCAATCGAGTCAACACTAGACAATCCTTAACTACGACCAAAGGTGCTCTCATATATCAGTGTCATTACTCAGCGGTAGTAGCCGAGGAGACATGTGTGGGGACTGCGATACTCAGTTACAGTTGAACGATGACACTCGTGACGATCCCATGGTGCGCTAAATGGCCATTCGTTGTCAAGTCGAGCATTGTGGGGGTCTTTCTTTTCCTGCTAATCCAGTATGTCTATGGCGTCACCGTCTTCGCCGGCTATAAGTCTTGGGGGGACATACTGGCACGTCTAGCGTACGACGACAAATATGTGTTGGACGTTAATGGTAGCGATATCCGCCAACTCTTCGATCGTGCTCGCTGGAGCCGAAACGACGCCGTGCTGAAAGTTATCGAACACTCCGAGCAGACGACACTGTGTCCGTTGATCCCGCCAAATCTCAGTAAGTTGCAATATAGTTGCGTTATCATAGGCAATGCGAGTTGAGCAAACATTAAATACAATTGAAGTCTGCAAACTTCAAGTCGACGAAGCACAGCCGGCTTTGGTCGGCTGACTTCGAGAAGACTTGGGAAAGATGGATACATGTTGAGTGTCAGAAATGCCAATCCAGGAGATTTAGACGTAAAGGGTCTCGGAAAAATGGGATTTATACGTAAATCGGAGGGTCTCACAAAATCGGGGATTTATACGTAAATCGGGTAGTCTCGGAAAATCAGGGACTTGTATGTAAATCGGAGGGTCTAAGAGAAAAAATATTACAAAAAGAATACTTTCCATGACAGTAACAACCATTTCTTATTATCACCAATCACCAACAGTTCATATATGATACAAAAGCACATTATATATATATTCACAAATAACTCATGAGCTGTAGACATCTGGCACATAAGAATAACGCCTATGTCGATCTTACATAGAGCATGCAGGGTGACTTTACCAATCATGACAGGCACACGCCTATAATTTATGAAAACCCTCACACATATATCACAAATCTACCAGAAAAGAACAACGTCCATGTCGATCTCACAGAGCATGCACAACAGACACAAGCCTACACATTTACTGGTGAACCTTCACACAATCCCATGTCGCAACCTTGGCCGACTTGAGAAGATCCTTCTCTAGCACAAAGAAATAGCAAGGATCGACTGTGTCTGTGTGATCGTCGTTGCCGAGCTGTGACCGAGAGTCAGTGTTGACATACTCGAGTCAGCCAGAAAAAAAACCCAATTAGGCCGAGTTCAGAAAATGACATAGAAAAAAAATTTGTTTTGGTTTCACTGAAAATCCAGGAGATTGGTTCTCTTTTCCAGGAGATCAGGAAATTTGGTGGATTTCCAGAAGTCTCCTGGCGAATGCAGGAGACTTAACATGTATGAAAATGAATTTTTTTAAATATATTTGAAAGAGGATGATTAAGGGGAATGCGGATAAGATAACGCTCATGACTTTCAAATGCGCACAGAAGTGAAACAATGTAAGGAAAACTCGCCAAAGTCGCATGTCATGAAGAACATTTATTCGTGCTTACAATTGGTTTTACAAAATAAGTTAATAATTATAATAGTTATTTACGAATTAGTCAGCTTCTCCAAAATCGCGCTCTTAGACTGTTAGCCGTCAACCTTTTTGCAGGATGGTTTTCCTTGCGTTGCGTTTTTGATCACATAGTCCCTGAACGACGACCATGACAGTATAATGCGGTATCACTTAGTCCCTGAACGGCGACCATGACAGTATAATGCGGTATCACATAGTCCCTGAACGACGACCATGACAGTATAATGCGGTATCACATAGTCCCTGAACGACGACCATGACAGTATAATGCGGTATCACATAGTCCCTGAACGACGACCATGACAGTATAATGCGGTATCACATAGTCCCTGAACGACGACCATGACAGTATAATGCGGTATCACATAGTCCGTGAACGGCGACCATGACAGTATAATGCGGTATCACATAGTCCCTAAACGACGACCATGACAGTATAATGCGGTATCACTTAGTCCCTGAACGGCGACCATGACAGTATAATGCGGTATCATATAGTCCCTGAACGACGACCATGACATTATAATGCGGTATCACATAGTCCCTGAACGGCGACCATGACAGTATAATGCGGTATCATATAGTCCCTGAACGACGACCATGACAGTATAATGCGGTATCACATAGTCCCTGAACGACGACCATGACAGTATAATGCGGTATCACTTAGTCCCTGAACGACGACCATGACAGTATAATGCGGTATCACATAGTCCCTGAACGGCGACCATGACAGTATAATGCGGTATCACATAGTCCCTGAACGACGACCATGACAGTATAATGCGGTATCACTTAGTCCCTGAACGGCGACCATGACAGTATAATGCGGTATCACATAGTCCCTGAACGACGACCATGACAGTATAATGCGGTATCACATAGTCCCTGAACGACGACCATGACAGTATAATGCGGTATCACATAGTCCCTGAACGACGACCATGACAGTATAATGCGGTATCACATAGTCCCTGAACGACGACCATGACAGTATAATGCGGTATCACATAGTCCGTGAACGGCGACCATGACAGTATAATGCGGTATCACATAGTCCCTAAACGACGACCATGACAGTATAATGCGGTATCACTTAGTCCCTGAACGGCGACCATGACAGTATAATGCGGTATCATATAGTCCCTGAACGACGACCATGACATTATAATGCGGTATCACATAGTCCCTGAACGGCGACCATGACAGTATAATGCGGTATCATATAGTCCCTGAACGACGACCATGACAGTATAATGCGGTATCACATAGTCCCTGAACGACGACCATGACAGTATAATGCGGTATCACTTAGTCCCTGAACGACGACCATGACAGTATAATGCGGTATCACATAGTCCCTGAACGGCGACCATGACAGTATAATGCGGTATCACATAGTCCCTGAACGGCGACCATGACAGTATAATGCGGTATCACATAGTCCCTGAACGGCGACCATGACAGTATAATGCGGTATCATATAGTCCCTGAACGACGACCATGACAGTATAATGCGGTATCACATAGTCCGTGAACGGCGACCATGACAGTATAATGCGGAATCACTTAGTCCCTGAACGGCGACCATGACAGTATAATGCAGTATCACATAGTCCCTGAACGGCGACCATGACAGTATAATGCGGTATCACTTAGTCCCTGAACGACTACCATGACAGTATAATGCGGTATCACATAGTCCCTGAACGACGACCATGACAGTATAATGCGGTATCACATAGTCCGTGAACGGCGACCATGACAGTATAATGCGGTATCACATAGTCCGTGAACGGCGACCATGACAGTATAATGCGGTATCACATAGTCCGTGAACGGCGACCATGACAGTATAATGCGGTATCACTTAGTCCCTGAACGGCGACCATGACAGTATAATGCGGTATCACATAGTCCCTGAACGACGACCATGACAGTATAATGCGGTATCACATAGTCCCTGAACGACGACCATGACAGTATAATGCGGTATCACATAGTCCGTGAACGGCGACCATGACAGTATAATGCGGTATCACATAGTCCGTGAACGGCGACCATGACAGTATAATGCGGTATCACATAGTACGTGAACGGCGACCATGACAGTATAATGCGGTATCACATAGTCCCTGAACGGCGACCATGACAGTATAATGCGGTATCACATAGTCCCTGAACGGCGACCATGACAGTATAATGCGGTATCACATAGTCCCTGAACGGCGACCATGACAGTATAATGCGGTATCACATAGTCCCTGAACGGCGACCATGACATTATAATGCGGTATCACTTAGTCCCTGAACGGCGACCATGACAATATAATGCGGTATCATATAGTCCCTGAACGACGACCATGACATTATAATGCGGTATCACTTAGTCCCTGAACGACGACCATGACAGTATAATGCGGTATCACATAGTCCCTGAACGACGACCATGACAGTATAATGCGGTATCACATAGTCCCTGAACGGCGACCATGACATTATAATGCGGTATCACTTAGTCCCTGAACGGCGACCATGACATTATAATGCGGTATCACATAGTCCCTGAACGACGACCATGACAGTATAATGCGGTATCACATAGTCCGTGAACGGCGACCATGACAGTATAATGCGGTATCACATAGTCCCTGAACGGCGACCATGACAGTATAATGCGGTATCACATAGTCCGTGAACGGCGACCACGACAGTATAATGCGGTATCACATAGTCCCTGAACGACGACCATGACAGTATAATGCGGTATCACTTAGTCCCTGAACGGCGACCATGACAGTATAATGCGGTATCACATAGTCCGTGAACGGCGACCATGACAGTATAATGCGGTATCACATAGTCCGTGAACGGCGACCATGACAGTATAATGCGGTATCACATAGTCCCTGAACGACGACCATGACAGTATAATGCGGTATCACTTAGTCCCTGAACGGCGACCATGACAGTATAATGCGGTATCACATAGTCCGTGAACGGCGACCATGACAGTATAATGCGGTATCACATAGTCCCTGAACGACGACCATGACAGTATAATGCGGTATCACATAGTCCCTGAACGACGACCATGACATTATAATGCGGTATCACTTAGTCCCTGAACAGCGACCATGACAGTATAATGCGATATATATTATAGTCCCTGAACGGCGACCATGACAGTATAATGCGGTATCACATAGTCCCTGAACGGCGACCATGACAGTATAATGCGGTATCACATAGTCCCTGAACGACGACCATGACAGTATAATGCGGTATCACATAGTCCCTGAACGACGACCATGACAGTATAATGCGGTATCACATAGTCCCTGAACGGCGACCATGACAGTATAATGCGGTATCACATAGTCCGTGAACGGCGACCATGACAGTATAATGCGGTATCATATAGTCCCTGAACGACGACCATGACAGTATAATGCGGTATCACATAGTCCCTGAACGGCGACCATGACAGTATAATGCAGTATCACTTAATGCCTGAACGGCGACCATGACAGTATAATGCAGTATCACTTAGTCCCTGAACGACGACCATGACAGTATAATGCAGTATCATATAGTCCCTGAACGACGACCATGACAGTATAATGCGGTATCATATAGTCCCTGAACGACGACCATGACAGTATAATGCGGTATCATATAGTCCCTGAACGACGACCATGACAGTATAATGCGGTATCATATAGTCCCTGAACGACGACCATGACAGTATAATGCGGTATCACATAGTCCCTGAACGACGACCATGACAGTATAATGCGGTATCACATAGTCCCTGAACGACGACCATGACAGTATAATGCGGTATCACATAGTCCCTGAACGACGACCATGACAGTATAATGCGGTATCATATAGTCCCTGAACGACGACCATGACAGTATAATGCGGTATCACATAGTCCCTGAACGGCGACCATGACAGTATAATGCGGTATCACATAGTCCCTGAACGGCGACCATGACAGTATAATGCGGTATCACTTAGTCCCTGAACGGCGACCATGACAGTATAATGCAGTATCACTTAGTCCCTGAACGACGACCATGACAGTATAATGCGGTATCATATAGTCCCTGAACGACGACCATGACAGTATAATGCGGTATCATATAGTCCCTGAACGGCGACCATGACAGTATAATGCGGTATCATATAGTCCCTGAACGGCGACCATGACAGTATAATGCGGTATCATATAGTCCCTGAACGGCGACCATGACAGTATAATGCGGTATCATATAGTCCCTGAACGACGACCATGACAGTATAATGCGGTATCATATAGTCCCTGAACGACGACCATGACAGTATAATGCGGTATCATATAGTCCCTGAACGACGACCATGACAGTATAATGCGGTATCACATAGTCCCTGAACGACGACCATGACAGTATAATGCGGTATCACATAGTCCCTGAACGACGACCATGACAGTATAATGCGGTATCACATAGTCCCTGAACGACGACCATGACTATATAATGCGGTATCACATAGTCCCTGAACGACGACCATGACAGTATAATGCGGTATCACATAGTCCCTGAACGACGACCATGACAGTATAATGCGGTATCACATAGTCCCTGAACGGCGACCATGACAGTATAATGCGGTATCACATAGTCCCTGAACGGCGACCATGACAGTATAATGCGGTATCACATAGTCCCTGAACGACGACCATGACAGTATAATGCGGTATCACATAGTCCCTGAACGACGACCATGACAGTATAATGCGGTATCACTTAGTCCCTGAACGGCGACCATGACAGTATAATGCGGTATCACTTAGTCCCTGAACGGCGACCATGACAGTATAATGCGGTATCACATAGTCCCTGAACGACGACCATGACAGTATAATGCGGTATCACATAGTCCCTGAACGACGACCATGACAGTATAATGCGGTATCACTTAGTCCCTGAACGGCGACCATGACAGTATAATGCGGTATCACATAGTCTCTGAACGGCGACCATGACAGTATAATGCGGTATCACATAGTCCCTGAACGGCGACCATGACAGTATAATGCGGTATCACATAGTCCCTGAACGGCGACCATGACAGTATAATGCGGTATCACATAGTCCCTGAACGGCGACCATGACAGTATAATGCGGTATCACTTGTCGTTAGCGGTTCGAAATCGTAATATTTGACTTGGTATTCTGGATAATTACGTTCGCCACCACTCGCAATAGTGACGCGTGTGAAACTATACCGAAGCAGTGCATAGAAATCACTAGTAACTGACTGAATGTAAACAAATGTCACCAGTGACGTCACAAAACTTGTTACCTATACACACCTTTGCCTGTTAAATTGTTATGTTGGCATATAGTACATACAATATTAAAACTGCCTGATCCTCGTTTACTTTTTATTAAAAAATATAGTGATGTTAATACTAGAATAAATAATATGGTTAATGCATACAACGCGCCGACCACGTATAATAAGCCAGAAACGTTTGTTTGTATTTTGCCGGAAACGGTCGAAATCGATGAGGCCGCGAAACCCGGTGTCTACCGGCTGGCTACAAAGGAGGCAGGACTTCATCCTCCGACCGCGTGAATGTATAACAAAACCAAATGATGCCAACAACTTCAAAAAACACTATTACTATTATTACTCTTTCTATGTCTACAAGAAGAGTCAATGGAAAAATAATATGGCGGCCATCTTAAAATCTAAGATGGCATTCATAAAGTAATTTACTTTGGTCATAATAAAATTCAAATTCCCCAAATATGTGGATCTAGTCACCAAAATCAATATTTTACATTTTTTATTGTAAATATGCTGCTGGACCTGTTTCATGAAGATTCGTACCGTGCGAAGGAACTGGTGCGGACGTTTGACGCAGATTACGTAAATCACAACGATCACAGAAAACACGCAGAGCGTTCGAACTATCGCGTGTCTATTGCAATGTGTGTACTCGATCGCTTTCGAAATGATTCAAACTGTAGCGGGGCTAGTAGACCCAAGGCGCATTTGTTTTTGTCTATTTTATTTCAATGCCAGAATCAACCCAGCAAACATAAACACATTTTTACTTATTCATCTTTAAAATAGGCATATACTAATTATGGCTGAACGTTAACCCTTTGCTAATGTGTGTAATATCAGTGACCAATTCGTTCGCGATCTCAGACGGCCACAATGTCACTGGGAAGCGTTAGGGGGCATCACAATCGATTGATCAAGGCGTGAATGTGTATATATATATATATATATATATATATATATATATATATATATATATATATATATATATATATATATATAATGCACACACACACATATATATATATATATACGTATATATATATATATATACACACACACACACACACACACACACACACACACACACACACACACACACACACACACACACACACACACACACACACACACACACACACACACACACACACACACACACACACACACACACACACACACACACACACACACACACACACACACACACACACACACACACACACACATACACACACACACACACACACACACACACAAACACACACACACACACACACGCACGCACGCACGCACGCGCGCGTGTGTGCATTATGTCCGTTATAGACAGAGCGAGGCTACCGTGTGTTATCTGCGTTTATATATCATGGTAAAATGCTCTAGACCAATCAGGTAGTCTAATTACCGTGATATATCCATCCAGATAATGCACGGTTGCCTCGTTCTGAGAATCCTATATTAAACATACGCTTGTTAAGGTCGAGTGAATAACAGCACGGCCATCCGTTACATCTTATGTTGACCAATTTAGCCTGAAGTGCAGTATTTATCATTGAAGCACAACTCATCTCCGTTACGCTACGCATCATCTCCGTTACGCTACGCATCATCTCCGTTACGCTACGCATCATCTCCGTTACGCTACGCATCATCTCCGTTATGCGTCGCCTAGTACACTACAAGTCGATATGATTGTTTTTATTTGATTAATTAGTGCATTTGTTTTGAACAAATATGGCAATTTGGAAATCAATCCTGTTCTATTAAACAAAGATATAATTATTATTCGTGCAGTGCCACCTTCAGTATACACTCTGCTATACAACTTCAGAAAACATTAGAACAAGTTTTTAAAATAATTTATTTGTAACTTCCAAAAACAAACACTATGTAACTTTCACACTTTTCATTATTTTGATTTTTGATTTGAATTCTGAATCAGCCACTTTTTGTGGTAGTAAGCAATGCTCGAAAATCGGCCTGTTCGGCTGCTAGCCGGGCTAGCCGATGTAGACTCATCTGTCAAGACAAACAACGTGTTCTTGTACCAACACATGGCTTGTCGTTGGCAACAGAACCTAACACAATGATCGGATGATGTCATTTATAAATAGTATTTTTGTATTGCTATCCAACTTGTCCCGTAACTTATCGTCAAACAATATGAGCATTTCAAGGTTTCAGGTAGTAATAATAATATATTTATTCGAACTACGATGTGTACAATTCAGTTAAAACAATATTTACTGGGTTCATAAAGAGAGAGCAACGAGAGCAACTCGTCTTTGATTCCAAAAGAAGTGTTACACGCATTCTCTATATTGTACAACACGTCCTTTGTTACACGCATTCTCTATATTGTACAACACGTCCTTTGCAAATGAAGCTTTGCTTAGTAATTTCTCACCCAGCCCCTCCTGATAGTGGTTTTGATATTGTGGAATAATATTATAAAAACAATTAGTTTTCATATTACACAAGGTCGTGACATCAAATTTTAATTGTGACAAAATGTAATTGAAACTTGTAGACATAATTACGTGACCAGGAGTAGACGGACAGTCTGGACGGACTGTCTGGACGGACAGTCTGGACGTCAGTGCTCAGCGTCATCCATACCGACCTGACATATTCGAGTCGTTTCCGCTCAGCGACTATTATATCACGTCATATGACATCTATATACACATCTATATACATCATGCATGCATTACATCACATACCTGTCAACTCATGGTTTTAGGTTAAATGTCGCGGTCTCACGGCAACAGTGTGACATCTCACGCATATTTTCATAAATTTAGCAACGAAATGAGACAGAATGTATTTGCGTGTATCGCAATCGAATTTCTTATTTAATTTATTGATAATATCCGTCTTTTATCGTCGAATAACGCGGTCAGTGCCTGATGAACAGTTGAGCATCAACCTATGAGATTTCATGTTGGAAAGTAGTGTAAGCAAGTGATGAAAGTAGTGTAAGCAAGTGATGAAAGTAGTGTAAGCAAGTGATGAAAGTAGTGTAAGCAAGTGATGAAAGTAGTGTAAGCAAGTGATGAAAGTAGTGTAAGCCAGTGATGAAAATGAGCTTTACTTGACCCTTGGAATAAAATGTGTCTTCACAGATCAACATATGCTTTCCACATTCACTGAGCTGAGGTCCATGAGCTGAGGTCCATGGGCTGAGGTCCATGGGCTGAGGTCCATGGACTGAGGTCCATGGGCTGAGGGACTTTGCGGAACCTTTTCACGCCTGGATCTTCCACGGGTTCACAGCTATGCAGTCAACGGCCCTCGTCTTCGTGTTGCGTGTTGCTGGAGGAGTGGTATATGAACACAATTTATAATTATAATTATTTTATATGATTTTATATTTATTATTTTATGTCACCCGCCTAATGATTTTAGCAAATTCAAAATAGCAAAAGGGAAGTTGGGGATTATGTTATTATGTTCGCTATCGTCGCAATCGGTTGTGATTCTGTTTTAAAACAATTCAAATGTTCGTCTGCCGTCTTCTATGCGATAACCGCGTCAAAACGTCTTCTACGCGATGACCGCGTCAAAACGTCTTGTACGCGATGACCGCGTCAAAACGTCTTGTACGCGATGACCGCGTCAAGACGTCTTGTACGCGATGACCGCGTCAAGACGTCTTGTACGCGATGACCGCGTCAAGACGTCTTGTACGCGATGACCGCGTCAAAACGTCTTCTACGCGATGACCGCGTCAAAACGTCTTGTACGCGATGACCGCGTCAAAACGTCTTGTACGCGATGACCGCGTCAAGACGTCTTGTACGCGATGACCGCGTCAAGACGTCTTGTACGCGATGACCGCGTCAAATTGGAAATCGATTTTGAGTGGGGTACCTCAAGGATCAGTATTAGGACCTATATTATTCTTAATATATATCAATGACTTGGACGACAGTATAACAAGTAACGTACTGAAATTTGCGGATGACACAAAACTGTTTAGAAAGGTTAATACTGATGGTGATAAACAACATTTACAAAACGATCTAGACAGATTAGTGAAATGGTCTGAGAAATAGCAGATGTTGTTAAATGTTGGGAAATGTAAATGCCTACATACAGGACATTGGAACTTGGATGTAAACTATAAAATGTGAGATACTGTTCTGGATACTAGTGTAAAAGAAAAGGACTTAGGAGTTACAATAAGCGCTGATATGGAAGTTTCAGAGCAGTGTGGTATTGCAGCTTCAAAGGGTAATCAAATTCTTGGATTGATTAGAAGAAACATAACATACAAGGGAAAAAAGTTAATGATACCTCTTTATAAAGCAATAGTTAGACCTCATTTAGAATACTGTATACAAGCATCGAGACCATATCGTAAGAAGGATATAGGTACGCTTGAACGCATACAAAGGTGAGCAACTAAAATTATTCCAGAACTGAGATACCTTAGTTATGAAGAACGCCTGAAAGAATGTGGTTTAACAACTCTAGAGACAAGGAGGTTAAGAGGAGATCAGATTGAAGTTTTTAAGATATTGAATGGGTATGAAAATATTGATAGAAATGTGTTTTTCTCACTCAAGAAGGATAGCAGAACTAGAGGACATGAGGTAAAATTAGTAAAGGATCAATGTAGATTGGACATCAGGAAGCACTCGTTCTCACAGAGGACAATAAATGAATGGAACAAATTGTCTACAGATTGTGTAACTGCTAGCAGCGTGAATATGTTTAAAAACAAGGTTAACACATATCTCAGGAGGGCGGGTTATAAGTAAATGAATATTGTTGGACTCTCGATAAGCTTCCTTGTCCACTTGCCATCTGGGCCTTTGGCTTGGATGGCAAATCTTGTTAAATCTTGTTAAATACGGTCACCTCGTTATTCAGGAATACGGTCAGAAACCCAGTGCAAAACTGGCAGAATCTCCCCGGTGTTACGGTCAGTCACGACCGAGCAGCCACGATTGGCTTCGAGGCCGCCCGGCCGCGACAAAGACGACGCCAGCTGTACGAAGTCAAGCACTTGGCGTCTTTACACAGTGACCGGTAAACTTCGGAAACGATGAATACGATACGATACGATACGATACGAGTTTATTGTCCAATTGTCTTCTGCTGAGCATCAGAGGCAAAGAGGATAAAATGTTAGGTAAACATGGTTAATAAAAGTAATACATACATGAAATAAGTTAATAAAAGTAATAACAGTAATACATGAATGTAGTCCATGCAATATAATCATACTGTAATTACAGATGTAAGTTAGTGCAGCTTAAGACATGCGATCACATACATTATTATTAAATTGCTGTAACTTGGGTAATGGAAAATCAATTCTTAAGATATTCAACTAAATAAACACAAACACACGCACGCACGCACGCACGCACGCACGCACGCACGCACGCACGCACGCACGCACGCACGCACGCACGCACGCACGCACGCACGCACGCACGCACACACACACACACACACACACACACAAACGCACGCACGCACGCACGCACGCACGCACGCACACATACACTGTTGTGTATAAAGAAGCAAGACCCCCAGTCATCTCAAGTACAGTAACACTTTTAGCTCCAATTCTTAGTGGATGAGTAGACTTTGAAATCCAATTCTTAGCGTGCGAGTAGATTTCATAGAAAAATACGGCGACTGTGGCTTCGACGCTGACAATATGCGACGTCCGATTATTTGCTTCAGGACCGAAGAGTACATTGGAGTAGTACAGGACGCTGTTCACGTTAAAAACCCTTTTACTTACAGGTGATCGACAAGGAATTATTTCTGTAATGAGATATTTTTTACAATTGTTTTATTATTACTGGTGTATGCGAAGGCGAGAAGACTTGTCAGGAACGAGCAGGTTTTAAAAGCGAGAAATTTAATCAGAGATGGCTAGCTTATAGCAAATACCATTTACATTGGCTGAATGGTACGATATCGGTTAATCCAAAATGGGGACAATTTAGAAAAATGAGAAAATGTATCCAAGTGTGCGAGAGCAACGAACTGGTCAGTAGGAAGCTGTCAACTCGGCAGTCTTCCGTCAACAGCGACGCTGACCATGTAAGTGGCAATACGAAGACACGCAATGCGTGTAACTTACACAGTATCTTCGGTAAACAAAAAAAACAAGATCCCATTCATTTTAGGTAACAATTTGAACTCGATTTCTAAGCGGATGAAGCTGAAGCATATTGTTATTTGAATCCTCGGTGTATCTGCATCCTGGGTGTATCTGCATCTTTGTTGTATCTGCATCCTCGCTGTATCTACATCCTCGGTGTATTTGCATCCTGGGTGTATCTGCATCCTCGGTGTATCTACATCCTGATTGTATCTGCATCCTGGGTGTATCTGCATCCTGGGTGTATCTGCACCCTGGGTGTATCTGCATCCTGGGTGTATCTACATCCTGGGTTTATCTGCATCCTGGATGTATCTACATCCTGGGTGTATTTGCATCCTGGGTGTATTTGCATTCTGGGTGTATCTGCACCCTTGGTGTATCTGCATCCTGGTTGTATCTGCATCCTGGGTGTATCTACATACTGGGTGTATCTGCATCCTGGGTGTATCTGCATCCTCGGTGTATCTGCATCCTCGGTGTATCTGCATCCTGGGTGTATCTGCATCCTCGGTGTATCTACATCCTCGATGTATCTGCATCCTCTGTGTATCTGCATCCTGTGTGTATCTGCATCCTGTGTGTATCTGCATCCTGGGTGTATCTGCATCCTCGGTGTATCTACATCCTGTGTGTATCTGCATCCTCGGTGTATCTACATCCTCGGTGTATCTGCATCCTGGGTGTATCTGCATCCTCGGTGTATCTACATCCTCGGTGTATCTACATCCTGTGTGTATCTGCCGTGGGGTACATCAATAAATTACATGTTTTTGGTGAAACCATAAAATTATGTCTTGTGCATTCTGCATCCCTGTATGTACTTAACATACTTTAGGAAAGCAAGTACATGACTCTACTCATCAATAATACACGCACTACATTACACGTGATATACAGTGTATTTGGTAAATGTGCATTTGTGTTAAAATGACATGCATCTGTATAACAACTTTCCCAATTCCCATGATGCTTCAGTTCCCATATTCACTATTAAGGTCACTTCGCTATTAAGATCACGTTTGTCCAATCCCATGGTATACCTTAATATTGAGGTTCCACTGTACTTCTTACTTGGTACTTATGTGCACATATTTTATTTGTCATAGTGACTGCGTCGTACTGTCGTCTGTCTGTGTGTCCTAACAGCACTGTGGTTGACCTCGATGTATAACCCACGAATATTTATGTTTTGTGCGGCTCTCCAATGACGTTTTGTGCGGCTCTCCAATGACGTTTTGTGCGGCTCTCCAATGACGTTTTGTGCGGCTCTCCAATGAAGTTTTGTGCGGCTCTCCAATGACGTTTTGTGCGGCTCTCCAATGACGTTTTGTGCGGCTCTCCAATGACGTTTTGTGCGGCTCTCCAATGACGTTTTCAGTCAACATGTCATGAAAGTCATTCTGCTTATTTGGCCACATAATAATATAATGATCCACAAAAGAACCGTCACATATATTCAACTTGCGAACCTAGTGTCCACACAACTGACCCCTACTGTTCCAATGCACATAGAGTTTGGTAGTAGCTATGTACATGTTTGAGAAGTGCGCTGTAAATGCCCTCTCCCCCTGCTTGAATAGGTTGACGACATCTTCAACATGGTAGAGGCGAACGCACTACATACCCGTCCACGTAGTTTCGGTGTCCTTTTGCCAACATAAGTTAGTAGTTTGGTAGTTACCGCTTCGCACGAAACTTACTCAAGAGGTGGTCCAAGTAGTTTCGCTGTCCCTTTGAACACACATTGTAATAAACATTCGATCTTCGCGGACTTGATACCATGTTAGTACAGATAATAAAACATTATAGCTTAACGGTTAGCATCTGTTTACTTTAATGGCCGAAAGGGGACATCCGTGTTGTGTGCACGATGTGATGGAGCGATGTTGCGATGGGGCGATGATGTGGTGCGATAGTGCAAGGCGATGAAACATTGGTGCGATGCGATAGAGCAATGGTGCAACGAGGTGAAAGTTAGAACAATTGTGCAATGCGATGAGACAATTGTGCAATGCGATTGAACAATGGTTCGATGTCAACCGGAGTTGGGTTGCGCAGACAAACCTTTCTTTTACTTACAATTAGTCTTACAACACCTCTTTATCGCGGTTCCTAGAAGGCCGGATCAAGGTGGACAACGTATCGACTCCGAGCTTTGAGAAACTCGCCTCCCTCCACCCGGAGTTGGAGCCGGGCGGTCTGTGGCGGCCGACGGACTGCCGAGCCAGACACCATGTCGCCATCGTCATCCCGTACCGACAGCGCGAGGGACATCTCAAGATGCTCCTCAACAACATGCATGCATTCCTGCAGCGACAACAGCTCGACTACGGCATCTACATCGTCGACCAGGTGACTTCGCTAGCCAGGCTGCTCAGGTTCATGAATCCTCCGTCCCATCATCAGCATCATCATCAGCGTCATCATCACCATCATCATCAGCATCATCATCACCATCATCGAAGAGTTGCTTTTTTTCAGCCAACACGGGCACTTCTAAATTCGTGAGCTTATGCGTAATAATCTCTTTAGAGACCACATCTCGAATGCTTCGTATCTCTGTTGATGTCTTTTTTTAATTACCCATATAATAATATAATATAATATGAATATTTATATAGCGCCCTTTTCAGCCTAAACTGCTCAAAGGTGCTTTCCAAATTCATTAAAACAAGTTATACATACTAAAAAGGTAGAAAGAAAACTACAGTATTTCTAAAATATGCAAACTTTAAACTTGCTGTCTAAGATATGCAAATTACAATAATTGAATTAAATTATCTCTAAAATAAACACAAAAAACTATCTATAAAATATCTGTATAAAATGTCACAACTCATTAAAGCTAATCTAAAAAGCCTGGCAAAACAAGTACGTCTTGATGGCATCAGTCGAGAGAGCCTGGCGAATACCAAGTGGGATGTTGTTCCTGCTGGGGGCAGCCACACAGAAGGCTCTGTCCGCCAGATGTGTCCTGGACATGGGCACATCAAGCAGCAACTTGCTCTCGGAACGAAGTGTCCTTCGAGGGTTGTGATGCACCAGCATGTCCTTGATGTAGGAAGGTCCTTCGTTCTGCATTGCCTTGTATGTCACTACGAGCACCTTCAATTGCACATGGTACTTTATTGGAAGCTAATGCAGTGTGCGAAGGACAGGAGTGATATAACACCGCCCGGGGACACGTGAAACAATGCGGGCAGCAGTATTTGTGGCTTGGCCAGCTGGCATGCAGGAAGGCCATGCAGCAGTCCGCCGTATTTTATGTAATGCGCAATCAAACAATTTTAGTACAATGAATTTGTTTCGATCGAGCTTTCTATGTACTAGATATTGCCGGATCCTTGTTCAACTAGTATTTGTGAAGTTTCTTGTTCAATATATTACTATTAATATTCCCAGCTGATTGTCCTCTTTCCGTCTTGCTGTACGTTGTAGGCTCTGCCGACGAGGTTCAACCGAGCGATGCTGATGAACGTCGGTTACGCTGAGGCGAGTAAACAGGCCAACTATTCGTGCTACATCTTTCACGACGTCGACCTTCTGCCAGAGGACGATCGCAATCTCTACAGCTGTCCCGAACAGCCGCGACACATGTCTGTATCGATTGACAAACATGACTACAGGTATATACCAGAGAGCGCGAAGATCAGCAACTTACTTACAACTTACTACGTCATCTGTTAACTCGAGAGAACTTACAACATCATCAATTGACCCCAGAGAACTTAATACGTTATCAGTTTACTGGAGATAATTTACTACGTCATCAATTGAATCGAGGGAACTTACTACGTCATAAGTTTACTTGAAACGACAGATATTTTGAGTTTGCGTTAATAATTACACTGTTACCACGCTTTAGAAGTATCATTTAACAATATTTAACAAGTTAAACTAGATTTAACAAGATTGCCACCCAAATCAAAAACCCAGATGGCGAGTGGACAAGGAACTTTGAAGGACGTCTTTGAAGCTTATTGGTCTATGTGTAGCCCTTATGAGACATTTGTAAATTAAATTTTAATCGCGTGGAAACTGCTAGCATTTATACTATTAGTAGATAATTGTTTCCATTATTCTGTCGCATTATTTTGTTTATTATAATATTATCATATGATGTGTTGTTGGTTGGATGTGATTGTTTTTTGTCGTAATAATTGTTGTAATTTGTTTGGCACTATAGGTTGAAATATTTTACACTATTCGGCGGTGTGGGCGCATTCAGAACCGAACACTTTAGGCTGATCAACGGGTTTTCTAACAAGTTCTTCGGCTGGGGCGGAGAAGACGACGACTTGTACCATAGGTAATATTATTTATTTTAAAACATCGTTTCTACATTGTACGAAAGTGTGAATAACCGTATATCATAGTATATAGAGGGGGAACCACATTTGCCATTTCTGACGATTTTTGATCGGATCAGGTAAAAAATAATTGTGTTGTTTGTTCGATGATTTTACCAAAATAAAAAATTGCACAAATGATGAACTAGCATGTTGTAGTGGATACAAGGTAGGTTTCATTGTTGAGTCTGACATGAGGCGAGCGAAAAATTCAAATTGTAAAGGCACCTTTAAATGATCAGACGGGCAAAGACAATATCCTGTGACGTATTCTTATCTGTCAGCGCTGGGCCTAACGATCGTAGGACGAGCAGCGGTCATGTACAGTCAGTCATGTTCTACTGTCACGCGTAGTCAATGCATAGCTAGTCTCGTCAGGTGGATAATTGACGACAGGTGTAACTCGATGGTTGTGAACTAGCATGTCAGGTAGTGTCACACTTAGTCTAGACGCCGCCTCAGGCGTGAATGTAGGTAGGTGTGGGGGTGTGGGAGGTTTGTCTAAGATGTGGTGGCAGGTGGGGAGTTGGCCTCCAAAATAGGTGGGAGGTAGGAGATGGGAAGTGGAAGGTGAGAGGTGGGATTGTTCCAATAGGATGACTGGCCCCATAAACAGTTGGGAGATGGGAGGTTGAAACCCCTGCCGCCCTCCTCACCATTATGGGCAGTGCATTTTCGAGTGAATGACTTGTTCGGCCAGTTTCACGTTATTTATCCCAGGTCACGTGCAAAAGAAGCTCACGCAATGTCGGTTCATCATTCAGGCAAAACAACCAGTATCAATGATGACAAAAATTATGTTTTCCTAGCTGTTTCAACGTTTCCATGTTCACAATCCCATATTTTAAATGGAATGTACAATCATTTTCACTGGTCAACTGAACGGCTGTTTAACGAGACACAGCGAGACTGAATGTATTAGTATTAATAACATATCAGTTAGTTAAAGACAATGTCCAAACAAAGCGGAATCCAACACAAAACAAAACAAGATTTGGCGATGAAATTAAATATGCCATTTTACGACATCTACATAGATATCGCGTTCGCGGAGTTATTGTCTAACCAATAAATAAATCACAACGTTTATTCTATAGCGTTTTTCATCGGATGATTTATTTGTCTTCAAATACCCGTGTTATACTATTTCTGGCTGTAAATATACCGCAACAAAACGTAGCATTGTTCAGGAGACTATTGTAGTTTGCGGGTCACCGCACGACACAGTCAACCGACTAGTGTCCAAGCTGTATTTTTGGTGACCTGTTAAGCCCGCCACACACATACCGACTTTTAGTCGCCAACAGTTTGCCTGCTGACAACTACCCATCGGCCGACCGTTGGGCGGCCGATGTTTCAAATGCCAGATGTCCACACATTTTTTTGGCAAATTGTTGGTGGTGAACATGCACATAACGACTACATTGAGTTGACAAACGGAAAAAGCGGAACAGGAGCGGCGATGGTGATGAATTAACCACACCTATGTGTGACACACGCCGGCAAGCAAAACCCGCTTTCAATAAATCAGTTGCTAATAAATTGCCGGTTAGGTAACATCTAACGAAGCACACTATTTATTTTCCTGGTTCACCTGTCGTAATTCTAGAACATGGGACATTGATCACCCTATTTCACAACGTTTCGAAGGATACGTTGTCACGTATTTCTGTCGGCGTCCTGTTTCTGTCGGCATCCTGTTTCTGTCGGCATCCTGTTGCACACCACACGTAACTAGTCAACCTACAATCTACCTTAATCTAGACCAACGCGAAACCACTACTTGCATGACACAGGACTTGCAGAAACACAATGACACGAAATGATGGCAGCACAAATCCACTGAAGATACTCCATTCTTCCTCAAGTTGTAGTTTATACGGCACCGCCATTGCCCAATGCAGTTCATACATTAGTGGCAACTGGCGAAGCAATAGACCACAGTGGGGTATTTAGGATCTCGCGGGGGGAGGGGCAAGCCTAGTCACCCATGTGTAGTGGAGCAACGGAAAAATACGATAAACAAATGTAAGCCAAAGGGGGCCACGGCCCAATGCCCCCCCCATAGATACGCCACTGGTAGACCACGGCCCAATGCCCCCCCCTAGATACACCACTGGTAGACCATGGGCCAATGCCTCCCCCTAGATACGCCATTGGTAGACCACGGCCCAATGCCTCCCCCTAGATACGCCACTGGTAGACCACGGCCCAATGCCTCCCCCTAGATACGCCATTGGTAGACCACGGCCCAATGCCCCCCCCCCTAGATACGCCATTGGTAGACCACGGCCCAATGCCTCCCCCTAGATACGCCACTGGTAGACCACGGCCCAATGCCTCCCCCTAGATACGCCACTGGTAGACCACGGCCCAATGCCTCCCCCTAGATACGCCACTGGTAGACCACGGCCCAATGCCTCCCCCTAGATACGCCACTGGTAGACCACGGCCCAATGCCTCTCCCTAGATACGCCACTGGTAGACCACGGCCCAATGCCTCCCCCTAGATACGCCACTGGTAGACCACGGCCCAATGTCTCCCCCTAGATACGTCACTGGTAGACCACGGCCCAATGCCTCCCCCTAGATACGCCACTAGTAGACCACGGCCCAATGCCTCCCCCTAGATACGCCACTGGTAGACCACGGCCCAATGCCTCCCCCTAGATACGCCACTGGTAGACCACGGCCCAGTGCCTCCCCTTAGATACGCCACTGGAGACCACGGCCCAATGCCTCCCCCTAGATACGCCACTGGTAGACCACGGCCCAATGCCTCCCCCTAGATACGCCACTGGTAGACCATGACAACATCAGAATTTAACAAATAAAAACAATTGGACTACTTCGTATGTAATCAAATAAATACCAATAGTTCATCATTGGAATGTGGAAAAGATTACCATCTTTATAGAATAGGATTTGCTGAATGTGTCATATAAAATCAAGATGAACTGCGATACAGATATCATAGGTTGTGCCAAAGCAAGTTTAATAAGATGTACGTAAACACTTCGTCACAAGGCGCGATAAGTGGAGGGGGCGCAACTGCGCCAGAATTGTCAAGATTAACATAGAACTGACACCTTAAATCCATCATGGGCATAACTTGGATAGATCACGTTACATGTTAATTAATACGATATTCGAGGCTCTTCCGTCCAAGTTAACCTCGTGTTTTAACCTGAGTAAACCTATGTTGCTAAGTTGGTATTGTAACTTACTGGGAGTGTCTATAAAGCTACTTCACATTCATTGTTTAGATGATATATCACGGACAATATAACATTACAATGTCAAAGTGACCCGTTGTTTACGATCAAACTCCACTTGGCGCTGCTAAGCACAAGGGGCGATGATCGGTTGGCACTATGTCAGAAAATGTTCAACTCAGCAAATTATATGAACATTTTCTGACACAGTGCCAACCGATCAACGCCCCTTGTGCTCAGCAAATGACATATATGTGCCAAATTGGCACGATTCTACTAAAAAGTGCCATTACTGCATACTTTTTGTTTTATTTACCGGGGTGCGCGCGCGCCGGTAAAACGAATGAATAAATAATTACAACTAGACCACAGACACAGTGATAGCAATGACACATACACAGTGATAGCAATGCCACAGGCACAGTGATAGCAATGCCACAGGCACATTGATAGCAATGCCACAGACACAGTGATAACAATGCCACAGGCACAGTGATAGCAATGCCACAGACACAGTGATAGCAATGCCACAGTGATAGCAATGCGTTTGCGAAGTTTGTTTAATTGCTATTTGGAATGTTGTGACGTCTACCTAACTGATAACTCAATAAATACGTTGAAATTTAATTATAGGGAAATCACTTAATTATGGGCCTACCATGCTAGACATACGCACGTTCGCGCCCACGCACGCACACGCACACATTATTGTACGCATGAAGTGAACATAGTATACGACACATTCGTTATAAAGCAGAACTTGTCAAATATGCATCGTGTATGGTGTACTATATTATGTATGTGGTGTGTTCATGAAACGTTTACACTTTGGCCTGAAGTATGTATTATTCTTCTTCGTGTGTCCAGGATAAAATACCACGGTCTGTCTCTGACGAGGTATCCTTTGGCCATTGCACGATACACGGCAGTGAAACACACGCGAGACAAACTCAACGGCGTCAACCCAAAACGGTAACAGTAATAATGCTTGATTTTCATCATAAATACTATTTTGTTACGACAGAGATGAATATTCTAGCACAACCAACTAATTTATGACGGAAATGACACTGTAGTAATTAATTATTCATGCTTACCATTCATTTAGAAGTGGTAACAGAAACCTAATACGCTAGCGAACGAATCATCACAGGACCGTAATAAAACGTGCGTCTGACCCATAAATTCAATCAAAATGAGGTAAGTTTTATGACAACATTTTGTATTTTCAGTATTGCACGAGTACACATGCCCAGTAAGTATATTATAAACGATGTATTAAATATATTCCATATCGCATGAAATAGTGTTTTCTTAATAATTTAATTGGATAACATGATGGTGTATTGCATAACGAGAACGACGTGTGTTTAGGATAGGTCTGCTGGGATCAGGACGGGAGCGATTCGCCACAGACGGACTCAACAGTCTTGAGTACGAATTACTTGACCTCGAGAAGCGCCCCCTGTACACGTGGCTGCACGTGCGGATACACGAGTAGCGCCCCCTGTACACGTGGCTGCACGTGCGGATACACGAGTAGCGCCCCTGTACACGTGGCTGCACGTGCGGATACACGAGTAGCGCCCCCTGTACACGTGGCTGCACGTGCGGATACACGAGTAGCGACGATCGACGCAATCGCGTTCACTGCGGTCGTTATATACAAAGTGAATGTGATGCGGCTACATGGCAGTAATTACTCCGTGTAGTTGTGTGTGTGTGCGTGCGTGCGCGAGTGTGCGTGCGTGCGTGCGTGCGTGCGTGCGCGCGCGTGTGTGAGGTTATAGACCAGTGAGTTTAACTTGTCTAGCCAGTAAACTGATGGAATCTTGTGTAAAGGATGCAATGTTAAAACATTTATTAAAAAACAATCTAAATACCCCACACCAACATGGTTTTACAAAGGGTCGTTCTTGCCTAACAAATTTGTTAGAAACTTTTGAAAGTTGGACAGAAGATGTGGATCACAAACATAGTTGATGTTATTTTGCTGGATTTTCAAAAAGCATTTGACAAAGTCCCGAAAAAGCGGTTATTGCATAAACTATCTGCATATGGAATACGAGGTAAAGTTTTAGAATGAATAGCTGATTTTTTATCAGATAGAAAAATGCGAATTATGGTAAGACGTGAATATTCTGAATGGTTTGATGTCATTAATGGTGTTCTGCAAGGATCAGTATTGGGACCTATTCTCTTTTTAATTTATGTAAATGATATACCAGATACAGTAAGTAGTAATGTAAAAATGTTCAAAACATTAAAAAACAAATCTGACTGTGAAATCTTACAAGCTGTTTAGATAACTTAAGTGAGTGGAGTAATAGATGGTGCCTAACGTTCAACACTAGTAAATGTAAAAGGATGCACATAGGCAGACAATCCAAAATTCGAGTACACCATGACAACCGAAAATAATAATATAATTTTAGCAGAAACAGTTCAAGAGAAGGATCTAGGTGTCTGGATTTCAAATAATTTGAAATGGGAGAAACAAGTTGTTGCTGCAACCCAACAAGCTATGGTGGTTTTGCGTTCTGTAAAGAGAGCATTTATTCACTTTGACAGAGAAACGTTCAACATTGTTTATAATAAATTTTATAGACTTGAAGAACGGAGATTACGAGGAGATTTAATTGAAACTTTTAAGTTGTTAACTGGGAAAGAGAACATCAATCAAATCAAACAAAGGGGACTAATTCCCCGGATTCTGACATAACAAACAATTGTGAATGGAATATAACTTATTGAATGGAGTATGAAATAGTGAATGGCACTATATATTTGGTTGAATGATACACACACGTACGCACTCACGCACAAACATCCACATTTCAATGTATCGTGCAATATAAAATGTTATTAATTGCTCAAAAAGGGCTGTGGCATAACGATTTATCAAGAGTGCCATCCAAGTCAAAATACTCAGACACGTAAGCCTTTGGTTTAATCAAGATTCCAACATTTTTCATATATGTATCCTTCTGAGATATTTGTCAATGTTGTTTTAAACACGTTCATGCTGCTAGCATTTACAATACTTGTTATAAACAGGTAGGCTAGGCTTCACCTGTGAAACAAAGCGTTCACATTTTATGTTAAATAAATTAAATTGTTTTAGTAATTTCACAATTCGCTGGCTGAGCCATCGGGGCGAACCGCTCGAGCGTTGTTACAGTTGTAACAATTTGCCCCAATACAATTGTAACAACTTGCCCCAAGCACAATTTTTGCATTTCCATTCACGAAACATAAAACGTGGCTGCGTCAGATAATATTATGTGGACACACCGAACAAAGTTTTAGGTGGTTGTCTTTTTATTTTCCAAACCTCATTAATTTCGCCTTGCTAACTCCCGAGTTTTGGACAGTGTGTCCACTGGTAGACTTCCAACCAACTCCTGTAGATGATGACTCCGTATGCGTGCTACGTTTGCTATCTCATAAAACGACCCTGTAACAACTTGTCCCCGTACACAACTATCCCATGGTCTCCCGTCTTATTTAGGAAGAATTGGAAACGAGGACATCGTGTGTATAGCGGGTCATCAATGAGGAACAGTGAAGCCGCCAGTCCGGTTGGAATCATTGGTGAAATTTACAAGCACAGTGCAAGAGTCTTCAAGCTGCACTCTCTGCCATAATATCTTCAGTCTAAATTAATGGTGGTGACAATCTTGAAGAAAGAGACACGTGTGCCTAGACACAGCATTGAGGACAATCGGAAGATTTCAGGTATTGTCCTTGATCGTTGGCAACTTGTCGTGTCGGTGTGCTGCTCTTTGACAGCAATCGCATCCAGGCACGCACGCACGCGCGCGCACAAACGCACGCACGAACGAACAACTGAACTCTAGCATAAAAACAATGAACAATACGAAGTGAAGTCTGGGATACCTGAAGATGGCGCCACTACTAATTTGATCCGTTCTATCTCTGTGTAGACTCGCTTATCTGTGTAGACTCGCTTATCTGTGTAGACTCGCTTATCTGTCTAGACTCGCTTATCCGACTCTCGCTCACCTTCGGGAACTCGCCGAGAAGAGAGTCTGGCTTCGAAGGCGTGTTTAAACTGTTACCAACTAAATAATTTTTTTAGTAGGCTTTACCACAAAGCGCCAGCAGCCAATCAGCGTCATCATCGAGATTCTAGACTATAACATTATTTTGTATGATTTAACATTTCAGTGTGATAGTTGTGTCAATATAATCAAAGTCTAAACTTGATTCGAATTGCATCGCATAAACTGATAAAACTCCACTCTTATCTGATAAGTTAGCCAAATCTCCGGATGAGATCCTAATTAATCTAATTATGTATGTACCAAGAATCTCGGTGCATACATAATTTCTGTCACAATAAAAACTACGGTGTGACTCCAGTCAATGATGTGTGCGACAAACGGTGGCGCCATAGGGCGGAGCCTGGGTAATCGAGGCTAATAACTGTTTGGCGCCGCCATGTTGGCGCAGTAAATTTACACATTTAAGATACCAAGCCTCCAAGTTCGAGCGAGTATTTGGTTTATCACCTGGTTCGAGAGCAATGGTGATTTCTGCATAATATTATATGTGTCGCGTTCCAACTGCTATATTCATTACACACCCGTTTATATCACCCATCCACATAATTCGTAGCCAAACAGATGCTGCAAATTGCATTCACGCCCTTACATATAGCGGCTATTCTGTTAGTTTCACATGGATCCATGAGTATAATGGCCTCTTTTCGAAGTCCAGTCGTTCGTATTTCAGACTGTTCAGACCGTCTGTCGCGAATCGTTTTTTGCCACTATAAAGTAGACTCATCCTGTAAACAGACAGAATATTAAATCACGTAACTCACAACAATCGTAGAAAACTCGCATAGCGTTGCTAACGATTGTACGTAACTACGAACTCCTATTGTTCTGAGTTACGTAATCTACGCCAAACGTCCACATTGGTTCATTCATAATATCCCCACTCCCAGGGAAATGTGTTCCTCCCCATGCCGTCATAAGGGCCCCCGGGTCACCTTGCAAAAATTTCGTTCGGATAAATCCACACATGCGGTCGTGCATTAAACAGACAGACATAGAGACAAACAGACACTTTGCTGTATAGAATAGATATGTTTAAACATATTCACACTGCTAGCATCTACTTAATCGGTAGATAATGTGTTCCATTCATTAATCTTCCTCGGCGAGAATGAATACTAAATATATAATCTACACTGTTCTTTTACTAACGCTGCTTCATGTCCTTTAGTTCTACCTTCCAAATGTTTGTAAACAATACATAATGATTCAACATTTAATCAAATCCATTTGGTCTCTTCTTAATCTCCTCGTTTCCGTTACTGTGTTCCTTGCATTTAAGCATACACATTTAAATCTTAAACTTGCCTCCACATTGACCTCGAAACACCAACATTCCCCAACACCATCACATTAAAAGGCTTAACAGTATCGCTTACCTTTTGGGATTTGGCCTATTTAGCGGTTCATTTTTGTGTTTTATCATTTTGTATCTGGCGATATTCATTGAATACCTTGATAGTTTAAGCTTGTGAAAACGTGTTCTGGAAAGAAAATAACACACATAGGTCACGTGATCGTAAATCGGTATATACGGTTTATGATGTATACTTAAAATGCTGCTGATTGTTTCACCAAACGACGTATTATAAAGGGAACGATTATAAAAGTTGATCGAGAACAGATGTATTCAACAGATTTGTGTTCAACACATTAAGACATATTCACAGACACATTCACATGTTGACAGTTGTTCAAGGTAATTTGAAATAAAAACTGCAGAACATCCTTCCATAATTGTAAGACATTAGAAATGCAGATTATGGTTAGGGTTACTATACAAGCCAAACAGTATACAGAGGCAACCGACAATTGGAATATATTTGCATTGGAGGCGAGTCATCTGAGGACGAAATAAGTCCACGAGACAAAGGCAGTTATGGATGACGGCTACGAATTGATGTTGGACGATGAAATCATTATGAACGTGAACAAGCTGATATACAAGCTGATACACAAGCTGATACACAAGCTGATACACAAGCTGATACACAAGCTGATATACAAGCTGATATACAAGCTGATACACAAGCTGATACACAAGCTGTATATATCTGAAGCGAAGTAGTAAAATAGAGGTGAAATTACCAGCACGTAAGACGAATGTTAGTCTTGGGGTGATATGGGTTGTAGCAGATCGCGTTAGCAGATAACGGACATGACACACATTTTTTTTCGATGATGAGAAAGAGCAAGAAAACCGGGTAGCAGACCAACAAGAAGACCGGGTAGCAGACCAACAAGAAAACCGGGAAACAGACCAACAAGAAGATGGTTGAGATAGAGCGAGACCTGGATGACATACACCTTGCACGAGAACAAACTACGCAATTTCCACGTACAATACCTCAGAACACTCCTGGGCAGGATAGAGTGACAAATGGGGAGTGTAACGGTGGGCAGCTCGCAGACTGAATGGTAGACCCGCCGTGAGTGTGATGCAATCGCATTATTCCGTGGGTATGAATTAACAAGCAACCAGTCCAGGTGTTTGTGGGTATTGAACTGGAGACTTTGCCGGTATCAACGGAAGAACTGTCTTCGCAGGATCCATTGGGTAGTCTCGTAAAACGCCTTGGGCCTTTCATAATCAATAAACTCACGCAGCTCACAAAACGTTTGTCAGGTGAATGCAAATGGCTGTCAGTCTACTCCGCCGGGTCTCCCTCGCAGGGTGAATACCATAAATAGAATAAATGGAACAATCGCTAGATCCCGCATTCTAACGTCCGGCAAGTCAAAAGACCATTTACAAGGAGGTTCCCAGTAGACAGGTCTCCATCCACTCAGTGTACGACCAAAACCAGTCTTCTTTGCTGCAGGAAGTGAAAGGCAGATCACATATTCGATACGAAGATGTTTTGAAACGTGACCTGAAATCTGTCGACATCCCACCTGAAACATGATCTGTTGCTGCCATGGACTGGCCAAGCTGGTGGGTTCAGCCAATAGTTGGCTTTTCCATTGGTGGCCAAGTTAACGTTTTGCATGATTACAACAAAACTTGACCATCAAAAATTATAAAACTTGTTACCTGCTGCTGCCATCACCCCATTCACATACTGATCGAATTTAGTCAAAATTAGACAGTTCTAGCTCTTGCACAATGCCAATACTGGCATGAATTGTGGCGTTGGCCAAAAAATCCCAACATATCCTTCCGCCTATTAAAATCATGTAAATATCCACAATTTTACTCTCAACAGCTTCTACCAGCAAACTTGGTAATGTCCCTGATCAGATCCTATGAATTTGTCAAACTTCCTATATCCAAACTTCCTATGCCCTACATTCGTAACACACCAGGACGTCTAACCGAGGCATGACCTATGGTGGAGCATACTATACAAAGGCCGTGACTCCGGTATTGTGAAACTCCTTAAAATAGTCTACTACGCCTAAGGCGCCACAACCTGCAACGGTTGAATGCACTGCACCCGCCTCTTAATCGAGAAAACGGTGGTTCGATTCCACCTCCGATGTTTCGAAGCTTGGACAATTTCGTTCACCCCACTTTGCCCGTGTCTTTCGGAAGAGACACCAAAAGCCGTTGGTCCAAACTAATGTGTTAGCCCAAGATTGGGTTCTTTGGATTATAATTACTTGAGACTTGAAATTGCTATGTTGAGGTCACGTGTGGTAGAGCGCGACCAGGCCACGATCTCTTGCGCGGTGGAGCGTGACTAGGCCACGGTTTCTCGTGCAATCAAACGTGGTCCAGCCACGGTATCTTGCACGACTTCAACTATTGACAATAAAATGTAATTGTACGCAGCACAATGTAGTCGTTAGTAGCCAGAAGCATACGTAGTCTTCAGTTCATTTAATTATTGATGCAGTACCTTGTCGCTATTGGTGGGATTACTCTTCGTTTGGGTCAGCGAATCTGGATTTAAGCTCCTGTCCAACAGACTGTCTTTTAAATTTAGCCATTCTTTATTATCATTATTTATTTATACCACTTCCAGTCGGTTTTAACTAGCATTGTTGTGATGGGTAAGTGTGCGAATTATATGACCAAATATATTATTTCCAAATATATAAGATGTTCTAGGCAACATTGACATACAAGGTGTACTGAGCTGGTCTTCCAGTAACCTTGGTGGCATTGTTTGTGATCATAATGAGATAAATAATTTGGTAAGGTTTTTAAATATGACATTATTAAATATAAAGGCAGATTACACAATGCTGATGATCATGATTAAAGGTGATGACTTGAGGAACTGTAACGAAATGGATGGCGTCGATTGCTCTATGTCTTGTGTGTCTGACGGCAAAGGAGTGAGTGGGTGAGTGAGTGGGTGAGTGAGTGAGTGAGCGAGCGAGCGAGTGAGTGAGTGATTGATCGAGTGACGGGAATCGACCCCTCGTGGATCACCCCACACGGGAGTATATAGCAACGCATTTTATTCATAAGATAACACACCCACACCGGGCCTCACTCGGACAAAAGCAACTCGCTCAGCTGCGTATAGCGGCCCACAAGTTCAACCCCGTATGACCTAGACTAAACAAGTTCAAACCCGTATAACCTAGACTAAACGACAAAACTGTCTCCCTTATAGACACACGGTCAACTGCCCAGTTCTCCTACACTAGTAAGTGCCAATCCCGCTGTTCTGCCGCCGCGTCCACCATCTGTCACTCTGCTGACTATAAACCCCTCAAAACAAGACTTCACAACAACTAATAAAGTGGGTTTTGTTTTATTACATCAGTGAATCGTAATACACGGTTAATTGAGCTTATAAAATAAAAAATAAGCACAGGTAAATCAACACACACGTTCTAAATCACTACTTTGTAAATTATTTGACCAATGCAGTTTATTGTTTACCTTTCATATAAGTCGTCATCTTCTCCGCCCCATCCGAAGAATTTGTTCGAGAATCCATTGATCAGTTTGAAATGATCCTTTTTGAAGGCGCTTACACCGCCGAAGATGCCATAATACGGCAACCTGCAAAACAGTATCTACAATAACACACTTCTATCAAGTCATTTGCCTTTCGTAACAGGGGACATAGTTGATGAGATAATGCACTTCCTGTCCCCAAGTTGTGCACATCATAATATGTAATATATCATTATAAAATAAACCAAGCTAGAGACAGAGGTGGGTGTGTAAACGAATAGTATCTCGTAGTAATTGCAACATGGCTGAATGCTTCCCATAGATGGCGAGATGGAGTCTGAATGAACAGGTCTGCTAGGGGGTGAAGTGTAAACCGGTTTGAACAGTCCCAATGACTCGATAACGCGCTATTCACCGCAACGTTCGAAGCTAACCTATTTATGACTCCGCGTGCATTCATATTGTGCATATGAATGTGGCATGACTGCGAACAAACCAAGAACATTTGTGAACATTTTCATAAGTTGGGAGAATAATTTACAATCAGTGTTTTTTTAACTGAACTAGAAATGTAGAGAAGTAAGTAAGAATTTAAGTTGTGTTGAGAAGAAATTTTAATCTATAAAACAAGAACATGTTTGGGATTCTGGTATTCTTATGGCAAGTAACCCATTTTAGAACTACTTGTTTTAATAAATAATATAAGTAAACGTGTAATTGTTTGTTCTCTGTTTTAATTCCAAATGTGTTTATGTGTGAAATGCGATAGTGGGCAGCGTGTCGTTGGGGGCCGGAAGTGAGCATGTATGGGTAATTATGGGTAAATCTGCATAAAACCAACATGGCGGCAAATAAGATTAGCGTGTCCTAGTGTGGTGTTGAAAGCTTTGTGGGTCGCAGTGATTGAATTCCAGTGATGGAAACAGACCTATAAAATGAATTGACAAAGTGTAGCGCGCTCTGAACAACAACTGTTGGAGGAACACGGTTTAAATTGAACGTTTCGTTTTGCTTATGATATTTTCAAAATAGTAGAGCAGATGTTTAAAGGTCTTTATGCGGTGGTGATAGATATTCATGTTGTCCTTTGGTAATAAGAAGAAGCTTTGAGAAATCCCACATATCACATCATGGACAAGTGCACTCCGAGACAACTCCGCCATATTACTGAGAATGTTGTACAACTCAAAGGAATGTAAAAGTCCAAGTACTTGTAATTGAATTTGTCGATGGCAGCGGACATGTGTCGCGGCTGTTCGGGGCAGCTGTATATGTTGCGGTCGTCCTCTGGCAGAAGGTCGACATCGTGGAAGATGTAGCACGAGTAGTTGGCCTGTTTACTCGCCTCAGCGTAACCGACGTTCATCAGCATCGCTCGGTTGAACCTCGTCGGCCGAGCCTAGGCAAGACAACACAACCGGCGTCGGAAAAGGATGCATTAAATTTAAAATCAAATGTTGCGCGACTCCCGTTAAGTTGGAGTCGGCATTCGGAGCGTGTTTACTGACTCGGACTCCCAATCGAGAGAACCCACGTTCGAATCCTCTTGCTGCCGTTTCGAAGCTTTGGCAATTTCGTTCACCCACTTTGCCACAGTTCACTCAGCTGTATGAATGAGAACCTGGCTAGAGACAGAGGTGGATGTTTAATTGCAGTAATTGCAACATGGCTAAATTCTTCCCAGAGAAGGCGAGATGGCGTTTGAATGAACATATCTGCAGTGGATTTAAAAATTAGTGTATTAATAATTATTATATAGATTTTAGTAGACAAGGGAAGAATGGAGGAGTTGTGGAAGGAGGTTGGTGTGGAAGAGAGTTTCAGGAAAAAGATGGCGAGGAGTCGGTTAAATTGGAGTGGACATGTGGAACGAATGGAAGGGGACGGTTGACGAAGAGAGCGGATGTGGAGTGGACATGTGGAACGAATGGAAGGGGACGGTTGACGAAGAGAGCGGATGTGGAGTGGACGTGTGGAACGAATGGAAGGGGACGGTTGACGAAGAGAGCGGATGTGGAGTGGACATGTGGAACGAATGGAATGGGACGGTTGACGAAGAGAGCGGATGTGGAGTGGACATGTGGAACGAATGGAAGGGGACGGTTGACGAAGAGAGCGGATGTGGAGTGGACATGTGGAACGAATGGAAGGGGACGGTTGACGAAGAGAGCGGATGTGGAGTGGACATGTGGAACGAATGGAAGGGGACGGTTGACGAAGAGAGCGGATGTGCTTAGAGTGGAGAGTAGAAGGAGAAGAGGAAGACTGCAACTGAGATGGAAGGACTGCGTGAATAGAGATGGTGGTATTGGGAGGGGAGTGGAGAACGAGAGCGACATATGGGGGGGGGAGGGGGGAGGTGGAAGACACGGCAGTGAAGCGGGATCACTGACGAAGAAAAAAAAAATCGACGACCAGTATCGATGCCAACCTCTCCCCGGACTTCAGGGGAAAAGGAGAACAACAACAACGACGATGACAGTGTATATTGGGAATATTGTGGATGAAGCAGAACATTACGCAGACTGTTGACTTTCACTATCGTCTCACCTCGTCCACTATGTAGATGCCATAGTCCAGCTGCTGTTTCTTCATGAATCCGTGCATGTGCCTCAGGAATACCTTCAGATGCGACTCGCGGTCACGATATGGGATGACGATGGCCACGTGATGTCTCGCGATACAGTCACGTGGCCGCCACAGACCTCCAGGTTCCACGTCTTTGTTTTCTTCGATAATCTCTGTCCAGTTGTATGGGACCATGCTTACATTTATGCGACCGCCTGAAAAAGTACAACGACATCGACGCGGCTGCATATAACTGTAAACTACGATCAACGAGGACAGTTCAAAGGTCGCAACACAGTTAGGTTTCCGGGATGTAAATCCTCAAGATATACAATTTAGCCGATTCCACAGATTTTATTTGCCAAGAAGGAACTGTATTCAGCCAGCAAGTTTGGAACGTTTGAAATATCGGACCTTTGGGATTAAGTTCAGTACAACACTTTTGTCTTTTTAATTACGTGTACTACTAACACGAACACGCACAGAACGCAATGTCATAGAAACGCTCACACAGATACAATGGACGCTTAATTATACAATGAAAATCGCTGTGCGTTTCTTTTCGCACATTAGAGCAGCAGGAAAGCCAAGGAATTACTGTGTCACTATATTACGCTTGTATGTAACGTCAACTGCAGACTGGCTGAATGGTTCGTCTAGTATTTACAGGATTGTACACTTGAGAAGGGCACATAAGTAAGTTTGCAGAGACAGCCACCTTGTCTTGCAATAGTGGTAGAAACACAGGGCGTTGGGAAGCCTTCCACTGAACTCGTATTGGACATGACACAATACAAATACAGTACATACTAAGGAGTTCCTTTCAAAAGAAAGTTGAAGATCTGATCACGGAGGCCACCGCCTACGGTCAGGAAGAACCTAAGTAAACCTAAGTAAACCTAAGTATAGTAACTTCAGAGTTCTTATGTTATATGTATTTGTCCATTTTGTACGTGTGGATAACATTATATATGATCGTTCTATACACATAAAATGAAAAGGTGGAAAACATAGAATTAGCTTATTCTGTGTATGTGCGTACGTCCGTGCATGCCACTGGCCTGGTTTAATTACCAAACAGAGCAATCCGTATTCGTGCGAAGACAAACGTTTTCACGACATACACAATGGTGTAGGACAGCGGGACTCGTTCTGCCATCATACGTGTTACATACACAATGGTGTAGGACAGCGGGACTCGTTCTGTCATCATACGTGTTACATACACAATGGTGTATGACAGCGGGACTCGTTCTGTCATCATACGTGTTACATACACAATGGTGTATGACAGCGGGACTCGTTCTGCCATCATACGTGTTACATACACAATGGTGTAGGACAGCGGGACTCGTTCTGTCATCATACGTGTTACATACACAATGGTGTAGGACAGCGGGACTCGTTCTGCCATCCAGGGCTGGGGTCAATTCCTTTCAATCAATTCCAATTCCGCTCCAATTCCTTGCAATTCCTTTTCATTCAATTCCAATTCATTTTTTTGCAATTCTTTTTTAGTAATTCCAATTCCTTTCAAAATCGTTCAATTCCAATTCCCGCTCCCGCTCCCGCTCCAATTCCACATAACGACAAAAGTCAACAATGAAAGATTAATGTGCATGTAGCATGTCATTATTCTTTGCATAATCATTATGACTATCATACATGCGTAACGTACATTCATACATGGTAATTAAGTTACATAGAAATGAGCAATCCACAAAAAGGGGGCATATTGACCGACCTGTATACTATGACTGTTGCACACTGTTCTGATGATGCATGTTAGGCAACACATATTTATACTGGCAAGTGGGAAACCATTTTCACACATTTGGCTACAGCTAGCTTGCCTATGCTTTGTAGTGTTGGTCAGTGGTCACTGATCTCTGATTAGTAATCAGTGATTACTGATTGATCAACCGCATGGCTGTAGCCTGCCAATAAGTGTCTTTTCATGGGTGTAAAAGGGCTAACTTCCCAGGTCTGTAAACAGTTGAAAATATCTTTGATGTTTCTATTAAAGCCAGTCTGGAACCCTTCATTAACCCGCTGGCAAGTGGCAACATAAAGAAATCATAAGATACTGGCATGAATGACAGGATTTCAGTTTTCAGATCCTCAATGCACGAGTTGATAGCATTATTATACACATAGCCGCCTACAACAGGCTAGAAAAATATTGGTTGATGTCACAAAAAAATCAGATGCTCAATTCCTTTCCATTAAATTCCAATTCCTTTTGTTCAAAAATGTTCTATTCCAATTCCTCTCGTTCAAAATCTTTCAATTCCAAATTCCGCTCCGATTCCGGAATTGGACCTGGAATTGAATTGATTAATTCCAATTCCTTTGGAATTTACCCCATCCCTGCTGCCATCATACGTGTTACATACACAATGGTGTATGACAGCGGGACTCGTTCTGCCATCATACATGTTACATACACAATGGTGTATGACAGTGGGACTCGTTCTGCCATCACACGTGTTACATACACAATGGTGTAGGACAGCGGGACTCGTTCTGCCATCACACGTGTTATATACGCAATGGACAGCGGGACTCGTTCTGCTATCATACGTGTTACATCGATTAGTCAACTGCATAAACGTAGGCGGTATGAAATTTCTAAAGTGTGCATGACATGTTACCCGTTTTGTATGGGTATGCATTGCATTTCAACAGTCTCGAAGATAATTATGTGCATTATATCTTAACAGTTTTGTGGAGGTGTGCATTATATCTTAACAGTTTTGTGGAGGCGTGCTTTATATCTTAACAGTTTTGTAGAGGTGTGCATTATATCTCAACAGGTTTGTGGAGGTGTGCATTATATCTTAATAATTGTGTAGAGGTACCGCATTATATTTCAGTATTTTTGTAGAGGTGTGCATTATATTTTAATAGTTGTGTAGAGGTGTGCATTACATTTCACTAATTTTGTAGAGGTGTGCATTATATTTCAACAGTTGTGTAGAGGTGTGCATTATATTTCAATAGTTGTGTGGAGGTGTGCATTATATTTCAATAGTTTTGTAGATGCGTTCATTATATTTCAATAGTTGTGTAGAAGTGTGCATTATATTTCAATAGTTTTGTAGATGTGTGCATTATATTTCAATAGTTACGTAACAACGAGACCACGCCTCTGAGGCCAGACTCTCTTCTCGGCGGATCCTCGAAAGCGCGCGAGATTCGGATAAGCGAGACTAGGCACGTTCGAGTAAATGATTTCATCACAAACTCATTTTCCATTACCCGGGGGGGGGGGGGGGGGATCAATGCAATTAGTCCGAGTCACAGCGCAATTTCTAGTCTATGCGTTGCTAGGATAACGAAAGCCAAAAAAACACGGAGTACATTATTGTATTGATCGATGTGTAAAAAAAATGCGAGTGGGTCGCCAGTCGGCTTAACTAACGCGGAACCTCGCGATGTACTGTGACTCACTAACGCGTCCTATTGATCGATTTGTAAGCTGTAAACATGGTTCGATGTCAGTGCGAGTGGGTTTCTGTTGATAAAAAATAAAGAGCAGATGGTTACGGCGAAATCGTGATTGTTACAAATGGATTCGAGTAGAAAATGTAGCCACAGAGAATGGGGCCGGTGGGAGGTTGTAGCCACAGAGAATGGGGCCGGTGGGAGGTTGTAGCCACAGAGAATGGGGCCGGTGGGAGGTTGTAGCCACAGAGAATGGGGCCGGTGGGAGGTTGTAGCCACAGAGAATGGGGCCGGTGGGAGGTTGTAGCCACAGAGAATGGGGCCGGTGGGAGGTTGTAGCCACAGAGAATGGGGCCGGTGGGAGGTTGTAGCCACCGAGAATGGGGCCGGTGGGAGGTTGTAGCCACAGAGAATGGGGCCGGTGGGAGGTTGTAGCCACCGAGAATGGGGCCGGTGGGAGGTTGTAGCCACAGAGAATGGGGCCGGTGGGAGGTTGTAGCCACCGAGAATGGGGCCGGTGGGAGGTTGTAGCCACAGAGAATGGGGCCGGTGGGAGGTTGTAGCCACAGAGAATGGGGCCGGTGGGAGGTTGTAGCCACAGAGAATGGGGCCGGTGGGAGGTTGTAGCCACAGAGAATGGGGCCGGTGGGAGGTTGTAGCCACAGAGAATGGGGCCGGTGGGAGGTTGTAGCCACAGAGAATGGGGCCGGTGGGAGGTTGTAGCCACAGAGAATGGGGCCGGTGGGAGGTTGTAGCCACAGAGAATGGGGCCGGTGGGAGGTTGTAGCCACAGAGAATGGGGCCGGTGGGAGGTTGTAGCCACAGAGAATGGGGCCGGTGGGAGGTTGTAGCCACAGAGAATGGGGCCGGTGGGAGGTTGTAGCCACAGAGAATGGGGCCGGTGGGAGGTTGTAGCCACAGAGAATGGGGCCGGTGGGAGGTTGTAGCCACAGAGAATGGGGCCGGTGGCAGGTTGTAGCCACAGAGAATGGGGCCGGTGGGAGGTTGTAGCCACAGAGAATGGGGCCGGTGGGAGGTTGTAGCCACAGAGAATGGGGCCGGTGGCAGGTTGTAGCCACAGAGAATGGGGCCGGTGGGAGGTTGTAGCCACAGAGAATGGGGCCGGTGGGAGGTTGTAGCCACAGAGAATGGGGCCGGTGGGAGGTTGTAGCCACAGAGAATGGGGCCGGTGGGAGGTTGTAGCCACAGAGAATGGGGCCGGTGGGAGGTTGTAGCCACAGAGAATGGGGCCGGTGGGAGGTTGTAGCCACAGAGAATGGGGCCGGTGGCAGGTTGTAGCCACAGAGAATGGTGCCGGTGGGAGGTTGTAGCCACAGAGAATGGGGCCGGTGGGAGGTTGTAGCCACAGAGAATGGGGCCGGTGGCAGGTTGTAGCCACAGAGAATGGGGCCGGTGGGAGGTTGTAGCCACAGAGAATGGGGCCGGTGGCAGGTTGTAGCCACAGAGAATGGGGCCGGTGGGAGGTTGTAGCCACAGAGAATGGGGCCGGTGGCAGGTTGTAGCCACAGAGAATGGGGCCGGTGGGAGGTTGTAGCCACAGAGAATGGGGCCGGTGGGAGGTTGTAGCCACAGAGAATGGGGCCGGTGGGAGGTTGTAGCCACAGAGAATGGGGCCGGTGGCAGGTTGTAGCCACAGAGAATGGGGCCGGTGGGAGGTTGTAGCCACAGAGAATGGGGCCGGTGGGAGGTTGTAGCCACAGAGAATGGGGCCGGTGGGAGGTTGTAGCCACAGAGAATGGGGCCGGTGGCAGGTTGTAGCCACAGAGAATGGGGCCGGTGGGAGGTTGTAGCCACAGAGAATGGGGCCGGTGGGAGGTTGTAGCCACAGAGAATGGGGCCGGTGGGAGGTTGTAGCCACAGAGAATGGGGCCGGTGGGAGGTTGTAGCCACAGAGAATGGGGCCGGTGGGAGGTTGTAGCCACAGAGAATGGGGCCGGTGGGAGGTTGTAGCCACAGAGAATGGGGCCGGTGGGAGGTTGTAGCCACAGAGAATGGGGCCGGTGGCAGGTTGTAGCCACAGAGAATGGGGCCGGTGGGAGGTTGTAGCCACAGAGAATGGGGCCGGTGGGAGGTTGTAGCCACAGAGAATGGGGCCGGTGGGAGGTTGTAGCCACAGAGAATGGGGCCGGTGGGAGGTTGTAGCCACAGAGAATGGGGCCGGTGGGAGGTTGTAGCCACAGAGAATGGGGCCGGTGGGAGGTTGTAGCCACAGAGAATGGGGCCGGTGGGAGGTTGTAGCCACAGAGAATGGGGCCGGTGGGAGGTTGTAGCCACAGAGAATGGGGCCGGTGGGAGGTTGTAGCCACAGAGAATGGGGCCGGTGGGAGGTTGTAGCCACAGAGAATGGGGCCGGTGGGAGGTTGTAGCCACAGAGAATGGGGCCGGTGGGAGGTTGTAGCCACAGAGAATGGGGCCGGTGGGAGGTTGTAGCCACAGAGAATGGGGCCGGTGGGAGGTTGTAGCCACAGAGAATGGGGCCGGTGGGAGGTTGTAGCCACAGAGAATGGGGCCGGTGGGAGGTTGTAGCCACAGAGAATGGGGCCGGTGGGAGGTTGTAGCCACAGAGAATGGGGCCGGTGGGAGGTTGTAGCCACAGAGAATGGGGCCGGTGGGAGGTTGTAGCCACAGAGAATGGGGCCGGTGGGAGGTTGTAGCCACAGAGAATGGGGCCGGTGGGAGGTTGTAGCCACAGAGAATGGGGCCGGTGGGAGGTTGTAGCCACAGAGAATGGGGCCGGTGGGAGGTTGTAGCCACAGAGAATGGGGCCGGTGGGAGGTTGTAGCCACAGAGAATGGGGCCGGTGGGAGGTTGTAGCCACAGAGAATGGGGCCGGTGGGAGGTTGTACCCACAGAGAATGGGGCCGGTGGGAGGTTGTAGCCACAGAGAATGGGGCCGGTGGGAGGTTGTAGCCACAGAGAATGGGGCCGGTGGGAGGTTGTAGCCACAGAGGTGGGAGGTTGGTCTTAAAATTTGGATGGAGGTGGAAGGTTGGCTTAAAAAAAGGTGGGAAGTGGGATTGATGGGAGGTGAACTCTTACAAATGATGGGCGATGGAAGGTTGGCTCCTAAAACAGGTGGGATATGAGAGGTTGAGACCACTGCCACACAATCCTGACAGTACGAGAGAAATTCCGAAGCATAAAACTGAGTCCAGTGGCAGTTAATCCAATAAAGACAAATCGTAGTATATGAATACTGCCCACGAGTACTTTTCTTCAGTCACGACGACCAACTATCTGCCAATGTCAACAAATATTGTAAACGGTGTGTTAGCAAACAATCTAGACGGCGTAGTTAATGACAAATACAGTCAGAGGAAGGTGCGGCATGAAGCAAACAACTAACAATAGACACGCGTGTTGTCTGCACACCGCGCAGACTTATGAATAACGACTCGTCCCGTCAAAATTAGGCCACTGACGTTGTACTCTCGACGTTGCATTCCGCATGGATGCACAGACGTTTCTACAATGTTTTGTGGAGAAAGAATACTGCCCATTTTGGGAATTTCTTCTAATGCAATTGAACAATTCCTAAATATTGATTTCAAAAGTATTGACCTACATCAGCCTTGCCGCTGTATATTTCCATGTGAAAGTACATTTGGAGATGCCACAGACATAATAAAGCATAGTCCACTGGCTGGCTTTTCAATGACGTCAAACCTTTAAAGACGCGATTAATACTTTCCGAAAGATGTTAAAAAAATAGCTCATGGTATCTTTAATATGTTCTTTCATGGATCAGAGGAGCTGTTGGAATACTAGGTTCATTTGAGAAAAGGGTATGTTTCAGTGTGAAAGGGGACACGCACACTAATTAATAATGTACTATTGTGAACATTAATTTTGCGATTGAGCGATAGCGCTGCACAATTAAAAGATCGGTGACATTCCATAAATGTCTATTTGTTATTTAACCTTTACTTTATAAAGCACGCACGCACGCACGCACGCACGCACGCACGCACGCACGCACGCACGCACGCACGCACGCACGCACGCACGTACATATACGTAGTACCGCCCACACGAAAAGCAACAACAATAACGACAGCCCATATAAAGCGGATAGTATTACGTATCCTTGTTAATTCTTGCCCGCCTTGTGTTCCTTTTACTTGCCCGATCTTTAGGGTGCCCCGTTAGTGTACGACCATAACAACACGTGTACAATCGTGACTAATCGAACACACATATTATACAAACACTTACAACTTACACATACTGAATACTCAACGATAACGACTTACTAAGATTGGCCGGAATGAGTGGACAGTTTTCGAGTGGTACGTTCAACGGACGTCTGGTGAACGAGTCGTTCAGCAGGTTGTCGATGGGGCCGAAAGCACGAAACACATTTCTTCCGAAGCGTATCTGCCAGCTGAAGTTGGCGCTTACAGTTTGGCCGAGTATGCGCTGCCACGGGCTGTGAAGCGACAAGCCGTATGCGAACTGCGCCATCATGAAGACGAAAATGCCAGTCCCCGATAGAAGCTTTGTCCAACGCCATAGTGATTGCCATTTTCGCGACGTTGTCGGCTGCATTTTATTGCGAGTTTGCGCCTCACACCGGACGTTAGCCTGCGACACCTGTCAATGCCGCATACGATCGAAACAACGCGTCATTCAAGTTCAGTCAGTCGTGACCGTGCAGCGAGAAAACCAGTCATGTGATACACTGCGATTCAAAGGCAAACATATCAATCACATAATTGCGGTTGTGTCATTTTGACGAATGTACTTTAGAAATGGGATTACACAATACTGCAGGTCCGTCTCGTTTTGGAGTAGTAAGCTCCAAAAAGGTAAACAGAATACCGAACGTGCAATTCTTTATTAGGCCAAATCGCAAGAGCACTCACCCTGATTACACGGTTCACGGTTCTAAACAGCCTGACCCTCGCGACTCATTGCGCTGGTAAAATGTATTGTGCACTATTTGCGGCAACGTGTCGATCTCGGTACAACTGGTATTTTAGGCATATCTCTTGGCACTCCAACAAAAACTGAACGGCAGAAATGATTGGACTTTTCGATACATGTTGTATATATATATATATATATATATATATATACACATATATATATAAATAAAGTTCAATAATTTCTTACGATTTATATATATATATATATATATATTTATTTGCATAATGTCCGTTATGGACAGGTGTCCGTTATGGAGAATTTTATTAAGTGGACACTCACTAGGTGGCGCCATTATAATTGGTTACGGTCGTAAGTTGGTATTGTCGTGAACTGTACAAAGCTACGGTTAATAAAACAATACATGTTTATACAATATATGTGGGCCATAAACTTAGTTGATGTTAGTGTCATTACTCACACAGCGTTACTGCATTCCACTTCATGGAAACCAGGTGGCGTATGGGGCGTGTTATCTGTCCCAGGTATAATCACCATTTCTTTGACCCATCTACGAACAAATAA
Source organism: Lamellibrachia columna (assembly GCA_963662155.1). Classification (NCBI taxonomy): domain Eukaryota; kingdom Metazoa; phylum Annelida; class Polychaeta; order Sabellida; family Siboglinidae; genus Lamellibrachia; species Lamellibrachia columna. The sequence goes on along the minus strand of OY759270.1, from coordinate 4,021,786 downwards.
TTAATCCGCCGAGTGACGTAATTGAAACGAATTGTACGCGGTCCACTGCTGTTGCCGGATAGTAACATTGATGAATTTCACGTTGTTCATTCACTTTGGCTGGAGCTTGGCTTCTGAGCGTTAGACTTTGAGTCTTTGTGAAAACAAAGCAGGGTCAGGGTTACGGAAAGTCGAGCTGAAACGGTTTTGATGTTCAAGAGAAACCAATGAGTGAAAGTTTACACAACTTGCGGTGGCCTAGGCTAGGGCAAGAGGCTTGCCTTATTTGGAGAACATTTCTTATACTTCTTGACGACATTATGCAGACGGTATGACACAGCATGCATACTTAGCGAAGTTAGTGGGTATCAGCGGTGGCTCAGCTAGATTAACTCGCGGGATTGTCACAGTGCACTTTGACCTGTCCGCAAACGGCATGGTCAATATGAATGGTTGTGTCCAAATTTCCAAATAATGCAAATTCCGTTGTCCACTGGCCAAGTGGCCGCTATGGGAAGTCAGCGGACAGTACAAACTAAAAGCAAGTAATTCGGTACTTTCAAAGGTGTCCGTTATAGACAGGTGTCCACTATGGATAGAGGTGTCCGCTAAGGCAGGTTTTACTGTATATATATATATATATACATACATATATATATATATATATGTATGTTTGTATATATATTTGTATATATATATATATATTTGTATATATATATATACATCAACGCCCAGCGGGGGTAATCCCTTTGCTGAGGTATACATGTACGTGCCGTGCAAATGCCCGTTTTTGGCCATTTTTATCTCTCTGTCCATAGAAAAATTTACATTTTCTCTCTTTGTGGCCCAATTAAACCTGATAATTCTCTCTTTCATCGAAATGCCCCAATGAAAACGTTCCGCACGTACCTTACACACCCGATATGACACGTTTGTGACACTCCAATTTTATATTTTGCTCATGTTCCATCAGTTTGTCTAAGTCAGTGGCGCATTTGATTGGCCAATGTTGAGTTTGGGCGGTTTCGTGGCTCCATCTGCCATGACTTAAACTTTTGGCTGCTCGGCCACTAACCTAACCCAGAGCCCTTCATAGATGACCTAACCTATTAGAATTAATGTGATTCTTTTTGCGGGATGTTGTGGTTAGACTATACTATTCCTTGTCCAGTTTGAAATAAATTGTTCTGCATTTATTATATTCATTGATGTTCACATTATTTGAGATGATGTAGTGCAACTACCATAAAGTTTGACCTCAGCAAAATTATAGATATTATATCCTCCCTCCCTCCCTCCCTCCCTCCCTCCCTCCCTCCCTCCCTCCCTCCCTCCCTCCCTCCCTCCCTCCCTCCCTCTCCCTCCCTCCCTCCCTCCCTCCCTCCCTCCCTCCCTCCCTCCCTCCCTCCCTCCCTCCCTCCCTCCCTCCCCTCCCTCCCTCCCTCCCTCCCTCCCTCCCTCCCTCCCTCCCTCCCTCCCTCCCTCCCTCCCTCCCACCCACCTCCCTCCCTCCCTCCCTCCCTCCCTCCCTCCCTCCCTCCCTCCTCCCTCCCTCCCTCCCTCCCTCCCTCCCTCCCTCCCTCCCCTCCCTCCCTCCCTCCCTCCCTCCCTCCCTCCCTCCCTCCCTCCCTCCCTCCCTCCCTCCCTCCCTCCCCTCCCTCCCTCCCTCCCTCCCTCCTCCCTCCCTCCCTCCCTCCCTCCCTCCCTCCCTCCCTCCCTCCCTCCCTCCCTCCCTCCCTCCCTCCCTCCCTCCCTCCCTCCCTCCCTCCCTCCCTCCCTCCCTCCCTCCTCCCTCCCTCCCTCCCTCCCTCCCTCCCTCCCTCCCTCCCTCCCTCCCTCCCTCCCTCCCTCCTCCCTCCCTCCCTCCCTCCCTCCCTCCCTCCCTCCCTCCCTCCCTCCCTCCCTCCCTCCCTCCCTCCCTCCCTCCCTCCCTCCCTCCCTCCCTCCCTCCCTCCCTCCCTCCTCCCTCCCTCCCTCCCTCCCTCCCTCCCTCCCTCCCTCCCTCCCTCCCTCCCTCCCTCCCTCCCTCCCTCCCTCCCTCCCTCCCTCCCTCCCTCCCTCCCTCCCTCCCTCCCTCCCTCCCTCCCTCCCTCCCTCCCTCCCTCCCTCCCTCCCTCCCTCCCTCCCTCCCTCCCTCCCTCCCTCCCTCCCTCCCTCCCTCCCTCCCTCCCTCCCTCCCTCCCTCCCTCCCTCCCTCCCTCCCTCCCTCCCTCCCTCCCTCCCTCCCTCCCTCCCTCCCTCCCTCCCTCCCTCCCTCCCTCCCTCCCTCCCTCCCTCCCTCCCTCCCTCCCTCCCTCCCTCCCTCCCTCCCTCCCTCCCTCCCTCCTCCCTCCCTCCCTCCCTCCCTCCCTCCCTCCCTCCCTCCCTCCCTCCCTCCCTCCCTCCCTCCCTCCCTCCCTCCCTCCCTCCTCCCTCCCTCCCTCCCTCCCTCCCTCCTCCCTCCCTCCCTCCCTCCCTCCCTCCCTCCCTCCCTCCCTCCCTCCCTCCCTCCCTCCCTCCCTCCCTCCCTCCCTCCCTCCCTCCCTCCCTCCCTCCCTCCCTCCCTCCCTCCCTCCCTCCCTCCCTCCCTCCCTCCCTCCCTCCCTCCCTCCCTCCCTCCCTCCCTCCCTCCCTCCCTCCCTCCCTCCCTCCCTCCCTCCCTCCCTCCTTATAATCCTGTGTTAACCATATATAATTAATGCCATTACATTGAAAAATTTTATTAACACATTTAATCGAAGGTGATAGTCACATTTTTACAGTGAAGGTTATATAAGATCGCATACATGACCTTATTAAGTTTATCCTCACTACTTTTCAATATTCTTGTTCAATAACAGACTACCCAGTATTCTCTGTTTTGTAATGATTGATAGTGGGTAGCATCCTACCTCTCCATATATTGGCATATTAAGAGAGAATTTGGACACTCCAAAAATTAATTTACAGAACTTTCTCCAATATATCAACATTTCCAGAGCCCCACCCTTCACACCCATACAATAAGATAGGTGCTATGCAGCTGTCAAATAATTTCAGCATAATGTTAGTTGGTAGATTCAATTGCATGCCTTTTTGTATAAGTGAATACATAGCCTTTGATGCTTTATCATGCAGCAATTTTTTGGCTTTAACAAATGATCCATTCCAGTTAAAACATATACCCAGATAGATAAATATAATCCTCAAATTGATCGAGGTCCAAGTTACCAAATTTAAATGTAGGTAACTTACGCAACCCTGTCTTAGACCTGGCAAAGACCATTAGTTTTGTTAGCCCTCCGTCCATTACAGCTACAGTATTCATTTAGGAGGTTTACATTCGTCTGCATGTCACACTCATTTTCAGCCATTATCACAGTATCATCTGAATATAAGAGAACAAATAGGTTTAACATTCCACCACCGTTACTGTCATTATATAGTTTATTTTTTATGCATTCCATTTCTGTTTTCCATATCATTAAGAAATAGTGCAAACAAGAGTTGTCTCGTTCCTACATGTGATTCGAAGAATTCTGACTACATGACATTGTTCATAAGTAACAGATGATTTGATTGATTTGTACATATTCAATATTACATTAAGGACTTTTCTAGATATACCATATGTCTCAGGGTTTTTGTTAAGAGCCGGGACCCGGGTAATTTACCCGGCTATGGCGGTCCATGTACCCGGCTATCGTAGAGGAAGGCCGATTTTTATTATTCCTCGCGTCGGCTAATGACCGACCCGCTTTTGCATTTATAGTTACCGGTGCAGTTTTCGACCCACGCTTGTTTTCGATCCATTGTCATCGAAATCTTGCTTGATATCGCGTTAGAGACGTCACAGCGTCTGTTTACGACAATAACGATACAGAGTCTTGTCTGAGCAAAATATATTTTGATATATAATATAACATGGAACACGTTTATGATATACATACCTTGATAAAAAAAATCGACTTTCCTTGCTTACCAGACATTATTATTGAGCGTCTGCTAACGCATGTCTCGTTCTTGGCCACGTGACAATAATAGCCTTTTTTGTGGTAGATGTATAGCAAGCTAATCTTTTTATAAAAGTAGGAATAATTAAAATGTGTTAAATATACGATAAAAAATGTACTACATTAACGTTATATATTCAATACAAATATATGTTTATGTGTTTTATAAAGCGCTATGTCAAGCCTGGTTGTTATAAAAAGTTGACATAGCTGGAACAAAGACAAAGTAGTACAATTAAAAACGATTGTGTGTACGGCTTGCTATAAATATAGGTCGAATTCCGCCGGTTTCCTCGACTCGCGCGACATGGTTCAGACGTTCAATATTCGTAAGTTTTTCACTCAAAACAACTGTTTTAATACTTTGTTTGCATTGAATAAATGAAGTAGCTTTTGCTGATTTGGTATAGCGATCTCTTACACAAAATGTTTCTTAAGATTTTTTTTTAAACGGCATATTCTATTAAGTAGGTCGAAAACTACACCGAACAGTATAAACATTGCAGCTTGGATGTCCGACAGACAGGTCAGCGATCGTTGATGATCACGACAGCGCCGGTCATTTTGCCTTAATAAATGGCAGTTTTAAAATCATTCGCAAAGATATTTTACGCGTCACTAACGCATATTTACTTCCCACAATTTGTAGCGTTACCTGTGGTTCGTAGTTAGTAGACAGTCCGCCATGCACCTAGCGGACAGATCGGAAACCACGTCACGCGTAGCGGATAGATCGGCAACCACGCCGTAACGTCGCTAGTTCAGCAAAATGAGATGTCTAAGGCTAAGAGACAGTAGTCCATAGTGCATATATATATATATATATATATATATATATATATATATATATATACATATACATATACATATACATATACATATACATATACATATACATATACATATACATATACATATACATATACATATACATATACATATACATATATATATATATATATATACATATATGATAATATGAATAAAACTAATTATCTAAGAATAAAACTAATTATCTAAGAATACGACATGTCATATGTAGCACACAGGAGTACTGAAACATATACATAATTACACGCAATGAGGCACGCACGCACAATTAAAACACAGAAATACATAATTGTAATAGCAGCGCAGCCGCACGGAGTTTCGGTGAAACTGAACGACGCCTTGTATGTACATGTATAATGTGTGTACGTATGTATGGATGTATATGTATATGTGTATGTATGTGTATGTATGTATATGTATGTATGTGTGCATATGTGTATGCATGTATGTGTGTGTATGTATGTATGTGTATGTATGTATATATATATATATATATATATATATATATATATATATATATATATATATATATATATATATATATATATATATATATATATGTATATATATATATATATATATATATATATATATATATATGTATGTATGTGTATATATATATATATATATATATATATATATATATATATATATATATATATATATATATATATATATATATATATATATATATATATATGTATGTTTATGTGTATATATATATATGTATGTATGTGTGTATGTGTGTATGTGTGTATATATATATGCGTATGTGTGTATGTATGTACATGTATGCATATGTATATGTGTTATCTCATGTAATGCCTGTACTGTAATAATTATATTCACTAATGTAATATATTTTATTAATTAATTAATTAATTTATTTATTTTATTTATTTTATTTATTTTATTTATTTTATTTATTTTATTTATTTTATTTATTTTATTTATTTTATTTATTTTATTTATTTTATTTATTGTAAACACCCCTGATTCTATTTTTAGAGATATGCGGTGTCTAAATAAACTTGATTTGATTGTCATATGCATCGTTTTTACGGTAGCGTTGGTGCTACGCGTAGGCGCCATAGGAGAGAGTATATGTACTTTTTGGCCACGTGACAAGTGTACATGTATAGTAGATATATGAGGAAAAGTTTGGGTGGTCGTTTTCATGGTTAGGTCAGAAAGTAAAAGATTGCCAAATATTGTATACTGGTTGCTGCACCATGCCCATGCCATGCCATGGCCATGCCATGCCATGGGCCTGGCATTCGCTATATAGCCTAGGGCTAGGCCCTAGGTCATAGATTAGTACATAACATAATTTGTGTAGTTCGATAATCGTAATTGTTTAATTAAAAACAACTTTTCTAATAATTTGTTTGCACTGCAACAATGACATAATTGTTAGTGATTTAAAATATACGTTTCTTAGGCAAACGTTTCTTCTGATTTTTGTGAAAACAGCATATTATATTACGTATAGTGACTGGCTCGACGCAATGATTCTTCCCTACGTTACTGTACTGTTTATGGCGTTGATTATTTGGTAACTTAGTGTCACTTGCTTCCTTTTGAAAAAAATATATGACGAAGCAACTGCTATCAAATCAACCTTGAATAACCCCCTTAACAAACAGCAAAGCAGAACAATTATGTGACCATTTCCAATGTTCATATCAACAAGGTACTATTAGTAACCTTTGCTATTTGTTGCTGTGAGATAATTCATAATATTTTCATTAATTTGTTACGTGGTCATGAACATGTGTATGGACATTATTATCCTATTTGGGAGAAAAACGAGATTAGGCAAGACAGTAATTTTCTATTGCTATATTATAAACTAAACTCTGAAATTTTAATATGTTGTTTACCTAATAAAGGAATGTGCACAACTTGCAAAAATTGTTATCATAGAATTTGTTCCACATACTCATTTTGGGTTATGAAATTAGTAAAATTTCGGAAAATTCAAAATTTAAGGCTGTATTGTTCTTAAAGTATAGTAACTACATTCCTAGTGAACCAAGAGGTTATTACCAGTATCCGTGACAACATATGATAGCAAAATGGACACAACAATTAAACACAGGCTGATGGAATCACTCGGTGAAATTAAAGTGATTATATTTTTTATTTTCGTGCACACATTGTTCTTCTGCTTATCGTTCATTGATGTTACATCCTAAAATACAGGTACAATTACATTATATATAAGTTCCTGATGTATCCACTGTGGTCTGTGATACATAGTGACTTGGCCACAGGCTGAGCATAATAAGTGGTCCCTGCTTTGGGGTTCATGGTCTCTGCTATAGCCACACTTAGCAAAAACCCTGATATGATATTAACTTTTTCCACAGTGTTGCTCTGTTGATCGAGTCAAATGATTTACTATAGTCTACAACGTTGAAGAACAGCATTCTACCTTGAAATAAAAATAATTTGACAATACATTTAAGTGTGAAGATTTGGTCGGTTGTAGAATATCCCTTCCTAAAGCCAGCTTGGACTTCACTCATTATTTGGCTTGAGTTTATAAAGGTTGTCAGTCTCTCATTTATAATTGAAGTAAATAATTTTCCAAAGCAGCTAGGCAGCTATGCATTTCTTTTATCATTGCAGTCTGCATCAAATTACCAATCCTTATAATTATATTATAATTTTAATTATGTGTTTTTGTCGTATTTTGTTTGCTGTAGGCCCTACTGTTTTATTTTTAACATATTGCATTATTTGGGACCATTTAAAAGTAAGTCGTTAACACTTGCAACCAACTATTTAACACTTTCCTTAGTTGCCTCACTGATAATTGTTAATACATTATATATATATATATATATATATATATATATATATATATATATATATATATATATATATATATATAGCAGAGTGTTAACTTTCTCAAAGCCAGTGACGAGACACAGTGGCGCCGCACGGTGGCATGTCTTAGTCCCCAGATGGCGGTGTACTCCAAAATGACGCAGCTTTCCTTTTGGAACGAACCTTTGTTGATAAACAGGTTTCACGTGGTAATGTATGCTAATTTGATGATTCATGCTTAGAACTAAAGAACAGGTTGGTTGCCCCGTGTACTCGGAATATATTCTGCGACCAGGTAAGATGTGTCACGTTGGCGACAAATACTGGATGCCAGCGTCACAGTGACGTGCTTCTCGTTATTGCGTTTGACATTTCTGGCTACAGTACAACACCTAGTCTGGACGTGTTGTGATCTGTCACTGACATTGTCAATTAAAGCAGCCGAGCTGATCTCGCATACAATGACTATTACATTCCCGCGTCACGCGGTCACAGACTCATTGTGTAGAACGTGATTTGCTTTGACGTTCGTCGTATTCAGGTGAGGGATTATAGGCTATATAGCGACTTTAGCCTGCTTTGTGAAATTGTGGCTGTTTATTCGACCGATGACGTGCTTTTCAATCAACCTGTGAATTTACTCAATCAGTCAGTCGGATAATTATTGTAAACATTTATATTGATAAAATCCAACATTATATTATATATAGACACTTACCTGTACGTAGCCGTAGGTCATGATTTTGACATGAGTGATCAGTTCGGCGGCTGAAAGAGAGGGTAAACTAGATTGGCCTAAATTATTAATGTCTCTTAAATACATTGTTACCTAAATGTGTCTATATCTATGCTGTCTTGCATCATTCCACATCACTTCTGGTACGAAAAGGTCATATAATCTTTTAAAATATTGTCTTTTAGGGCAATTTAAGTGGTCGACACATCGCTATACTTGTAATGAAGGGGTCCCAATGGAGGTATGGGGATCCTACAGTTACATTTCCTATTGGTGACCATGTTAACGTTTTGCACGATTATAAGAAAATGGGACCATAACAAATTCTGAAACTTCTTACCTGCTGTTATCGTCATCTCATTGACATGCTTGTTGAGTTTAGTCAAAATCACATAATAACTCTTAAAATGGCTGAACGTGCCATACCCGTCAATGTTGACCAATTTCTGCATGAATTATTATGAATTCGTGCCTTTATTTGTGGTGAAAAAATTGCCAAAAATTCTACCTGGTGAAATCATCTAAAAATCAACAGTTACACTGTCAACAGGTTCTACCAGCAAACCTGGCAATGTCCCTGCTCAAATGCACTTATGTCAAATGATATGAATTTTTAAAAAACTTCCTATATCCAAACTTACTATGCCCTACATTCATGCGTAACACACCAAGAAGTCTAACTGAGGCATGATCCCTATGATGCCTCAGTTAGACCATTCCACTGAAACAGCTCTGATGAGAGTACAACACGACATAGTGCGAAACCTCGATTCAGGACGGTGTGTTATGCTGGTTCTCCTGGACACGAGTGCAGCATTCGACACAATTAACATTGACATATTGTTGAACACTCTGGGTTCACGTTTCAACATCGGCGGCACGGCATTGGACTGGTTTAGGTCATACTTGACCGGCAGATCACAGTGTGTCACGGTTGGTTCGTCTTCTTCGATCACAACTCTGATTTACCATGGAGTTCCGCAAGGCTCAGTTCTAGGACCAGTGATGTTCAATATGTACACGACATCCATTGCGGATATATGTATGAAGAATCATGTGCTGTTCCATCGCTTTGCTGATGACACCCAACTATATGTCAGCTATAACCCCATGATGTCTGATGAGCTGGAAAACGCAAAACAGCTGATCATCCAGTGCATAACAGAAATACGAACATGGATGCTGTTACATCAATTGAAACTAAACAACGAGAAAACCGAGTTTATCGTGCTGCAGTCACCGCACAATCTGCGAGTCTATGGCAGCCCCAGCTTGGAGCTACCTGGGCTAACATTGACATCTACGGACGCAGTGAGAAATCTGGGCTGCTACTTTGATAGGCATATGCAATTGGATCGCCTCGTGTCCAGCTACTGCTCTTCGGCATATTACCATCTGCGACTGATCAGCAGAATCCGACACCTGCTGACGCGAGACGCGTGCCATGCCGCAATACGTTGTCTTGTGCTGAGTCGCCTCGACTACTGCAATGGTCTACTCCGTGGGCTGAACAATGGACTGACAAACCGACTCCAACGAGCACAAAACTCTGCCGCTCGCGTTATCAACCGTGTCAGACGGCGAGATCACGTCACACCGATTCTGCGATCGCTGCATTGGCTGCCGATCAAGATGAGAGTAACATTCAAGATCTGTACTTGCATGTATAAGATAATGCATGGCTTGGCCCCGGACTACCTCAATTGTGCGATAGCTCGCAACGCGCCTACTCGTGCATTGCGATCGGCGAGTGACACAACATTGCTCGCAGTGACGGTGCCGAGGAGAACGGTCGGAAGGTGCAGCTTTGCAGTGGCAGGTCCAACCATGTGGAACAGCTTGCCTAAGAGTGTGAGAACAACTGAGACATTGGCAGTTTTCCGAAAACAACTAAAAACTCACTTATTTCGTTCACACTACCTGCCTTGATGACACTGATTTGTATTCTATGACGCTGCTTGGTTTTAAATTGTTCGGTTTGAAATCGTATTTTTACACACTAATTTATTGTTTTATAATGATTTATCTTAGATTATTTATTTATTTTTACTTACTTATTTCTCTTAGATTACTTATTTATCTACCTTAGACTATTAATTTGATCTTATCTTATGTATTTAATTAGTCTATATTTTAGATTTGGTCAACACGTCATAGTAATGTGTTCTTATTTATCTTAGCTTATTTACTTTTTTATCTTAGCTTATTTATTGTTATCTTACCTTATGTATTTAGTGAATTTATATTTTAGATTTAGTCAACACATCATATTATTGTGAAGCGCTTTGATTGGTATTTAGTTAGCTAAAAAGCGCTATATTAAGAAACGGAATTATTATTATTATTATGATCTTCTGAAGTGTGCACTAACAATACCCCAGTAGGCAGTAGCATCAGAACCATCAAGGCAATTTCACTCACATGGCAGTGCAATGTTTGTTTAAAAAACAATAAAAGGAAAATGCAAGTTATATATTAAAATAGCCATTTGGGTTCTTTTCAGACCCAGCCCAAACAGCTATTTTCAGAGCCAACCAAGTTATTGCAAAAGAGTTGCTACTTTGTATGTGCTGTTTCTTGCCTATGTTTTAGTTTTCTCTTGTTGTAGGCACGGGCGTCTGTCAACAGGAATATTTTTAGGGAGAGCAAAATTTTTTTATCACATCTGCCATGTAATTTCGGACAAAAATCTTTACATTTACCAAATTGTCCACTTTTAATGGTAAGTTATGATATCATTGTATATAACAAATGTACTAAATTTATCTGATTTTTCTTGCTTGTTGTACCTTGTTAGCCCTTTTAACAGGTTCTGGCCCAAATATATGTGCATTTTAAATGCCTAATTTATTATTTTATTTAGCCAACACGTTTCACACAACTATTAAACAATGTGCTTGCTATGGCACACTTATTTTTTCTTTGACAAAAATCCAAATTGGGGGCATTGAGCAAATGCCCCTGCCCCCTCTAGGCTATTAGTCATATCGACATCAGCATAATAATTATGAAAATGTTATTGGATTATGTGATTTCGACAAGCCAAAAACAGTTGATTTGGGCAAGATTTAAAGATGGTTGCATGATAGTGATAATTTAAAAAATATATAACTTATTTTCCTTTTATTGTTTTTTTAGACAAACATTGCACTACTAGATATATGTGAGTGAAATCGCCTTGATGGTTCTGATGCTACTTCGGTATTGTTAGTGTGCATAATTTTTCGAAAGATCGCCATACCTTCATTACAAGTATAGTTATGTTTCGACCACTTAAATTGCCCTAAAAGACAATATTTTTTAAAGATTATGTACCCTTTTTGTTCCGGCAGTGATGTGGAATGATGCAAAGAATGCATTAGTGTCGAAAAATTTAGGTAAGAATGTATTTAAGAGATGTTAATAATTTAGGCCAATCTAGTTCATGTTTGTTTACCAAAGAGAGATTAAATATGGCCTGAAATAATGGAAATACAGGTATGTGTCTATATATAATATAATATTGGATTTTATCAAAATAAATGTTTACAATAATTATGTTAAACTGGCATATTGGCTCAGACCCAGTTAGTATGGTGCTTGCCTTGTGAACAGGAGCTACACTGGATTCTCTCATTAAAATTGGCTGCACAGTTCATCCACTAAATTTAAGTTGGAAATATTTGTCTTTCCATTGGATAGCTAGCTAGGTTCCTTTGATAGATATGTTGTGCTTTGTTACTTACTGTAATATGGCGGCACAATGGTGTAAGATGTGAGGTATAGGACCAAGACGGCAGTGCTTCCTTTGTTACTTACTGTAATATGGCGGCACAATGGTGTAAGATGTGAGGTATAGGACCAAGACGGCAGTGCTTCCTTTGTTACTTACTGTAATATGGCGGCACAATGGTGTGAGATGTGAGGTATAGGACCAAGACGGCAGTGCTTCCTTTGTTACTTACTGTAATATGGCGGCACAATGGTGTGAGATGTGAGGTATAGGACCAAGACGGCAGTGCTTCCTTTGTTACTTACTGTAATATGGCGGCACAATGGTGTGAGATGTGAGGTATAGGACCAAGACGGCAGTGCTTCCTTTGTTACTTACTGTAATATGGCGGCACAATGGTGTGAGATGTGAGGTATAGGACTAAGACGGCAGTGCTTCCTTCGTGAGGGGTGCTATCATAGGTCTAGTATTCTGTCTAGTCTGTTATATCAACGGGGCGTATTTATGGGAGACTATTTTGGGGTGTGACTATTGTGCGGATGATAATGACTATAGTGCAGATTAACCGTGTGAATGCAGACTATTTATATGTGTGCTCCACATTACGTTCCTCTCCATCATAAAAAGAACGGGATATATTATGAGAAATATATGTAAGTGGAATGTCATGTAAATAGTTGTACACTATTGAGGATTACAAAAATATATGCAGGTGTACAAAGAAATTATGATAACGATGTGGGAAATATGCACAATATTTTGTGTATTTCGATACTAACATTAGCTTTCAATTAAACCCGGACACTGATTGGTGTCTCAGGCTGTCCAAATGCATTCACACATATGTGCAAAAACCCTGACACAGACAGGTGTCTAAGGCTATCTAATGCATCCATAATTAGATCTAATCACCTGGCTGCCTAGAGGAAGCTCATCTATCTTCATATGTAATATTCCAAATTTATCCCTGCCAATAATAATATATAATATACATCCTATCAACCTATTCTATTAGTTTTACTTGAACGACTATCAACATCTCCTATTCCATGAACACCTGCCTCATTGAAATAAGACTGGAGATACTCAGTCATCCTGACCTTTCACCTGGGTACATTCTCCATTTGTCGTAGTCAATGACATAGACAGTGGTGTAGTTGCTGTCGGCTACCAATGTCATGATTTCCCCATAACAGTTCTCATCATCCAACAACTGCGCTACACACGGTGTACTAGCAAACAGTACACATACGTCATCATATTCGCTCTTTGAATGTGAGTAAAAGTCCTGAATTTTATCTATCAGAAGAGGAAGTTAAATCTTTGGTGATTTTGCTGATTGACACCAGAAGTTGCACGATGACACAAGGAGCATTATGTTCCAGCGTCTCACCTGGCTTTAAAGGTGTATCCGAGTAACTCACAGCATCCAACTATTTTTCATAAACAATACGGTCCAGTGTCACTGTGTCCTGTTTCTTTGTGGTGGCTGCCATCTGATCATCAACCATCTCCTGTGCTTCTGACATGCTGTAAAATCAACCATCTCCTGTGCTACTGACAGCAACTTGTGTCAAGTCAGTGTTGGCGATGTCATCGCTTTCATCAGCTTCAGAGTCCTCTGTTAAATTATCAACTCATAATGCAGTCGAAATATTCAGAACAAACATCAAGTTTCTTGAGAGGTAATTATGCTTAATATCATAATTAATCGTATCTCAGAATTTTGTATCGTGCAAACAAATAATACAATGTACTGAACAATCAAATCATATAGCACATATTTTACATTAATCAATTACATTATATGAATTGCCAATCTCAGGTTCTCAACCCTACAATTTCTTTTAATGGGTTTGCTAATAGCCAAGTGTCCATTACAGGATCATCTGTAGCATCGCAAGCACAGTAAGAATATCTCTCAAAGTAATTTATTCAGTCTCATTAACAAGCCTGTCACAAGTAATCTCGCTTTACTTTAGGACTTAGAGGCTCCTGCATAGGTCTAGAGAATCACGAGGCAGAGCACTCCACTTGGGTCAGATATCCATTCCTCCATCTTTTATTGATCAGCAATAGTAATCCAAACCAGCTGTTAATTGTTTATTTAAGGACTTGCTTTGAGTTAATGCAATTGATTTATTACTAATGAAATCAATAGATGCTTAGTAAAATGCACTGAGCCAGTGGCTGCATAGTACTTCATTACTCTGAGCAGGTATATATACCTGTTGAAACGTCGATTTTTGAGTTGCTGTTTTAACCAATGAGATTACAAACACTACTTTCTGAGGCCTACATACAGGAAATTAACTTTAATTGGTTGTGGCAGCATGTAGGATGAAGTCCAAGTGACTCATGTAGGATGAAGTCCTAATGACTCATGTAGGATGAAGTCCTAATGACTCATGTAGGATGAAGTCCTAATGACTCATCCATACATAGCTTGGGATAACTGGCACATTACCTTTGAACAGATCTATCTGGCAGGGGTACCGTATTACTACTACCACCCCTGGCTAGGGAGGATGTCTGCCAGGGGTACCGTATTACTACTACCACCCCTGGCTAGGGAGGATGTCTGCCAGGGGTACCGTATTACTACTACCACCCCTGGCTGGGGAGGATGTCTGCCAGGGGTACTGTATTACTACTACCACCCCTGGCTGGGGAGGATGTCTGCCAGGGGTACTGTATTACTACTACCACTCCTGGGTGGGGAGGATGTCTGCCAGAGGTACTGTATTACTACTACCACCCCTGGCTAGCGAGGATGTCTGCCAGGGGTACTGTATTACTACTACCACCCCTGGCTATGGAGGATGTCTGCCAGGGGTGCTGTATTACTACTACCACCCCTGGCTGGAGAGGCTGTATTACTACTACCACCCCTGGCTGGGGAGGATGTCTGCCAGGGGTACCGTATTACTACTACCACCCCTTGCTATGGAGGATGTCTGCCAGGGGTGCTGTATTACTACTACCACCCCTGGCTGGGGAGGATGTCTGCCAGGGGTGCTGTATTACTACTACCACTCCTGGGTGGGGAGGATGTCTGCCAGGGGTACTGTATTACTACTACCACCCCTGGCTAGGGAGGATGTCTGCCAGGGGTACTGTATTACTACTACCACCCCTGGCTGGGGAGGATGTCTGCCAGGGGTGCTGTATTACTACTACCACCCCTGGCTGGAGAGGCTGTATTACTACTACCACCCCTGGCTGGGGAGGATGTCTGCCAGGGGTGCTGTATTACTACTACCACCCCTGGCTGGGGAGGATGTCTGCCAGGGGTGCTGTATTACTACTGCCACCCCTGCTAGCTAGGGAGGATGTCTGCCAGGGGTGCTGTATTACTACTGCCACCCCTGGCCGGGGAGGATGTCTGCCAGGGGTACTGTATTACTACTACCACCCCTGGCTAGGGAGGATGTCTGCCAGGGGTGCTGTATTACTACTACCACTCCTGGGTGGGGAGGATGTCTGCCAGGGGTGCTGTATTACTACTACCACCCCTGGCTGGGGAGGATGTCTGCCAGGGGTACTGTATTACTACTACCACCCCTGGCTAGGGAGGATGTCTGCCAGGGGTACTGTATTACTACTACCACCCCTGGCTAGGGAGGATGTCTGCCAGGGGTACTGTATTACTACTACCACCCCTGGCTGGAGAGGATGTCTGCCAGGGGTGCTGTATTACTACTACCACTCCTGGGTGGGGAGGATGTCTGCCAGGGGCACTGTATTACTGCTACCACCCCTGGCTGGGGAGGATGTCTGCCAGGGGTACTGTATTACTACTACCACCCCTGGCTGGAGAGGATGTCTGCCAGGGGTACCGTATTACTACTACCACCCCTGGCTAGGGAGGATGTCTGTTAGGGGTACTGTATTACTACTACCACCCCTGGCTGGGGAGGATGTCTGCCAGGGGTACTGTATTACTACTACCACTCCTGGGTGGGGAGGATGTCTGCCAGGGGTACTGTATTACTACTACCACCCCTGGCTGGGGAGGATGTCTGCCAGGGGTACTGTATTACTACTACCACCCCTGGCTGGAGAGGATATCTGCCAGGGGTACCGTATTACTACTACCACCCCTGGCTAGGGAGGATGTCTGTTAGGGGTACTGTATTACTACTACCACCCCTGGCTGGGGAGGATGTCTGCCAGGGGTACTGTATTACTACTACCACTCCTGGGTGGGGAGGATGTCTGCCAGGGGTACTGTATTACTACTACCACCCCTGGCTGGAGAGGATGTCTGCCAGGGGTACTGTATTACTACTACCACCCCTGGCTGGGGAGGATGTCTGCCAGGGGTACCGTATTACTACTACCACCCCTGGCTAGGGAGGATGTCTGCCAGGGGTACTGTATTACTACTACCACTCCTGGGTGGGGAGGATGTCTGCCAGGGGTACCGTATTACTACTACCACCCCTGGCTGGAGAGGATATCTGCCAGGGGTACCGTATTACTACTACCACCCCTGGCTAGGGAGGATGTCTGCCAGGGGTACTGTATTACTA
Organism: Lamellibrachia columna; assembly: GCA_963662155.1. Lineage (NCBI taxonomy): Eukaryota > Metazoa > Annelida > Polychaeta > Sabellida > Siboglinidae > Lamellibrachia > Lamellibrachia columna. The sequence goes on along the minus strand of OY759270.1, from coordinate 4,005,187 downwards.
CTACCACCCCTGGCTGGAGAGGATGTCTGCCAGGGGTACTGTATTACTACTACCACTCCTGGGTGGGGAGGATGTCTGCCAGGGGTACTGTATTACTACTACCACCCCTGGCTGGGGAGGATGTCTGCCAGGTGCATATACCGTGGATAGCGCGCTGTACCTATTGATACTGAGGGAACTGCGTGTGTCACAAAACTTACTTATTCTTGTCATTTCTGGGGTGAGATAGTAAAGTGACCTGTAGGGGGGGGCATAATTCAATAGGCACATTGCTATAGAAAGTTGACCCCCGTAGAATGTTGACCCTGTTGCTAATTATTTATTGTTCAGACTGCAGTTTAAATATAACAGGTATGTATGTGTGTATGTACGTACGTACGTACGTACGTACGTACGTACGTACGTACGTATGTAAGTTTGATATACATTCTATTTATATTTTGGGTATGTATGTAGCACAATTTATATATATTTACATATATATATATATATACATATATATATACATATATATATATATATATATATATATATACATATATATATATATATATGTATCTATATATATATATATATATATAGATATATATATATATATATATATAAATAATAACACGATTAATCAGAATAATAAACATTTGATGTACTAAATATACCAATGTACCCGGTAAAACAGGTTTATGCAGGAATTTATTATATTTAACTAAATTAATAAATACCAAATGATTTTATTGCATTGATACTATGGTGTATATGCGTGAACAGTGAACAATTATTAACTAATTATCCCCATTTATGTTTTATGTACACCCTGTAGTTATATATATGCTACTAAGCAACCTATTATGTCTCCAAAGTTCTAAACTACTTATTATGTTTCAACATAATTGTTTAGGATGGGGGTCATAATTCTATAGTGTGGGTTACATTTCAATGGGCACATTGCTATAGAAAACTGACCCCAGGGTCACAATTTTATATAGAAAAGTGACACGGGGTTTTCTATTGGGTCACTTTTCTATGCCACACCAGGTGTGGCACACAAGACTCGCACAAAATCTTGCCAGTTCCTTCAACCTTGGATTCTCCTAGCCACTGTGTCCCACATCAGCCCAGCAGCCTTCAGTTCCCTCAATCCTGGGCTCTCCTTGTCACTGTGTCCCACGTCAGCTCAGAAGCCTTCAGTTCCCTCTGTGTTGGGCTAGCCTGGCTGCTGTGCCCCACATCTGCCCAGCAGCCTTCAATTCTCTCTGTATTGAGCTCTCCTGGCTGCTGTGCCCCAAGTAAGCCCAGCAGCCTTCAGTTCCCTCTGTCTTGGGCTCTCCTTCTTCTATGGTTTGTTTCGATGTCGTTTTTGGTTTGTCCCTTTTTTCTTCTCTTCTATCTTCTCCTTTTTTGTTTGATGTAAATGTTCTCATGTTTTATTGTTTAGTGGAGTCTGGTGATGGAGATGGGCTCAACCAGAAAACTGGTTGTATAATTTTGTCAAGCACCAAAAACTAGAATATTTGGCCATATCAAAAGGCATGATGGATTGGAGTCATGACAAAGTATGGAGAAGAACATCACATGTGTTATGAATGGTGACAGTGACTGGTAGATTAGCTGGAGGATATATAAGGATATATAACAGGATATACAAATTGAACAAGAAGGGGTGCTAAGTGTAACATTTTAACAGTATTAAACAAATAAACCAAACATGTTATTTTGATGCAATACTTTTGAAAGTACTAAGAAAAGTCACAATACTGTATTGCAAATAAAACAATTTATTGCAAATTGCAATACTCAACACTGAGCAGTACCATGGTACTGCGCCCATACCTGATTTCCACAATAAAGAATGTATCTGCAGTAGTGCCAGTTACTTCTATAAGCCTACTTGCATGTGACGAGTGATGTTTATAAGAATGAAACTGTTCTACTTGCAGCCACACAGGTACACAGCCACACAGGTACACAGCCACACAGGTACACAGGTACACAGCCACACAGGTACACAGCAACACAGGTACACAGCCACACAGGTACACAGCCACACAGGTACACAGCCACACAGGTACACAGACACACAGCCACACAGGTACACAGGTACACAGCCACACAGGTACACAGCCACACAGGTACACAGCCACACAGGTACACAGCCACACAGGTACACAGCCACACAGGTACACAGCCACACAGGTACACAGCCACACAGGTACACAGCCACACAGGTACACAGCCACACAGGTACACAGCCACACAGGTACACAGACACACAGCCACACAGGTACACAGGTACACAGCCACACAGGTACACAGCCACACAGGTACACAGCCACACAGGTACACAGCCACACAGGTACACAGCCACACAGGTACACAGCCACACAGGTACACAGCCACACAGGTACACAGCCACACAGGTACACAGCCACACAGGTACACAGCCACACAGGTACACAGCCACACAGGTACACACATGCCAAGTGATAGGCCTAACCCATAGCTGGCAGATTAATGACGGTCACAATCATGTGACATTTAAACAAAAAGGGTCAAAGGGTCTCGCTTGCTACAATGTATGTCACTTAGCAGACAAACATTGTAGCAACCATCTACCTAGGTAATGGCAAAAGTGTTCTAAATAACTATAATGTCACTGTGACAGCAGACAATATATATAGTTATATAGAACACTGTTTCCATTATCATCAATTAACTACCTTCATGTTTACATTGTAAATGTATGTTATCTTCAAGATATCTCATTTATAGGGTTACACTCTTTGTCCTCCCTCTATTTCACTACATGCAAATTGATTCTACATTAAATGATTCCACCAAACCCTTGATCCCTGCAAACAATTGTACTAGTTACCAGTTCAAGCCATAATCATTTTAAGCCAGTAAATTCACAATGAAAGTGTCAATCATCAGTTAACTATACCCATAACATGTCTTTGTTGCTCTCACAAAGGACATGGCCATAGTTAACTATACCCATAACATGTATTTGTTGCTCTCACAAAGGACATGGCCATAGTTAACTATACCCATAACATGTATTTGTTGCTCTCACAAAGGACATGGCCATAGTTAACTATACCCATAACATGTATTTGTTGCTCTCACAAAGGACATGGCCATAGTTAACTATACCCATAACATGTCTTTGTTGCTCTCACAAAGGACATGGCCATAGTTAACTATACCCATAACATGTATTTGTTGCTCTCACAAAGGACATGGCCATAGTTAACTATACCCATAACATGTCTTTGTTGCTCTCACAAAGGACATGGCCATAGTTAAATATACCCATAACATGTCTTTGTTGCTCTCACAAAGGACATGGCCATAAAATACTAGCTGAGTCTTTTTCTGGAGAAGTAGGGGATTATGTCAGGTTACCAGTCAGACAGTCTGCACAGGTATAAATGCAGTTACTGCTCACACAGAAAACACATTTAAAAATACTGAAATGTGATATAACCAAAATACCTGCTTTATTTGACCTTATGTCACAGTTGATATAGTATGAAAGCACCTAATAACCTAAAGTTGTGAAACGTCTTTGTCAGAAAACAAAGAGATAAATATAGATTTGTAGGACGTTTCATTATTTCCTTCAACAAAGCATGACGCTCCAAGAGCTAAAGCATACCACAACATTGGCTGTTATCAGTGTTTAGAGCAACTCGTATATCACTCAGGCTTGATTCTGTACTGGGCATTGCTCAGTCATTGTACAAACTGTTATTGTTACAGCATTAAATGTTCTACATGAAACAAATATCTGGCTGTCTAAAATGGTAAGTTCTTAAACAAAACACACACATTACTGACAAGTAATTTGAGAACATTTCTGAACATTTTAATATGGTTCACAAATTTGTGTTGACACAGCCAAATGCTTGGTTATTACATTAGTAGCTTTGCTGTGCCATAGCAGAGGGTCCATTGTCCTCAGGTAGAATGTTGACACATTGCCTGGGTGTGTATTGTGAGATCTGAGGAGGACCAGTACAATGCATGTAATTATCATCAAATGACTCGGTAGGCAGTAGGCTGAGCCAATTTAGTTCCTTGCAGAATGGCCTAAGTGACAACTTTAAGGTCCCTCCTCAATGTAAGAATGGCATAAGTGACAACTTTAAGGTCCCTTATCGATGCAAGAATGGCCTAGGTGACAACTTTAAGGTCCCTTATCGATGCAAGAATGGCCTAGGTGACAACTTTATGGTCTCTCCTCAATGCAAGAATGACCTAAGTGACAACTTTATGGTCCCTCCTCAATACCAGAATGGCCTAGGTGACAACTTTAAGGTCCCTCCTCAATGCAAGAATGGCCTAGGTGACAACTTTATGGTCCCACCTCAATGCAAGAATGGCCTAAGTGACAACTTTGTGATCCCTCCTCAATGCAAGAATGGCCTAGGTGACAACTTTAAGGTCCCTCCTCAATGCAAGAATGGCCTAGGTGACAACTTTATGGTCTCTCCTCAATGCAAGAATGGCCTAGGTGACAACTTTATGGTCCCTCCTAAATGCAGTGTTTTACTCATCTCGTTTTAGAACCATTTTGCAAGAAATCAAACATCTATGATCCTATAAACTATTAAATTATTTTTGACCAGATGTGGCCAACATTTGGCGAAAAAGGGCAAAGTTTCTGTGGCTGCATGTAGATGCTATGACATGAGGTTCTTTACACTTTCACAAATTATTTGCCCTTTTATTCAATCGACTACGCATTTTACTCATAGAATAATAGTGCACTACACATTATATGAATGCCAACAAACCTGATTTGTGATGGGACTAAATTAATCATGAAAGGAGTTGTAATAGACAAGAGTTTTCTGAGTAGGCATGGTAATGGAGCCAGGGTGTCTGTGTTAACAAGGACACAAACCATGGAGCCAGGGTGTCTGGGTTAACAAGGACGCACAGCCTGGAGCCAGGGTGTCTGGGTTAACAAGGACGCACACCCTGGAGCCACGGTGTCTGGGTTAACAAGGATGCAGAGCCTGGAGCCAGGGTGTCTTGGTTAACAAGGATGTACACCCTGGAGCCAGGGTGCCTGTGTTTTAACAAGGACGCACACACTGGAGCCAAGGTGTCTGGGTTAATAGAGACACACCTCTGGGTTAACAAGGTTTCACTATACTCTGTCATAGACATGTCTGGGTTAACAAGGTTTCACTGTACTCTGTCACAGACATATCTGGGTTAACAAGGTTTCACTGTACTCTGTCATAGACATGTCTGGGTTAACAAGGTTTCACTGTACTCTGTCACAGACATGTCTGGGTTAACAAGGTTTCACTGTACTCTGTCATAGACATGTCTGGGTTAACAAGGTTTCACTGTACTCTGTCATAGACATGTCTGGGTTAACAAGGTTTCATTATACTCTGTCACAGACATGTCTGGGTTAACAAGGTTTCACTGTACTCTGTCATAGACATGTCTGGGTTAACAAGGTTTCACTGTACTCTGTCATAGACATGTCTGGGTTAACAAGGTTTCACTGTACTCTGTCATAGACATGTCTGGGTTAACAAGGTTTCACTGTACTCTGTCATAGACATGCCAGATAGAGCCAGTGTAATGCTAATGATAACATAGAGAGTACCTTTGGGAAGAGAAACACCAGATGGGCAAAGTGGTGTCTATTGGGATAGGCTGGTGTGGGACAAATGTAGCTCACAAGCATGAGGAAGTATAAATATCTTATAAAGCAGTGTGTTCCTGCAACTGTATATAAAATTACATTTGTGTGGCCTCGATGCGCCTGTGTGATCACTGGTCTGTAGAGTAGTTTAGTTTCTGCATTTGCAGAGAGAAGCTGTTGTAAATGGGCCTTACACATGGTGTCAGTGCCGCTCAGCACCAAGTCAATCTTCCTCATGTGTAAGTTCTCTTGTGCAGTTGATTTTATTTCAGGTTAAGTTCTTTGAGTTTTCTCTGTGTGGCACTAGCTCGTGGTCTGAATTCAAAAGTTTACTCTGTGTGGCACTAGCTCGTGGTCTGAATTCAAAAGTTTTCTCTGTGTGGCACTAGCTCGTGGTCTGAATTCAAAAGTTCATTGAGTTTTCTCTGTGTGGCAGTAGCTCTTGGTCTGAATTCAAAAGTTTTCTCTGTGTGGCACTAGCTCGTGGTCTGAATTCAAAAGCACTAACTGATGGTACTGTGATGTTTCCTTGGATATGAAACAATAACCGTCTATGTGGATTAGCCTCCAGGCAAGTTGATACTAATACCGGTGTAGTTGTTACTAATACTGTTGACACACCAAACACTGTCATTAGTTGCAATGATTGCAACTGATAGGAGTGCTTGGTGTGTCACCAAAATGTTCAGAGCTATTGGTTGCAGTCGATAGCAAGTATACTACCTGCTCGCATGCAGGTCGTAAAACTGCTATTGGTTAACTTGCAACTGATATCGATGCGGTGTATATACTGCGCTAGCTCCCTATCAACAGGGCCTCGTTTTGATGCAAGTCACTCGGTCACACAACCATAATCACATACAAGATTTAAAAAGATTGCTATCCAAGTCAAAGGCCCAGATGGCAAGTGGACAAAGAAGCCATTGGCTTATCGAGAGTCTAACAGTTTTAATCTATGTGTAATCTGCCCTCCTGAGATATGTGTCAACCTTGTTTTTAAAGCATATTCATGCTGCTAGCAGTTACACAATCTATAGATAATTGGTTCCATTCATTGATTTTACTTTTGGTGTCTTCCATTGCTAATTCGGTCCAGTTCAAGGTTATTCCTGGTTAAACTTCTGGTGTTGACAATGATTATTTATAGATCAGTGATTTCACTTGTATCGCTACAAATTATGCAATGTGTCAATAGTAGAAAAGACATGATAGAAGATTTCTAATCTATTTATTATTACTTCAGAGGTATTTTTGGATGAACTCTGATATAGGAACTTGTTGGTGGTCTGCACAAATGCTTAATGTATAATATCAAAGAATTGTTATTTTATTGTTATATTATTGTCTATAATATTACACTGTAATTATAATCTTGTTATTAGGCAACATTGTAAATCATATAAAATTATGTCTTTAGAACAACTTTACATGTATATATGTATATGTATATGTAATGTATATGTATATATATATATATATATATATATATATATATATATATATATATATATATATATATATATATATATATATATATATATACATATATACATATATACATATATGTATATATATGTATATATATATGTATATATATATGTATATATATATGTATATATATATGTATATATATATATATATATATATATATATATATATATATATATATATAAACAATAATACTTTTATTATTAGTGGGAATTTGGTCTCATAGAGGTGCCTAGACTGGCACTGCTTGACTGACCCATTGAGTGGTGAGCCTACAGCAGTGACAACAGTGTCCACACAGTGTGGCCATTGAGTGGTGAGCCTACAGCAGTGACAACAGTGTCCCACACAGCGTGGCCATTGAGTGGTGAGCCTACAGCAGTGACAACAGTGTCCACACAGTGTGGCCATTGAGTGGTGAGCCTACAGCAGTGACAACAGTGTCCACACAGTGTGACCATTGAGTGGTGAGCCTACAGCAGTGACAACAGTGTCCACACAGTGTGGCCATTGAGTGGTGAGCCTACAGCAGTGACAACAGTGTCCACACAGTGTGGCCATTGAGTGGTGAGCCTACAGCAGTGACAACAGTGTCCACACAGTGTGACCATTGAGTGGTGAGCCTACAGCAGTGACAACAGTGTCCACACAGTGTGGCCATTGAGTGGTGAGCCTACAGCAGTGACAACAGTGTCCACACAGTGTGGCCATTGAGTGGTGAGCCTACAGCAGTGACAACAGTGTCCACACAGTGTGACCATTGAGTGGTGAGCCTACAGCAGTGACAACAGTGTCCACACAGTGTGGCCATTGAGTGGTGAGCCTACAGCAGTGACAACAGTGTCCACACAGTGTGACCATTGAGTGGTGAACCTACAGCAGTGACAACAGTGTCCACACAGTGTGGCCATTGAGTGGTGAGCCTACAGCAGTGACAACAGTGTCCACACAGTGTGGCCATTGAGTGGTGAGCCTACAGCAGTGACAACAGTGTCCACACAGTGTGGCCATTGAGTGGTGAGCCTACAGCAGTGACAACAGTGTCCCACACAATGTGACCATTGAGTGGTGAGCCTACAGCAGTGACAACAGTGTCCACACAGTGTGGCCACTGAGTGGTGAGCCTACAGCAGTGACAACAGTGTCCACACAGCGTGGCCACTGAGTGGTGAGCCTACAGCAGTGACAACAGTGTCCCACACAGTGTGGCCATTGAGTGGTGAGCCTACAGCAGTGACAACAGTGTCCACACAGTGTGACCATTGAGTGGTGAGCCTACAGCAGTGACAACAGTGTCCACACAGTGTGGCCATTGAGTGGTGAGCCTACAGCAGTGACAACAGTGTCCCACACAATGTGACCATTGAGTGGTGAGCCTACAGCAGTGACAACAGTGTCCACACAGTGTGGCCACTGAGTGGTGAGCCTACAGCAGTGACAACAGTGTCCCACACAGTGTGGCCATTGAGTGGTGAGCCTACAGCAGTGACAACAGTGTCCACACAGTGTGGCCATTGAGTGGTGAGCCTACAGCAGTGACAACAGTATCCACACAGTGTGGCCATTGCTGTGATATTGAACCAGCTGTCAGAAAACTGACACAATAAAAAACTGGTCTGTCAAGTCTATAACAACATTAATGTTGTAGTGCTTCTGGAGCTGACATTCAGCCCTGGGCATCCAGAGTCTGTCACCTGAGAACCATGGCTGCTGAGTCATATATCATGTGGGTAATCAGTCAGAATGGCTCTGGGGGTGGTCTCAGAAGTCAGGACATTTTGTTAATTATAGCACCCAGAGAAAGGGGCATGGCAAGAGGTGTATTGACATTATGTGTTGGTTTATTATCTAAATTGTATAATTTATTATGATGTATTTCCTGACCAAATTAACTTATGAAACATAGTCACGTATAATATACAACATAAGGTGCTTCCAGTCAGTAATGTTGCAAACATAGACCATAGAGTTATATCATTAATAATTTCCCTGAAGACTAACATGTTGTGTTCTATTTATGTGTGTGCTTGTGACACTAAAACTCATCATGTTTGTATTTCTAAAATACTAATTGTCATATAAGTGTGTGTTGATGACTAGTTTCAAGGAGTGTTTACATGATTACATGATACATCATGATACATCATGATACATCATGATACGTCATGATATGTCATGGTATGTCATGCCCCTGCTGTGTGCACTGTAGCATGGTAAAGGGGTCACATCAATACAGTAATAATCCTTGTGCAGTCAACTATATTTCTACATCAGCCAATCTGTCACCACGTATTACATGATCAACACTGCATGTTTTGAGTTGCACTTTGGCTTCCTTTTCTTTGAAGGAAGATTCAGTAGCTTGTACCCTGAAGTAGTCTTGTGACACCGACTCACCAGACAATGGCAATATAACCCTCCTTTAAATTGACATAATATGCAGTGTAAACATTTCAGATATTGTATCATGTGTCCCTGTAGTGTGCACAAAGATAGACACAAAGCACAGTTCTCATGCAGAGCTCCTTCGGACCCATGCTGTAATGCAAAGGCAAAAAGCAGTATCGACAAAGAAGTCAAAATGAGATAAATCGCTTTTAAAATTTTTGCTCTGCCAAAATGTTGCAGTTACTGCATATTTCAACCTGCTTTGACTCTACACTAGAATAACCAAACTTTGATAAAGAATAGAGCAGATATGGCACGAGTCCGATTGTCATCAATAGTTACTGCCTTTTGTCTTTGCATGGCAACATGCATCTAGTACAGCAGACTTGACTGGTAGTCCACCAGTTTGCCCGGTGTGGCAGGGTATGTTCCCCTGAAGGGTACCCTGGGTATCTTCCTGGTAATCCACCAGTTTGCCTGGTAGTCAACCGGTTTGCCTGGTAGTCAACTGGTTTGCCTGGTAGTTCGCCGGTTTGCCCAGTAGTATGCTGGTTTGCCCGTTAGTCTGCCGGTCTGCCTGGTAGTACACTGGTTTGCCTGGTAGTAAACTGGTTTGCCTGGTAGTCCACCTGTTTGCTCGGTAGTACACTGGTTTGCCTGGTAGTCCACCTGTTTGCTCGGTAGTACACTGGTTTGCCTGGTAGTCCACCTGTTTGCTCGGTAGTACACTGGTTTGCCTGGTAGTCCACCTGTTTGCTCGGTAGTACACTGGTTTGCCTGGTAGTACACTGGTTTGCCTGGTAGTCCACCTGTTTGCTCGGTAGTACACTGGTTTGCCTGGTAGTCCACCTGTTTGCTCGGTAGCACACTGGTTTGCCTGGTAGTCCACCTGTTTGCTCGGTAGTACACTGGTTTGCCTGGTAGTCCACCTATTTGCTCGGTAGTACACTGGTTTGCCTGGTAGTCCACCTGTTTGCTCGGTAGTACACTGGTTTGCCTGGTAGTCCACTGGTTTGCTCGGTAGTACACTGGTTTGCCTGGTAGTCCACCTGTTTGCTCGGTAGTCTGCCTCAACTGGTTTGCCTGGTATTCCACCTGTTTGCTCGGTAGTCTGCCTCAACTGGTTTGCCTGGTAGTCCACCTGTTTGCTCGGTAGTCTGCCTCAACTGGTTTGCCTGGTAGTCTGCCAGTTAGCCCTTTAGTCCACCGGTTTGCAGTTGAAACTGAACCCAATCTTGTGACTGGGAGGAGGGGAGGGGAGACAGGTGGAGGAGACAGGTGGAGGAGACAAGAAAAGGAAAACAAATTGTGGACCAGTGTAAATGCCAGCATCACAACTACCTGTTCTGTTAAAAGTTAAAACTTCCTTTGTTTGAAAATGTCCTGTGTGTTTAAGAATACCCTGTGTGTTTAAGAATACCCTGTGTGTTTAAGAATGTCCTGTGTGTTTAAGAATGCCCTGTGTGTTTGAGAATGTCCTGTGTGTTTAAGAATACCCTGTGTGTTTAAGAATGCCATGTGTGTTTAAGAATGCCCTGTGTGTTTGAGAATGTCCTGTGTGTTTAAGAATACCCTGTGTGTTTAAGAATGCCCTGTGTGTTTAAGAATGCCCTGTGTGTTTGAGAATGTCCTGCGTATTTGAGAATGTCCTGTGTGTTTGATAATGTCCTGTGTGTTTGAGAATGTCCTGTGTATTTGAGAATGCCCTGTGTATTTGAGAATGTCCTGCGTATTTGAGAATGTCCTGTGTGTTTGAGAATGTCCTGTGTATTTGAGAATGCCCTGTGTGTTTAAGAATGTCCTGTGTGTTTAAGAATGCCCTGTGTGTTTGAGAATGTCCTGTGTATTTGAGAATGTCCTGTGTGTTTAAGAATGCCCTGTGTGTTTGAGAATGTCCTGTGTATTTGAGAATGCCCTGTGTGTTTGAGAATGTCCTGTGTGTTTAAGAATACCCTGTGTGTTTAAGAATGCCATGTGTGTTTAAGAATGCCCTGTGTGTTTGAGAATGTCCTGTGTATTTGAGAATGTCCTGTGTGTTTGATAATGTCCTGTGTGTTTAAGAATGCCCTGTGTGTTTAAGAATGTTCTGTGTGTTTGAGAATGTCCTGTGTGTTTAAGAATGCCCTGTGTGTTTAAGAATGTCCTGTGTGTTTAAGAATGTCCTGTGTGTTTAAAAATGCCCTGTGTGTTTCGGAGACAGATGTGCCGGGATGGGTGAGAGGACTCCAACTGAGGACACATATTCATCGCCCGGGTGTAGCGGTGAGGGGGTGGGTGAGGTTGTCGACAACGGCTGTGAATACATGTCTCGGCTAGCCCTACTCTATAACAACCCCAAGTTCAGTGACATCAGACTCAACGTCGCTGGGCAGTGCATTTTCCATGCCCACAAGCTGCTGCTTGCAACGGCCAGCGATGTCTTTGAGTAAGTGGCAACCACAGTCTCCGATGCTATGGAAAAAGTTGCGCCTTAGCATAGTTTTTTGCTACAAAGTTATGTTCTGAGAGTGGTTTCACTGTCATAACTGTAGCACTACTAGCAGACAGCTTCAGGAAATGTTACAGTAGTCTTTGCTTTATTAAGGGTAGCATTCAGAGAAGCAGACTTCAAAACCACTTTAGTGGTGATGCGTTATCATCTTGTTCTGTAGGCAAATGTTGGCAAACAAAAGATAACATGCTGTGTTGATGTAGAAAGTCTGTTGATAGTAGTGATAAGAAAAGGTGAAGTTTGTTGTTGTAGGCAGCCACTGTAAGTTGAGTGGCATGTTGTTGTTGTTGTATACATGTGTTGTTGTTGCAGACAGATGTTGACCAATGAGAGTTGGCTGGACAGAGAACAGCGTGAGTTGTTGCTGCAGGAACCTGATGACTGTGTTGCTGTGTTTGGAGACTTCATCAGGTAAATCATCAGTGCATGCACACATGTATGTAACTCATACACACATGTATGTAACTCATACACACATGTATGTATGCTCATACACACATGTATGTATGCTCATACACACATGTATGTATGCTCATACACACATGTATGTACACTCATACACACATGTATGTACACTCATACACACATGTATGTACACTCATACACACATTTATGTACGCTCATACACACATGTATGTACGCTCATACACACATGTATGTACGCTCATACACACATGTATGTACGCTCATACACACATGCAGTGTACACTCATACACACTTGTATGTACACTCATACACACATTTATGTACACTCATACACACATGCAGTGTACACTCATATGCACATGTATGTACACTCATACACACATGCAGTGTACACGCATACACATGTATGTAGTATGTACACTCATACACACATGTATGTACACTCGTAAACACATGTATGTACACTCATACAAACCTGATACTGTGTTGCTGTGTTTGGAGACTTCATCAGGTAAATCATCAGTGCATGCATGTATGTACACTCATACACACATGTATGTACACTCATACACAGATGTATGTACACTCATACACACATGTATGTATGCTCATACATATTTATGTACACTCATACACACACATGCAGTGTACACTCGTACACACATGTATGTACACTCATACACACATGTATGTACACTCATACACACATGCAGTGTACACTCATACACACATGTATATACACTCATACACACTTGTATGTACATACATACACACATGTATGTACACTCATACACACATGCAGTGTACATGGAAGTGCATGCTTACTGCATGCATGTGCATGTGTGTACAGAAGACGCACATCACATACCCCTGTACTGGAAACTGCAAATAGCACAAACAACATAACAGTTTATGTCGAGTATATATTTTCTTTCCTCAAAGTTTGGGAATATAATTCACAGTAAACTATGTAACTAGAAGTTGTTTGATTTTACACCTTATTTCATCACAACAGTCTGCTCAAAAATCTTTCCAAGTTTCTTCAGATCAGAAGGCACATAACTGGATACACATTAATCTTACAAATGACATGAAAGATTTATGCCATTTAGAGCTACTACATTGTTACGCATAGAAACAATACATTTTACATAGGATTGGGTGAAAAGCATATCCTTTGTGTGGCATCACAAGAAAATGGTGTACTATTACCTGATGTGAAGATCACATATCTGTCACTTTACCTTTGCAGATTCATTAACACGGCAGTGTGTAAGTTTTCTGATGTGTCGTTTCGCCATACAGGTATATTTACAGCGGCAAGGTGTTGCTAACGATCGACACAGTCCTTGGTCTGCTAGTGTTAGCTGACAAATACAACGTCTCCGACCTGAAGCAGTGCTGTGTCACCTACATGAACAGCCACCTAGTGAGCACGCCATGCGACAACAAGGCCGTGCAGTGGTTCCAGTATGCGAACGCGTGCGTCTGCGAGCCACTGCAACAGTCATGTGTCGATTACATCGTACTAAACATGGACACAGTGACACTGTCCCCTGACTGGGTCTGTCTTGAGACGGAACACCTCGAGATGTTTCTGCAGCGATCTGATCTAGTCATTCACAGTGAGCATGCTCTGTTGATGGCTGTAATTGAGTGGCTGCGAGCAAAGCATCGTCTACACAAACTACGCGAAAATCTCACTCGGGTCCTACCTTATGTCCGCTTTCCCATGATCCTTCCAGAACATCTGTCAAAGTTCGAAGAGTCTGATTTTGGACAGGAGCACCGGGATATCTTCGCACCGTATCTGCTTGTTGCGTATCGCTACCATGCACTGTCGATCCGCGGTTGCAAGGATCATGCGTGGGAAGTTCCGCTTATGCAGTTCCGCTACCGCAACTACACGGACGACAGCTACTCCATCTTCGTTGACATTGTACGCAAAGGCTTCAAGAGCTGTCCCCGCGTCAGCAGTAAGGTGGAGCGACCATTGAATCTACCGGCACACATTGGGAACCCAGCGCAGGACCGTCAGTGTAAGATGAAGGTTGTCTTCTACCCCCACGGATACTACGTGACGTCATTCTGGCAGGGACAACTCAATATCAGCAAGGCAACCGATGACACAAAGTTGATCGTGTCTCATCGTGGCGGAATGGAAGTTCGTGAAGTCGAGATCAGCGTTGTTGTGTATGCGATACACAACCAGGTTAAGCACGCCAAGTATGTGATTACTGAGCCGCACATCTTCGAGACGCATGGCACATTCGAGATGGAGAATATTGTCAGACTGAGTGAACTGCGGGCCGATGAGTCACCTTTTCTCATTGACGACACCCTCCACTTGAGGGTATTTATACGACCTGTCAACTTTCAGAAACCACTCACTTGAATTCTGTTCAGGGTTTTACTGCATGTGTTGACCAGTGTGGCCCACTTGCCAAACATGAACTCAGACTGGTGTGGCCCGCTTGCTAAACATGAACTCGGGCTGGTGTGGCCTGCTTGCTAAACATTAACTCGAGCTGGTGTGGCCCGCTTGCTAAACATGAACTCGGGCTGGTGTGGCCTGCTTGCTAAACATGAACTCAGGCTGGTGTGGCCCGCTTACTAAACATGAACCCGGGCTGGTGTGGCCTGCTTGCTAAACATGAACTGGCCTGCTAGCTAAACAGGCTAAGAGTCTAAATGTTTCCTAACCAACAGAAAGGAAGGGAATCTCTTGGTTCGTGTTTAGGGTGCACTAAATCTCTTGTTTACTGCAAGATCTTGCAAGCTATTTAGTGGAGTGTTTATAGCTTGGCAGCCATGTTAGTTGCAGGTAATGCGTGTTACACATGCCACCTGTGTCACTGTGAAGTCTACTCCCTAGTGTCTTCTTGTTGCTAGGCAACACGGATTTGCGTCATTGCTAGTTGTTGGCTTTAGATGTTGTTATCAATGATGTTGAGCATAATAACCTTTTTACATTCAGTAAGTCATCCTGATGTGTAGTATTTATTGCATTTTTCATGTTATTTAATCATATACCACAATGCCATATTCTTTTTTAGAATTCTTGCATGGTAAAGATGGAAACAATGCAACTGTTATTTGTATGATAGACTGATTAGATTAAGAGACAATTTATTATTATTCTTTTTTCTTTTGAAACATCTTGATACTTTGGCATTGATTATGCTGTAGTTAGTGACATAATTGAACACACAATCATTTCCAAAGGCATCTTGCCATAAGCCATACTGTACTAAATATATTTAAACAACTATTAAGGTTAACTGACTTTCAACATGTCAACAGCCACTGTCGGTGGCAACTGATAATATTGAAAAGGAGTTCACTTTAATTGTCGTGTAAAAAAGGGAAAATTTATGTATATTAATTTATTTCCCCAACTACATGAACATATTGTACTGCGCTTACATAAGGCAACCAGTACGTACCGGTATTGTCTTGTTTCAACAGCAACCAGTACGTACCGGTATTGTCTTGTTTCAACAGCAACCAGTACGTACCGGTATTGTCTTGTTTCAACAGCAATCAGTACGTACCGGTATTGTCTTGTTTCAACAGCAACCAGTACGTACCGGTATTGTCTTGTTTCAACAGCAACCAGTACGTACCGGTATTGTCTTGTTTCAACAGCAACCAGTACGTACCGGTATTGTCTTGTTTCAACAGCAACCAGTACGTACCGGTATTGTCTTGTTTCAACAGCAACCAAAAGTTTGACACTGAACCTTCAATATGAATACAGCTAACATGACACATTAACCTGTGTAATGTTTAAATTTTCTTATGGAATGTAAACAGGTATTTATTGACATGTATTGTAGCCACACGTGTATAAGTTATTGCGACTGACCACTGCCAGGTATGGGGTTATCACATTTCACGTATTATTCCAGGGACAATTAGTTGTGTAATGCGGAGACAGTGTTAGAGATGAAAAGGATCATTCCCAGTAAGGCAGATAGATGGTTTCTTTAATAACGAGTGACAGCCTTGTGATCTCAACATGTATTGTGCTTTATGTTGTTATAAACATGCATTACGTGTGATATGAGACTGTTTCTGTTTGCAAACTTGACATGACAGGTTATAATACGCAATTGCTTAATGGTTAAACAACCAATTAATCTACTGGTAATTTACAGACCTGTTTAATCCACTTCTGACTATATTTATTTACTACATTCATACTTACATTATGTATACGCATAAGATTTTGTTCGTTTTTCATGATGCATGCCATATTTATTATATTATACAAACATTGTAATGCAATCGATGTTGTTGTTTGGATGTTTCTTAATGATCATACATCGCAATAAACAAGTGTAGCAAGACAGTGTTTGCTTTTTATTTACAAAACGAACTCGGGCTGGTGTGGCCCACTTACAAAACTCGTCCAATGGTGTCTAGTTAGATAGTTAATATGTAAATGATGTATATATAAAACGGACAGACACAAATATTTTACTTATGGACACTAAATTTCCATTTTCCCTTGACTGGTTTAATTTATTGCAGTCTCACCCTAACATTTCTGTAGTTGTTGATGAGGTACTCATCGACCAATGTCATTTGTTGTTGTTGATGACGTACTCATCAACCAATGTCATTTGTAGTTGTTGATGATGTGCTCATCAAATCAACCAATGTCATTTAGATGTTCTAGGCACATTATCTTCATTTGTAGTTGCTGAGGACATATTCATGATAGAGCCTCATGTCACATTTGTTCGGGAAGTTTGCCCCTTGGATGCCTCGCTTCGCATACGTGTTGTACATGTCCCGTGACCTTGGGCTGACCTTGGGAGGCACCACATGATACGAACTGTCCAATGGGAATGTACTCATCTGTATGCTGTATAAAGAGACAGAAACATATTTCATATTTTAACAAGATTTAACAAGATTTGCCATCCAAGCCAAAGGCCCAGATGGCAAGTGGACAAGGAAGCCATTGGCTTATCGAGAGTCCAACAATGTTCATCTACTTATAACCCGCCCTCATGAGATATGTGTCTACCTTATTTTTAAACATATTCACGCTGCTAGCAGTTACACAATCTGTAGACAATTTGTTCCATTCATTTATTGTCCTCTGTGAGAACGAGTGCTTCCTGATGTCCAATCTACATTGATCCTTTACTAATTTTACCTCATGTCCTCTAGTTCTGCTATCCTTCTTGAGTGAGAAAAACATATTTCTATAAATATTTTCATACCCATTCAATATCTTAAAAACTTCAATCTGATCTCCTCTTAACCTCCTTGTCTCTAGAGTTGTTAAACCACATTCTTTCAGGCATTCTTCATAACTAAGGTCTCTCAGTTCTGGAATCATTTTAGTTGCTCTCCTTTGTATGCGTTCAAGCGTATCTATATCCTTCTTACGATATGGTCTACATGCTTGTATACAGTATTCTAAATGAGGTCTAACTATTGCTTTATAAAGAGGTATAATTAACTTTTTTCCCTTGTATGTTATGTTTCTTCTAATCAATCCAAGAATTTGATTACCCTTTGAAGCTGCAATACCACACTGCTCTGAAACTTCCATATCAGCGCTTATTGTAACTCCTAAGTCCTTTTCTTTTACAGTAGTACCCAGAACAGTATCTCCCATTTTATAGTTTACATTCAAGTTCCCATGTCCTGTATGTAGGCATTTACATTTCCCAAAATTGAACAACATCTGCCATTTCTCAGACCATTTCACTAATCTGTCTAGATCGTTTTGTAAATGTTGTTTATCACCATCAGTATAAACTTTTCTAAACAGTTTTGTGTCATCTGCAAATTTAAGTACGTTACTTGTTATACTGTCGTCCAAGTCATTGATATAAATTAAGAATAATATAGGTCCTAATACTGATCCTTGAGATACCCCACTCAAAACCGATTTCCAATTTGAAACTTCTCCATCTACTACAACTCGTTGTCTACTGTCAGTCAGCCATTGTTCTATCCAGTCAGTTATGCTATCCCCGATACCATGGGCTTTTAATTTAAGTAGTAATCTTTGATGTGGCACTTTGTCAAAAGCTTTCTGAAAATCTAAGTAGATAATATCTACTGGCGATCCCACGTCTATCCACTTAGTGATTTCTTCCAAAAAACATAACATATTTGTTAAGCATGACCTCGCTTTAAGGAATCCATGTTGAGATGAATTTAATAATTTATGCTTAACGAGGAAGTCCACCATATGGTCTTTAATTAACCGTTCTAATAATTTACAAATCACTGACGTTAAACTCACTGGTCTGTAATTCTCTGACTTATTTCTCGAACCCTTTTTAAATAATGGTATGATGTTTGCTTCTTTCCATTCAAACGGAACAACTCCCTCTTTTAATGACAAGTTGAATACTCTTGCAAGTGGTATACTGATTTGTTCTACTGTTTCCATTAGTAATTTTGGAGGAATCCCATCCACTCCCGGTGATTTGTTATCCTTCATTGCCTTTATTTTCTTAGCTACCAATTCTGGAGTTACAACTAACGGACCTAAATAGTCAGATTTAGCCCCCTGAAATTTAGCATCAGCAACTGGTAATGAACTAATATCTTCTTTGGTAAACACTGAACTGAAGTAACCATTTAGGTCTTCCGCCATTAAAATCCTGTGATATTGTATTTCCAGCAGTGTCTTCTAGAGGTCCAACCTTGTCTTGTACGTTTTGTTTACTCCTGACATATGCATAAAAACTCTTGCTGTCATTTTTTTTATGTTACATGCTAGTTTTTGCTCATAGCTTCTTTTAGATTGTCTGATTTCAGTTGTAGCTGCATTAAGTGCCTCTTTGTATTTTGCAGTCTTCTTCCTTTCTGGTACGCCTATAAACCCTCCACATAGTTTGTTTTAGCATTATTTTTCTAATAGCCTCTTTTGACAAGTGTTTCTTTCTACACCGTTTTCCTTGTTTTTGGAAGAGAACAAATTTATCGATGATACTCTCAATTTCATATTTTAGAATATTCCAACATTCAATTGTGGTCTTATTCATCAGCATGTTATTCCAATCTAGCTTTGCTAAATATTTTCTCATATCTTTGTAGTTACCGTTGTGGAAGTTTCTCTTGTACGTTTTCTTATTTTTACTTTCTGATTTTACATTGATGTCAAAATGTATTTGATTATGGTCACTGTTACCCAATGGTTCAAATATTTTTACATTGTCCACTAATTCTTTTTGTGATGACAAAACTATATCTAATACATTTTCTCCCCTGGTTGGTTCTAGTACGTGCTGAGTAAGAAAGCTATCCTGGATTAAAAATAGAAATTGTTGGTCCTCAATCCCTGTGCTCTCTAGAGAATTCCATTGTATGTGTCCATGGTTAAAATCCCCCATTATGATACATTCCCCTTTACTAACTTCCTTTTAAACCTTTTTTATTTTTGTGTTGTCCTCTTCGTTTATGTTTGGACTTCGGTAAACTAATCCAACAGTTAATTTTGAATTTCCTGAAACAATTTTGCACCAAACAGCTTCATCGCAATCTGCTTCCCTTTCTAGTTTTATTTCATAAGCCTGAATAGATTCTGTAACATATAAAATAACTCCCCCGCCCCTTCTTCCTATTCGGTCTTTCCTGAACATTACATATCCTGTCAGTCCTAATTCAGCATCTGTTATATCTATGTTGGCCCATGATTCAGTTATACCAATTATGTGAGGGTCAATATCTTCTACCATAATGTTTAATTCGTTTTTCTTATTTACTATGCTCCTTGCATTTAAACATACGCATCTATAACCTTTTTCAGAGATATTTTTCGGATGATTTGATATTGGTTTATCTGTGCTAGTGGCCTCTTGTTCTGCTTGAGACACCTCTAGGTAACCCCCCTGCACTTCTAGTTTAAAGAATGTTTACTTCCAAAAATATTTGTCATTGTACCCAAGTCACTATCTACTGCTGCTGAAAGTTTGTCCGCGAATACTGCCGCCCCCTTTCCACTTAAATGAAGCCCATCCTTCATGTACATATCAGCCCTCCCAACAAAACTTCCCCATAAATCCACAAATCCAACTTCATCTTCCCTACATAGCTTCTGGACTAACATGTTAATTGCCATCCCCCGACAATTTCGATATTTGTGACCCCTCCTGCCCATTACAGGTAAAACCCCTGACAGTATTACCTGCTCAACCCGCGTCTGTTTTAGTGTTCTGACCAACTGCCTATATTTCCTAACTATGGCAGTTGTACCCTCCCTCTCTACGTTATTTGTCCCTACGTGTACTAAAACAGATCCACCCTTGCCCGAGCCTACGATGTTTTTTACCCTCTCAGTTATCGCCTCTATTTTGGCTCCAGGCAAGCAGACCACCACATCATCTCCCTTGTTTAAGACTCTGTCGGTCTTCCTAACTATCGAATCCCCCACAAACACCCTCGCTCTCTTCCTCACCCCCTCTATCACTGCTGCAGAATAACTCTTCCTTTCGATCCCCTCCATCACATTCTGTCCTGACCCCTGCCCTCCTGTCTCCTTCGCTCCTGTCTCCCCCACTTCCCACTCCTTTGCTCTTGTCTCTCCCACTCCCCTCTTCTTCACTCCGGTTGTTTTCCCTCCCGTCTCCCCCACTCCCTTATCCTTCCCTCCTGTCTCCCCTGTTCCCCTCTCCTTCACTCCGGTTGTCTTCCCTCCCGTCTCCCCCACTCCCTTCTCCTTCCCTCCTGTCTCCCCTGCTCCCGTCTCCTTCACTCCGGTTGTCTTCCCTCCCGTTCCTTTCCTTCCTGTCTCCTTACGTCCTGTCTCCCTACTACCTGTCACCTTCCCTCCTCTCAGCTTCCTCCCAGGCTGCGGTGAGCTCTCCCTAGCATCTCTTGTGTCTATCCCCACTTTATCATCTACTGTTCCCCCACCGGAACTACTGGCACAACCCCCGTTCCCTTCCCACCATTGCCACAACGAGCAGCCTCAGCTCTTCCAACTCCACCTCTAGTTCCTTCATCTTCGTACATCCCCTACACTCAAAACTAAAACTATCTGCCTGGACCTCAGTCCAGGACTTCTCGCACCCAGACTTGATGAAGTCCACCCAGTTACTGCAAAACCAGAACTATTTGAAAAGAAAACTAGCAACACTAAAATCATCATCATTTATGTTAAAACTTAGTTTTGATATACCCGGTATATATAAACAAAAACTTTCATGGTTTCGTGTTAGCATGACAGCTTTCACATCTAACATTGACTCTTTATCATCAACATTATAGAGTGGTCATATGACACTTGGTTCTGATAAAGAAGCCATTTGAGGATTGAAAGTAAGAGCTACTGCAGACTAAGATAATTATTGTTATACATCCCTACACCATTTGTTCATTTTGTTGCCATATCTGTTACCATTACAGTTGTGTTGATCATGTGAAACCTACGGCACTCTCACCACACTCACAGATTGGTAGTCCTGCGTTCTGCCTGAGCACATCGGTCTGTCTTCTTCAATGTCTTCGTAGCATTCTCTCCAATCTGGATGAATCGCTTGTAGACGACCATGCTGTACTGACTGGGCTCATGTATGTCCACTCCGTAGGTCTGCTCCATCGTTGAAAACATGTCCTGCAATAGAAAGTATTTCATATGATCACTTTCTTTGGCTAACGCAGGGGATTTCCACCTGGCGTACACATACCCCCAGGTGTGAGCAAGAGATTTTCCAGGGTCTATGCAGAAGGTTGGCTGAAACTAAGGTCAAGTGAAATAATTATGTCACTTTTATCTTCAATATTATTAACATTGCAGCAAATACTTCATATCGTTTTATAGCAATCTGAAATCTTACCTCATATTAAATGATTTATTTAAGATTACATCAAAGCTATGTAATACTGTGCGATATGAAAATGCTTTATTATTATGTTGATTAAATACTGTTTTTCCGCAATAAATTTTTTTAGTTGAGTCAACTTTGCTCACCTTCAATGAGACCAGGTTGTGTTTGAATTCGTCTTCGGCCGATGTGTGATCTTCGAGCTCCGTGAAGTCTCCTTCGATATCGCTGCTACTACTAGTGCTGCCATCTGAACCGGCTGAGGTAAGCGAAGATGTTGAATCTTTCCCAGACACATTTGGGTTTGCCTCCGTTGTGCTGGATCGATGAGAAATACTACTCATGTACCAGGTAAGGGTTGAAAATGTCTAAATTGAATCAAGACTTATGGACCGTTTACAATTGTCCACATTTACCTATTTGTACAGAGTGTACTAAGGTTCTGACCCCCTCCCCCCTCCCCCTCACCAAATTAGTACTTTAAAATGTTGATAATTTTCCAGATTGAAAAACATCAATGTAACAATGTCGCGCTGTGAACGGTTATGCAATTCAAAGTAACACTAGAGTTCTGTAACAGTTCAAAGCGTTGTCATATTTTACAAGCAACAAACACTACAAAAATGAGTGCTGGTCTTAACCCTTCTCGCCCCGTACACTTTGTATGAACAGGTCAATATTGACAACTGTGAATGACCCCTTAAGTCTGACAACTGTGAATGACGCCTTAAGTCTGATAGCAAAGCTGACAATATTGTAGCAGGATCATGTCTGGGGTGTTTCTGGGACTGAGGGCGTGGGGTTGGGTATCCTGAAATGTATCGATTTAAAGGGTGGTTAGCTAGTTGCATTCTTTCAATATATGGACGACACACAAATGAATGTCAGACAACGGTGCACATAGCATCACATGCATGTCACACACAGCTTCTTTAACAGTCCAATGACAATTTTGCGTGGTAAAAATAAAAATGTCATGCACATGTAATAAATATTGATTTATAATATAAACCTAGAACATGCAGCATAATGTCATTCATTTATTGATCAACGGCCTGTGGCATTTACACAGTCTTGTCAGTGCCTGATCATGTGTAATCTATTATTCATAAGATCCATTACCTAAACTTGTTTTTGCTTCTTGCAAATTATATTATGATAACAACATCATGGTTTCCTGGGTTTTTCTATATGAGCTGATGTTACATTTTGCTTTTAAACCTGAATTTTCTTGGCTTCCTTTTACAGTCAATTCTTGTGAATAAAATGCCTGATTTATAAAGGAATTAAATGTCTTGTTGTGTTTGTTATCTCTGCTGGATAATTTTTATTTATATTAAAACAATATACGCAATTAATAACATAACTACATAATTTCCGTTGGTCACGCATACTAGTTTACAATATTCAGTATATTTACTCTAAGAATGATATTTTACAGAACTTGTTTGTATTAAACTTGCAATGAAGTATCACTTACATAAATTAGTTTCTATTTACTACAGAAATTCAACATTAAAAGTGTCGAACTCTTTATATAAACTCATTCTATTATTTTGAATGAACAAAATTTATTTCAACATAAACAAACAAAGCAGAAAATTACAATTGAGTTAGTTATGTCATACACCCTGTATAATAAAATATAAAAAAAAAGGGCAAGAAGGAAGTATATTACTTATAATACTTATAATACTTGTCCTACTGCAATACATATGATAAGCCATAAATGATAGTATCAGTATATACAGTAGCGTGCATGAGTTGACTGATTAATTGATTTAAGAGAATACTGTATAATTTATATCTCCTATAACGTAGGAGTACAAAGTGCAATGCTGAGTATCTCAAGAAGATATGGCCTGCTATGTGAGAGTATCTGTGCAAATATTGTGAAAAACCATGTGACAAGAATGCATTTGGTTACCAAGACAACCAACATAAACTTGTTTCAGGCAGTAACAGCATCAGAGAATCATCGCAAATTGCAGTTATGAAAATTACAGTAACGTCAAACTTTCACAAATGCGAATAATTTGCAATAAATGTATCGATGTATCGTAGCATAGATACTATCCTAAGTTACATGCATAGCCATTGGCTTTGTGTTTTCACGTTGCAACCTATGCATTAGGTCAGTTTATCTTCCGCATTTATATATTACGTAAATTGCATGTGCTTCTTTCATACTTGCGTTACTAGAGGTGCACGTACCCATGATTGTGTGCATTTTAGGAAGTAAAGTAACAAATCTATGAATGGGTTATTTAAAGGCACTTGGATGATTAAAGGTATACATAGATCCATTTAATAACAGCAAC
Source organism: Lamellibrachia columna (assembly GCA_963662155.1). Classification (NCBI taxonomy): domain Eukaryota; kingdom Metazoa; phylum Annelida; class Polychaeta; order Sabellida; family Siboglinidae; genus Lamellibrachia; species Lamellibrachia columna. Next base: position 3,980,601 of record OY759270.1, on the reverse strand, counting down.
CACAATAGTGATAACCTGTACAAGGGTTATACAAAAGAGATCCATTTAATAACAGCAACCACAATAGTGATAACCTGTACAAGGGTTATACAAAAGAGATATATAATAAATAAAATTAATGTTACTGGCATGTATCATCTAAGGGTTATTGATGTGGGTATTGCCTGAAATGGTGAGGATTTAAGGTAGAAACGCAATTTTGAAAAATATGTCTTGTTTTTGCAGAAGGCACCGGTAGCTATAGTTTGAGATGATTTTAAAGTGACAGGGAGTTTGTTCCAGATTGTTGGCACAGCTACAGAGAAAGTGCACTTACGCTTTGTTTTACGAACAAGACGTTTTTGTGAGATAGATGATCTGTGATGGGGAATATTAAAATAAAACAAATTAAATTATAGTGGGATGTATTGTCTAGGGTTTGTTATGTGAGTATTGCCGTAGAATTATGAGAAACCTGCTTTGACACACATAATGCCATAGAGTAGAAGACTGACCCAGACTCCTCCTGTCTCCGGCCCGGTCTCACTCGAAGAACAAACGGACTGTAGCTGTTGACACACTTGGGCATGAAGTCTCTGAAGACAGGCAGATGCTTTGAAATGTACTATAGGTAGATCAATCAGGCAATCCATCAAGAAACTGTACTCTATACTTAAGTAGCGCATGAAAAACATTAAGTCTGGAATATATCAATCTTTTTCTTGTTTTTCACAGTAAATTTGTTCAGTTGTCGAAGCGTTACAAAGAAAAAAGTAAAATTGCCTGTGAAAAACAGGAAAACGATTCATACATTAAAATCACCAGCCTAATGAATCTCTTCAAAGTGCTTTTCTTTTGTCTCGAGTCACCCTTCCATAACTGAATTCACCAATTAAATTTTTGAGTAATAAATCATCTACAAACACTCGCGCGTGATGGTCATACAAATCTTTGTTCATTTGCCTTACTTTTATTTACATGTGCACATTTTCACCAGCCTTGTCAAGATGGTGTGTCCTGCCCATCTGTACTAATAATAATGACATCCTGGTAGGATGACATCATCATAGATGTGTGGATGATGTCATCCTACTAGGACGTCATCACCATTACAGGACATCATCACATTTACAGGACATCACCACCATTACAGGATGTCATCACCATTACAGGATGTCATCACCATTAGTACAGATGAAGCCATCTTGACAAGATTGGTAAAAGTATATACAGTAAAACCTGCCTTAGCGGACACCTGCCCATAACGGACACCTGTGAGCATCCTGGATGATTCCTATTAGTTAGCACTGTCTGCTAACTGACCGTAGCAGCCACCTGGCCATTGTGGACAATGGTCAGGGAATTTGGACCCAACCATTCATAGTCACCATGTCATTTGTGGACAGCTCAAAGTGCATTGACAATCCCGTGAGTCGGGCTAGCTGAACCAGCTGAGGACTAACTTCACTACGTATGTATTCTGTGTAATACCATCTGCATAATGTAGTCGATAAATAAAAGAAATTTGAGTAAGTTTATCTTCAGGCTACAACAAATGTTGTTGAAAACCAACCGCCATATTGTGTGACTGACGTCACGTTTTGCCGTTTTTATAACAAAAAGGTAATAATGTTATACGTGTGCCTGATTATTGTCAAGTAACTTTAATAATATACATATAAGAATTATTATAAATATGAAATATGCATTTATTGCATTATTAAGATTCCGAAGCAGGACTGTTCTACCGTGCATTGCCTGACAAGACATATATTAATATATACATATATATATATATATATATATATATATATATATGGTAGAACAGTCCTGTCTCATCACAGTTGTATATGTCATTGAGCTTGTAACCATTGATGATCGATGGAATTCGCTGCTTCCAATCATTGATGGTCACAGAGGAAACATCGGCAGCTTCCACACAGATGAGACGGGACTGTTCTACCGTGCATTGCCTGACAAGACATATATTAATATATATATATATATATATATATATAAGTAAAAAACTTTGGAATATGAAAAAAGAATTCTATGATCATGAAAATTAACTATTGTGAGAAATGTTAAATAGGTCACATGTTAGATAAGGAAGAATATTAATTGCTTCAAGAACCTCTCCACATTACGATACATAGGTTTTAGTAAAACAACTTTATTAGATTTTAAAATTATTTCTCACTCTTTCAATAAGTTTTGACAAATTTCAGGTTGAATATTAATAAATCATATTACCTGCTTTAAAAAACTATGCGTACATTAAATACAAAAAAAAGCTCTTTAAATATTATCACTGTTGCCACTGCAACCACTGACCGGATAGAGTTGTTCATATGGAAACTGAAGAGTTCCTCTAGAGACGTAAGCAGATATGGATGGTAATATTCCCAGTATCCGTCTAGTCTCTCGTCCAAACGGTTTGTTCTGATGATCACTGTCTGACCTTGAATGCCCTTGGATTCTGCAAGTTGACACAGGAATTTTAATTTAATAGATACAAGATATGGTGTGTGATTTATTGTGGAAGTTCTGGTTAGTGTAATACAAGATATGGTGTGTGATTTATTGTGGAAGTTCTGGTTAGTGTAATACAAGATATGGTGTGTGATTTATTGTGGAAGTTCTGGTTAGTGTAATACAAGATATGGTGTGTGATTTATTGTGGAAGTTCTGGTTAGTTTAATACCACAATTAAATGTTACAATATGTCATGGCCACGTTTCATCTTAGAGCTGTGAACAAGATGTATTATGGATGTATTCATAGTTGCATAACATATGACAGAATAGCTTAAAGCGAAACAAGTCATGGTTTTAGCACTATGCACCTAAGACATAATTAAAAACTAACCACATGCAACTAAAATTAAGAATACCACGGCACTGGTTTACTCAGAATTGTTCTAAAAGTGGGAGATTCCGGTCATTTCTCCAGGTGACTGAGCACTGACATGAGAGACTGACAAGTGCATAACCTAGACTATTGTGATGTATTAAGGGAGGCCGGTGTCGGTTGGTATTGTGACTTGCATAGTGAAATGACCTGAGGATCAATATACCATAATGGTAAAATGACCCATCCCCATGTTAAAGTGACCCACCCCTATTTTTTATTTAATGTGTTTTCTTCACATTTTAGTTATTGATCATATCCACTATATATCATAGGAAATATTTATAATAAGCTCAACTTGATAATAGATTACATTGGCGACGTTGAACAAGATTCAATGAAGTGAATTCATTAATCTTAATTTAGGTGCTTCTACTTTTTCTTTGGGGAAACAAATCCTGAAAAAAGGTTTTAATTAATATTATGTATGTATGGGCTTAATGTAAGTACATGTGGCAGAGATGGGTTAGATGTTAGATTAGATTAGATGTATGAGGTTAGCATTGAGGTGTCATATCACCAGGGCATAGTATAGTAATTCGACTCAGGTTATATTTCCATGGCATAGTATATTGACCCATATCATACTTCAAAGATTTAACCAACCAATATATAGAAAATTTCTTTCATTACTATTCTAATAATTTGTATACGTACTGCATCTTTTAAATGAAGGTTAGCCTGGGGGGGTCATATTCCCATCATATAGAATAGTGACCCGGGTTATGCTATCAACACAAAACCTAGCAATATATTTAAATAAATCACTTGTTAATCATGATTTTTTATTTCTTTCATTAATATTCTACAAAATCACATACATATTGCACATATGGCACCTTTTAAATGAAGGTTAGCCTGGGGGGGTCATATTCCCATTATATAGAATAGTGACCCGGGTTATGCTATCAACACAAAACCTAGCAATATATTTAAATAAACCACTTGTTAATCATGATTTTTTATTTCTTTCATTAATATTCTACAAAATCACACATATTGCACATATGGCACCTTTTAAATGAAGGTTAGCCTGGAGGAGTCATATCACCATGGCATAGTATGACCTGGGTCATGCTTCAGAGACCTAACTACCTATATAGTTAAAAGATACAATTGTTATCATGACTTTTTTATTTCTTTCATTAATATTCTACATAATGACATACATATTGCACATATAGCATCTTTTAAAAGAAGGTTAGCCGGGGGGGGTAATATTCCCATGGCATAGTATCTTGTCCCGGGTCATATCCCCGTGGCATAGCATCTTCATCTGGGTCACATCCCCATGGCATAGTATCATGACATGGGTCATATACCTATGGCATAGTATCTTGACACGGGTCATATACCCATGGCATAGTATCTTGACCCGGGTCATGCTTCAGAGACTTAACCTACCAATATAGCCTGATAGTCAAATATTTTATGACATTGTGTATGTTTGAGCTATTCCCTTTCTGAATGCAGTGAAGCCACACAAACTTGTCTTCAAGAGGAAGTATCTTTTCAAGTCAGAAGCCCTGAGTTAAAGTCCACTTGTAGCTTGTGCTAGTTGTTACCAATTCAGTACGTTGACTCAGTTGTTTAGTACTGTACCAGTTTGCAGTCTGGTTAGAGACCCTTAGAGTACACAGAGCCCTGGACAGGTACTAATCCACCCTCTCAGCATACAATAATTAGCACTGCTACAGCCACAGACACACTTTCCTTTCCAAGACAGATTATGCAACTACAGGGGGTGAGGCCTTGTCTTTATACAAGCAGAAATCATGTACCCTCTGTTAAGACAAGAACCCAATCCGATTTGAATAGAACACATTTGAAAGAGTTTACAAATTTAAACATCTATATAAATGTCTATATACCAGAAAAAAAAAAAAAATGTGATTTAAATAAAAAATGTGATTTTTTATTAAAAAAATCATGATTGTTTTCAACCCTGCATAGTATAGTGACCAGGGTCAGTTTACCCAGGTCAACTTATAAATTTTATGAAATTTTTATTTTATTTTATAATCCTTTAAATAGTATTCTACTAATTCATATACTTACATGGAACTGCACGTTGAAATAAACTGTAAAACTATGCCAAACTGAAGCTATATTACCTTTCTCTACATCTCTTATATTCAACAACCAAATAAAAAAAACAACGGGCATCTACATACATAATTTCTATGCAACATTTATCGTTTATTATGTTGTATTTTATATTAAATCATTAAGTTTGCCTTTTACACATTAGCATTTAAATATGTATACACTATATTTTATGCATCACTAGAACTGGCATGCTTTTGAATTAAGTTGGCACTGTAAAAAGATCCCAAACTGAAGCTATATTACCTTCTCTACATCTCCCCATGCACAGTTATATGTACACATGTAATAAATATAGATGCTTAGGTCTAATGGCCCCATATGTCCACTTGGCTGCAAGTTGCCAGCCCCAAATGTTTACTTTGGACAGAGATTTGCAGAAACCAAGATTAGCCATCAACCTATCACACTACCAGAGGACATTCTATTGTCTAGGCCTTCCCTCCAATTGACAGGTGCCTGAATGAGCAGCCCACCCCAGTAGGTGCATTGTCTATGTGCTCTGTGATTTAACAAGATTGAACAAGATTGCCATCCCAAACAACAAGTTTTTAAACATATTCACACTACTAGCATTAACACAATCATTTGGCAGTTTGTTCCATTCATTTATCACCCTCTGTGAGAAAGAGTACTTTCTCATGTCCAACCTACACTGCTCCTTAACTAATGCTGCTTTGTGTCCTCTGGTTCTACTGCCTTCTTTAAGTTTGAAGAACATATTCCTATCAACATCCTCATAACCGTTCACTATTTTAAACACTTCTATTTGGTCTCCTCTTAGTCTCCTGGTCTCTAGTGTTGTCAAACCACATTGTAATAAATGACTTTCGTAACTAAGGTCTCTCAATTCTGGAATCATTTTGGTTGCTCTTCGTTGTATTCTTTCTAGCTTGTCTATGTCCTTTTTTACAATACGGCCTCCATGCTTGAATACAATATTCCAAATGTAGTCTAACTATTGCTTTATACAGGGGTACAATTAGCTGTTTCTCCTTATATGTGATAGTTCTCCTAATTAGCCCTAGAATTTGATTTCATTCCGAAGCAGCAATCCCACATTGCTCTGAAACTTTCATGTCAGCACTAAATGTTACTCCTAAGTCCTTTTCTTGTGTGGTTCTACCTAGTACAGCATCCCCCATTTTATATTCTTCGTCCATGTTTCCATGTCCTATGTGTATACATTTACACTTCCCAAAATTGAATAACATTTGCCAATTTTCTGACCATTTAATTAATTTATATAGATCATCCTGTAAACTTTGTTTATCTGTATCATTAGTAACCTTTCTGAATACTTTTGTGTCATCTGCAAATTTCAGTACTTTGCTAGATATGTCATCTTCCAAATCATTTATATATATTAAAAACAGTATAGGGCGTAATACTGACCTTCTATAATATAAAGTAGTTTTTGTGACTCCGTGTGTCTGCCCGCCCGCCCGCCCGCCCGCCCGCCCGCCCGCCCGCCCGCCTGCCTGTGTCTGTTCCCTCGTATCTCCGTCAGTTTCCCATATATGGGGCCGACATTTTGTAGGTGACCTGGGGGGCCATGGGGGTGTTTCCTACATTAAACAAATTTCAAAATCCCACAGGGACTGGGGATATTACAAAGGAACCTATGTGGGCATTTGACATAAATTATATAACTCAGAAGGATAATACATTAACATTGCTATGCATCTTTTCTATGATTATTGTGAGTCATGTGATCTACATCTAACATTCCCATACGGACATTTCATAAAACCAGCCGTTGTAGTTGATTTTGGGGGCATGAACTGTTATTGTGATGGCATTGCCCTAAACAAATTTTACTGGGCAGTGCAAGGAGTCATAAGTTCTTGGAGTGGTTGCCTTGTTGTCACGTGCAATACCAGGGAACTCAGCTAGTTATATATAAAAGAACTAACTCTTTTTGCTTAAGTCTTAAGTATCGTAATCCGCATTATTCATTTCTGTAACCACAGAGAATCATTCAGACACATTCACAGGCACAGTCCATTGCAACATGGTTGAAAAGGCTCCTACCTTCTTCATAGGAGAGTGGCAGACTGCGCACTACTTCCGTTTGCCACCACTGGGTGTAGCTGCAAGCACAGCGAACATCTAATGTAGACGTCATTCCACACAACCACAAAGTCTTTGTAAACACAGTGGACTCTGCTTAATCTTATGTTAAGCAAGTCCACTGTATATAAAAAACAACATGCTGACATTTTATGGAAATAATTTTCTATATACATTGAACACTGTAATAAATTAGCAATTACCTTGAGAGAACTTTGATGTATTTAGAGTGAGTCAGATATTTTGGCTGCAGGAATCTTCCTAGTACAGCCTGTACTAGTGTAGGCAGCGTTATATCTACTGGACACTGGTGTCGCAGTGGACACCTTCTAAAGGAAGGTATACATAAGTGATGTGTACTCCAGTTGGTCGGGGGCACTGCATTGCGTGATATTGCACAGCTAAATCATGTTTGCATTTAGAGGACATGTCTAGACACTAACCTAGATATTGCCTTGCCCCAATCCCGAATTGAGTTTTCATGAAAGGTCACAATGGGTGCACCTGCGGCTTCAAAATCGCCGATGACTGTCGGCCAAATTGGGACCAGTATGAATTCATTTGACACAAATTAGCCTTGCTAATTAGTTTCAAGACGGTGTTTACTGACCAACTCGACAATTAATTGCTTCAGTAAACCAGTTTGTTTGTAGCTGTGTAAGAACATTGATGTGTGGTAAATACCTTCTAGTGCGGGGAGTCGACCCACCCAATGTGCAAGGGTTGTGTAGGTAGAAATCTGTTGGAAGTTCCCAAATGTTCTGCTGCCCTTCTTTTGGGGTAAACGTTCCAAGGAACAGGTTCATGGAATGTTGTCTGTCAGCATCTGTAACACATACAAACAGGTTCATGGACTGTTGTCTGTCAGCATCTGTAACACATACAAACACGTTCATGGAATGTTGTCTGTCAGCATCTGTAACACACATAAACAGTTTCATGGAATGTTGTCTGTCAGCATTTGTAACACAACAACAGGTTCATGGAATGTTGTTTGTCAGCATATGTAACATACACAAACAAGTTCATCGAATGTTGTATGTCAGCATCTGATACATGCAAGCAGGTTCATGGAATGTTGTCTGTCAGCATCTGTAACAAATAAACAGGTTCATGGAATGTTGTTTATCACCATCTGTAACACACAAACAGGTTTGTGGAATGTTTTTCGTCAGCATCTACAACACAAAAACAGGTTCGCGGAATGATGTTCGTCAGCATCTACAACACAGTCAGGTTCATGAAACGTTGTCTGTCGGCATCTGTAACACACAAATTGGTTCATGGAATGTTTTCAGTCAGCATCTGTAACATAAAACAGGTTCACAGAATTTTGTCTGTTGGCACCTGTAGCATGCCAAGAGGTTCATGAAATGTTGTCTGTTGGCACCTGTAATGTGCAAACAGGTTATTGGAATGTTAGAGAACATAGCCAAGTCTTCCAATTATTGCCTCTGTTGTTGTGTGCTATAAATAAACCATAAAGGAATATATTACAAAACATAATAAAAACATATAAGATGGAAATTGTTACAAAACATATTAACCATATGGAAATTATACAAACCTGAAAACGTGTTGCTATAGTAACGAGACAGCGTGTGCATGATGTCGCGTGAACTCGATGTCCATGGCGCCACCTTGCGGTAGCTCTTGATCCGATGCACAAGTTGCGAGCCACCATACTGCAGTGCCAGGATGTCACCGTGGTCCTCGTAGAGGTCCTCGAGCATTCTGGGAAATGGCCATCATAGAATACGGTAAAGGAGCTGTATACAATCATAATGCAAACACTTTTATCCAACCTAAAGCATTGGAAACCTGCGCTCCTGAGATGCGCATCAAGACAAGTGTTAGGCTATCTCGAAACTGATATACAATGTTAAATATGTCAACAGACAGACGGGTACCCTAGGGAGCTAGGGAGGGAACGCATGGTTCATGGACGGGTACCCTAGGGAGCTACAGAGGGAACGCATGGTTCACGGATGGGTACCCTAGGGAGCTAGGGGGGAAATGCATGGTTCACAGATGGGTACCCTACAGAGCTAGGGAAGAAATGCACCATTCATGGATGTGTACCCTACAGAGCTAGGGAGGAAACGCATCGTTCGTGGATGGGTACCCTAGAGAGCCAGGGAGGAAACGCACGGTTCACAGGTGGGTACCCTAGGGAGCCAGGGAGGGAACGCACGGTTCACAGGTGGGTACCCTAGGGAGCCAGGGAGGGAACGCACGGTTCACAGGTGGGTACCCTAGGGAGCCAGGGAGTCTTCAGATGAAGACAACATTGTATTGTGTTTCTTTCTGACCTAACAATAACAGGGTGTGAATTCCATCCATAAAGCCACACACACCCACACCCACACACACCCACCCACCCACACCCACACCCACACCCACAACCACACATACACACACCGGTTCTTCAGTTGCCAACATGTTGGTTATTACTATTTCAGGCAACTGAAAAAGCTTTAGCCCACCATACACATAATGACTTTTAGTTGCCAACAGTTTGTCTGCCAACAAATAGTTGGCAGCCCAAATGTTCAGCTGCCCTTCTTTTACCCATCGGCCGACCATCAGCTGACCGATTTTTCAGATGTTAAATGTTCACAAAAAGTGTTGCCAACTGTTGGTGGAGAACATACACATAACGACTACACCTGAGATGCCAACTGAAAGAGTGTCGGCAACTGAAGAACCGGCATAGTGTCAAAAGTAAACACAAACTACAATTTGTACTACACATGCAATGTTTCTTACAGGAACAAGAATTCTTAAATCATTTCAGTGTCAGCTTCTGATATCTATTCAACTTATACAATTAACAATCATTCAATGCTAGATTCTAACACTGATATATCTTGCCTACCAATTTTGCTCACCATTGGTACAAAATACACTTTGGGTAAATGAAAATGGCAAACTCTCTGAGGTTAAACTCACCTCGCACAGTTGGTGTCAAACTCTCTGAGGTTAAACTCACCTCACACAGTCGGTGTCAAACTCAAGGCAGGGCGTATCAAGTACTCCCAGACTGTGTAACTGTCAAACGTGGAGATTAGACTGTATTCACAGCAGATGATATTGTAACTAATTAATGAATGCATGATGTAGTGAGGTAGTTTTATAGAGAACAGTAGAGGCAGTAGAGAGAGGGCTCATGCTCCACCTTGTGCTACCCTGTCTCATGGCACGAGGTAATGGCCACATGATGTAGTGAGGTACTGTTTTATAGAGAACAGTAGAGGCAGTAGAGAGAGGGCTCATGCTCCACCTTGTGCTACCCTGTCTCATGGCACGAGGTAATGGCCACATGATGTAGTGAGGTACTGTTTAATAGTGAACAGTAGAGGCAGTAGAGAGAGGGCTCATGCTCCACCTTGTGCTACTGTGTCTCGTGGAACGAGGTAATGGCCACATCATGTAGTGAGGTACTGTTTTATAGAGAACAGTAGAGGCAGTAGAGAGAGGGCTCATGCTTCACCTTGTGCTACTGTGTCTCGTGGCACGAGGTAATGGCCACATGATGTAATGAGGTACTGTTTTATAGAGAACAGTAGAGGCAGTAGAGAGAGGGCTCATGCTCCACCTTGTGCTACTGTGTCTCGTGGCACGAGGTAATGGCCACATGATGTAGTGAGGTACTGTTTTATAGAGAACAGTAGAGGCAGTAGAGAGAGGGCTCATGCTCCACCTTGTGCTACTGTGTCTCATGGCACGAGGTAATGGCCACATGATGTAGTGAGGTACTGTTTTATAGAGAACAGTAGAGGCAGTAGAGAGAGGGCTCATGCTCCACCTTGTGCTACTGTGTCTCATGGCACGAGGTAATGGCCACATGATGTAGTGAGGTACTGTTTTATAGAGAACAGTAGAGGCAGTAGAGAGAGGGCTCATGCTTCACCTTGTGCTACTGTGTCTCATGGCACGAGGTAATGGCCACATGATGTAGTGAGGTACTGTTTTATAGAGAACAGTAGAGGCAGTAGAGAGAGGGCTCATGCTCCACCTTGTGCTACTGTGTCTCATGGCACGAGGTAATGGCCACATGATGTAGTGAGGTACTGTTTTATAGAGAACAGTAGAGGCAGTAGAGAGAGGGCTCATGCTCCACCTTGTGCTACTGTGTCTCATGGCACGAGGTAATGGCCACATGATGTAGTGAGGTACTGCTTTATAGAGAACAGTAGAGGCAGTAGAGAGAGGGCTCATGCTTCACCTTGTGCTACTGTGTCTCATGGCACGAGGTAATGGCCACATGATGTAGTGAGGTACTGTTTTATAGAGAACAGTAGAGGCAGAAGAGAGAGGGCTCATGCTCCACCTTGTGCTACTGTGTCTCATGGCACGAGGTAATGGCCACATGATGTAGTGAGGTACTGTTTTATAGAGAACAGTAGAGGCAGTAGAGAGAGGGCTCATGCTTCACCTTGTGCTACTGTGTCTCATGGCACGAGGTAATGGCCACATGATGTAGTGAGGTACTGTTTTATAGAGAACAGTAGAGGCAGTAGAGAGAGGGCTCATGCTCCACCTTGTGCTACTGTGTCTCATGGCACGAGGTAATGGCCACATGATGTAGTGAGGTACTGTTTTATAGAGAACAGTAGAGGCAGTAGAGAGAGGGCTCATGCTCCACCTTGTGCTACTGTGTCTCATGGCACGAGGTAATGGCCACATGATGTAGTGAGGTACTGTTTTATAGAGAACAGTAGAGGCAATAGAGAGAGGGCTCATGCTCCACCTTGTGCTACTGTGTCTCATGGCACGAGGTAATGGCCACATGATGTAGTGAGGTACTGTTTTATAGAGAACAGTAGAGGCAGTAGAGAGAGGGCTCATGCTTCACCTTGTGCTACTGTGTCTAATGGCACGAGGTAATGGCCACATGATGTAGTGAGGTACTGTTTTATAGAGAACAGTAGAGGCAGTAGAGAGAGGGCTCATGCTCCACCTTGTGCTACTGTGTCTCATGGCACGAGGTAATGGCCACATGATGTAGTGAGGTACTGTTTTATAGAGAACAGTAGAGGCAGTAGAGAGAGGGCTCATGCTCCACCTTGTGCTACTGTGTCTCATGGCACGAGGTAATGGCCACATGATGTAGTGAGGTACTGTTTTATAGAGAACAGTAGAGGCAGTAGAGAGAGGGCTCATGCTCCACCTTGTGCTACTGTGTCTCATGGCACGAGGTAATGGCCACATGATGTAGTGAGGTACTGTTTTATAGAGAACAGTAGAGGCAGTAGAGAGAGGGCTCATGCTCCACCTTGTGCTACTGTGTCTCATGGCACGAGGTAATGGCCACATGATGTAGTGAGGTACTGTTTTATAGAGAACAGTAGAGGCAGTAGAGAGAGGGCTCATGTTTCACCTTGTGCTACTGTGTCTCATGGCACGAGGTAATGGCCACATGATGTAGTGAGGTACTGTTTTATAGAGAACAGTAGAGGCAGTAGAGAGAGGGCTCATGCTCCACCTTGTGCTACTGTGTCTCATGGCACGAGGTAATGGCCACATGATGTAGTGAGGTACTGTTTTATAGAGAACAGTAGAGGCAGTAGAGAGAGGGCTCATGCTCCACCTTGTGCTACTGTGTCTCATGGCACGAGGTAATGGCCACATCAGGTAAGGAACATCCATTTAAAAGGAACAACTTTGAAATCCCTGTTTTGTCCTGCATTGTTGTGTGTATCCATGGATAACGGCGACTTGGGATATAAGGAACAGACTTTACCAAATGGCAGTGTTCCTCATAGTGAGATAATCCACCGTATTGACTACAGTATATCAAAATGTCATATTTTAAATATATTGTTGTAAGATAACAAACATTGCAGAAATACATATGTATAATGTGGTTACACAGATACAAATGTCAAAACTACTAATTCAGTTGCATGTAATCACACAATAATAATAATTGTAAAGTAGGTATCCATGTATTCACCACTATGTAGGACAGTCGATGCGGTTTGATTATTAAGAATTTAAAATGCGTTTGGTAATAAATAAATTAATTAATTATAGCAGATTAGCCATTTTATTGCTTAACTATAAATGAATCATTAGTGTGGCACATCGATTGCGTCTTGACTTTTGACTGGATCTGGTCAAAATTAATATTAAATAGTTTGTCCGATGATTCCACCAAGACTAAATAACAAGATTTAACAAGATTGCCACCCCAAACAACAAGTTCCAGATGGCAAGTGGACAAGGAAGCCATTGGCTTATCGAGAGTCCAACAATTTTCTCATCTATGTGTAGCCCACCCTTATCAAATATCTGTCAATTCTATTTTAAAACATATTCACACTACACTGTACTAGTATTAACACAATCATTTGGCAGTTTGTTCCATTCATTTATTACCCTCTGTGAGAAAGAGTACTTTCTCATGTCTAACCTACACTGCTCCTTAACTAATGCTGCTTTGTGTCCTCTGGTTCTACTGCCTTCTTTAAGTTTGAAGAACATATTCCTATCAACATAACCGTTCACTATTTTAAACACTTCTATTTGGTCTCCTCTTAGTCTCCTGGTCTCTAGTGTTGTCAAACCACATTGTAATAAGCGACTTTCGTAACTAAGGTCTCTCAATTCTGGAATCATTTTAGTTGCTCTTCGTTGTATTCTTTCTAGCTTGTCTACGTCCTTTTTATGATACGGCCTCCATGCTTGACTACAATATTCCAAATGTGGTCTAACTATTGCTTTGTACAGGGGTACAATTAGCTGTTTCTCCTTGTATATGATAGTTCGTCTAATTATCCCTAGAATTTGATTTCCTTTCGAAGCAGCAATCCCACATTGCTCTGAAACTTTCATGTCAGCACTAAATGTTACTCCTAAGTCCTTTTCTTGTGTGGTTCTACCTAGTACAGCATCCCCCATTTTATATTCTTCGTCCATGTTTCCATGTCCTATGTGTATGCATTTACACTTCCCAAAATTGAATAACATTTGCCATTTTTCTTACCATTTAACTAATTTATATAGATCATCCTGTAAACTTTGTTTATCTGTATCATTAGTAACCTTTCTGAATACTTTTGTGTCATCTGCAAATTTCAGTACTTTGCTAGATATGTCATCTTCCAAATCATTTATATATATATATTAAAAACAGTATAGGGCCTAATAGTGATCCCTGTGGTACCTGACTCAGAACAGATTTCCAGTTTGAAATCTCACCATCTACTATTACTCTCTGTCTTCTGTGTGTAAGCCACTTTTCTATCAAGTTGACTACATCAATACCTATGCCATGGGCTTTTAGCTAAAATAACAATCTTTGATATGGCACTTTATTGAAAGCTTTCTGAAAATCTAAGTAGACAACATCCACTGGTGACCCGTCATCTACCCACCTTGTAATTTCTTCCAAAAAGCATAAGAGAGATTGGTTAGACATGACCTTGCTTTTAGGAACCCATGTTGAGATGTATTTATTAATTTATGTTTTACAAAGAATCCCACCATGTGGTCTCTAATTAATGTTTCGAGTAATTTACATACAACTGATGTTAAACTCACTGGTCTGTAATTTTCTGGCTCGTGTGAGCTAATTTAGCCAGTGTGTTGCAGTTGTCACTAGAGCCAGCGTGTCATAACCAACACTTAAGCCAGCATGTCATAGTGGACACTAGATAGGTTTGATTTTTCATGAAATGATTCTAAAACAAGATTGGCAAAAAAATGTATTGAGGATGGAGCCTTAATTGGTATCTAGCTAATTGTTATAATCCATGTCCTCACCTGGAATGCGAGGGCGCACTTGCCGATGGCGAACTGGGCAGTGTTTGTGCGGTCAAGGCAGTCCACACAGTTAGTCCGCATCACCCCGTGCTGTTTCTGCCCCATGGACTGTCCCGGGGTAACTCCACTTGCCACAGCACCTTCACCAGCCCTACAGACAACAGGAAACAGTTATGTATGTGACAAGGTGAATAGTTGCCATGGAATCATGACAAATTTAGTTCAAAGAAAAATTTATAATATGTTGAATATTGCATATAGGAATTGTGTACACTGTTGTCATATCTTATCGACTGCCTCAATTTGTTATTAAAGCATAAGGTAGTAATTTGTGTGTGTGCCTGTGTGCATGCGTGCATGCGTGCCTGTGTGCATGCGTGCATGTGTGTGTAAATACATTTCTAAAATTTATCTTCTCTTGCCTAAATCAGTCAATATATAAGAATGACATAATGCAGACCCCAGTTGTTACAACATAATGCAGACCCCAGTTGTTACAACATAATGCAGACCCCAGTTGTTACAACATAATGCAGACCCCAGTTGTTACAACATAATGCAGACCCCAGTTGTTACAACACAGAGAACATTGGAAGCAACTTGAAACAACTGTGAACTTATCTCTAACAGTCCTACGTCTGTGTGCACAGCTAGTCAGGACCATGTGCCTTAAGACCAAGGACCATACCTGTGTGGTCCTGTGTGAAAGAAGCTGGTTTTCTTGACGCAGTACTCAGCAATCTTGGCGAGTCTCAACAGGACGTTTGTGTTCTTGCTGCCAATGACAGATGTACACTGGATACAGGGCTGTAGTTTCTACTGGGTCAACTTAAACTATCCTGTGTTTCACTATGACAGACGTACACTGGATACAGGGCTGTAGTTTCTACTGGGTCAACTTAAACTATCCTGTGTTTCACTATGACAGACGTACACTGGATACAGGGCTGTAGTTTCTACTGGGTCAACTTAAACTATCCTGTGTTTCACTATGACAGACGTACACTGGATACAGGACTGTAGTTTCTACTGGGTCAACTTAAACTATCCTGTGTTTCACTATGACAGACGTACACTGGATACAGGACTGTAGTTTCTACTGGGTCAACTTAAACTATCCTGTGTTTCACTATGATATACAGGGTTGTAGTTTCTACTGGGTCAACTTAAAAACTATCCTGTGTTTCACTATGGTAATGAGCCTCTAGGCAAATTTCACAATTTACAGTGAATGTATTTTCCTACATATAATTATTTTAAAACTGTTTTAAGACAGTTTTCACATATATGCATTTCATTAATGGGAAAATGTTGTCATAACAGATGAAAGGCCAGGCCCATCCACAGGGTTCTCAAAAGGGGGTGCACACGATCATCGCGGATTTTTGGGATGAGGGGAATCACACTGAGGACATGCACGAGAACCTTTACATCTTAAAATAGTTGTGTGTCTGCATCAGAGAAATAATATTAAGTGACAAGTAAAATGAGGCTTATGATGGAATGCATATATATTTTTATGTGCATATAAACTTGGGTATTAGTGGAATAGGCCAATGACTGTGTAACCAATGAATGCTCCTGGTGGGTCCTGACATATTTGGGGACATTGTAATAAATATACAGTTTTTAGGAGATTTACCAATCAAACATAGTCGTACAACAAATACAACTCTCATGGCTGCATGCAACTAAAAGAAATAACTGGTGCTCCCACTTAGCAAACCATGACATGTCACATTATTGACCAGTGCACAAAAACAGAGTTTGGGTTTACTATATTATGAGTAATGAAACAATACTTTATCACATCTTTATCATATTGGGACATGTTTCTGGGTGTTTATAAAACGCACCAAAGAACATAAGCGACATGAGTAAATGTGTAGTGCAACATGCAATGTAAGATCTTTGCCAAGAGAGCGTGAACAAAAACAAAATTAACTACAATTTGATACAAGACAAAACTGAAGGAAGAATGACCTCTGACCTCTTAGTGACCTTGGCCATGTCGAAGCCGATGTAGCGGATGGTGTGCTCGGGGGGCAGGAACTGGTTGAGGTACTGAAGTGCCTTGATCATCTGCTCTCTCACAATCCTCTCTCTCTGCTTCTTCTCCTTGGTCTACATCACCACAACTAACCAATCAAATGGTGACATTTGTATCACGTGAACATGGCCATGTTGTTTTGGGCTGATACGTATCATTATCATGGGGAATGTGGGGCATGTCTGCACCTGTATAATACACTCTAGCTAGAGAACTATTTATGCCAAATGGGTACAATTTGACTGCCAGTTACCTGACTACAGTTCCAATAAGAAAAAAATACATTTAGCACAATATAACTAGTCTGGTTAACACTGGTTATATACCCCATTATCTCATGGTAGTGGGGTAATAAATAAAAATACATATTCAGATGCACCTACCTTCACTAGATCCAGAATGATCACAGGAGCGCCGTATCGCTTCAAGATCTGGTCAAAATGTTTCCCAGCCACATCACCAAATGGGTCCGCTTGGTCAACTGGAACAAAGTGTCTCAAGTAAATGTCTTCCTTTCAAAAGTCTCATTACTTGGTAGTGTTTTAATTTCCAGGTGCAAACACTGCAGTGATATGTCTCTTTGTACACATATCTTACTAGCAGGTTTCAGAAGGATAAATACAGTATTTATTGTCAAACAAAGTGATTATTCATATTCGATTGTCATTCATAATTCTCCAACCCCACTAGAATGCAAGAACTTTTTAAAGTTAGCATAACAAAACCTTCCATAAAACACATGTATAATATCTATTTTTCCAAATGGTTTTCATTTAAAGTTAAATACGGCTTCCTAAATATTGTCTCTCAATTAATTTCATGTAATCAGTAACTTAATAATACGGTAGTGATGGAGATTTCTGTCTCCAAAATGGGATGAAACACAAAATTAATTACCATTAATCATGGGTTTTGGCATCATCTTGTTGGAGATATCTTGCGACCACAGTGCGGGCACAGAGCCTCTCATCTGAACGAACGCTGTCAGTCGGGCCTTGTCCAGGGACAGCACAGATGCATCATGGACTACCTGCTCTGTCTCAACCTCATTCGCAACATAACCCTGACAAAATACAATTATCTTGTTACACAATGCTGATACCAGTAAAAATGTTGCTGCTGTGTTTAGAGGTTGTTTTTAATAATTACTAGTGTGTTTCAATAACAAGAGAATCAACTGTAAAATTTTACACCCAGTGATGTTGTAGTTTATTTACATTATTATTATTATTTACATTATTCTTCATTCATTTAATCATATCTTTGTGGGAGGTAGTTGACACAATTATATAACTCTTTTAACTGGTTGCCAGGCTACAAGTAGTTTTTACATGTCTTACTTCAAAGTTAGCTCCTCTCTTGAGGAAGCGGGTGCCGGCAAATTGACGTGACCTTCGAGCAATTAATGTTAAATATATCGGTCGACCAAATACAACGATGTCTGAAGTAAACTTGAGTCAAGGTGTGTAAAGTCAAACATGTTAGAAACTAGAACAACAACACATGACTAATTATCTTGCCTTAAATTCAGTCACTAAAAACAAATGTGACAGTCACTCAACTAATGCTAAACAAAAGTGACACTAACCAATACTGAAGCCAGTACAGCTACCTTTCAGAGTCCCGAGTATTAGCTCAACAGAGCTTTCAAGACCCTCTCGGTCCCTTCGTCAGCATCAGTCTTCAAGAACTGCTCCCCTGTGTCATGTGACCATGTTGGTGACATGTGACCATGTTGGGGACATGTGACCATGTTGGTGACATGTGACCATGTTGGTGACATGACATTGACAAAGGGCAGAGATTAGCTAATACTTAAGAAAGGTAGTTATAGTTCCTTCAATATGAATCTAACAGTCTGGTACAAACATACATGCTAACTAAACCATATTTTTTCTTGTAAAACTTGAATAGGTATGTAAATTCCTTTTCTTAATTACATTTTTACATTTTGTCTAAATGTTCCAAACAGTTAGAATTAACATTATTCGACACAGACAACACATCTAGCCATAGTGTGCCAATGAAAAGGAAAAGAAGATCAGAAACAGAATTCAAGTTACAGAAAGGATACTAGACTGTCCTATGAAGCCGTGGATGACATAGAGCAGCCAGTCACTGTGCAGCAGGCTGCAGACGTCCCGGAGCATGTGGAAGTTCCACACAAACTTCCAGCAGGGCTCTGTACGCACTCCATATACTATGTCTGTAACAGTGAGTGGGGAACACATTTTCTCTAAAAGTTATTACAGATCAAAGTGTCATGCCACCTCTTGTAACTTAACATGTTGTGGGTGTTGTGTGGTAGAGTGTTGGGTGTTGTTTTGTATGGTGAGTTGTGGGGTATTGTATTGTATGTGATGGGCTGTTGAGTGTTGGTGGGAAGTATTGTCAATATATATATCACAACTCCCATAAAATGTGAGCAGACATGTGATGCATCAACTACAACCGCAACCGCATCAGTAACAGCAACAACAACAACAACAACAACAACAACAACAACACATTCTTACATGACACACAGTCCCGGTGAGCTTTACAGCAAACAACTAAGTTACCTGTGTTTGTGCTGCTGCATCCTGTGACTGCACATGGGTACGGAGGCTGCAAGATCATGTCTGTGGCCAGCTCCTCCTCCGCACACAAGTTCAAGTTGGTCGCCTCCTCGACATGACTCCCGTCATCCACATCCCCAATGTTCTCCTCCGAACCTCCCGGAGGCCAGGGATCAACACTACTTGTAGTGTTAGCCATGTTATTGATGTGTTTCACTGGAGTCATGTTGTACTGGAGGGTGTGAGTCAAGTCATAGCTATAGCTGAACAACAACAAGGTCATGCTGTACTGGAGGGTGTGAGTCAAGTCATAGCTGTAGCTGAACAACAACAGAGTAATGTTGTACTGGAAGGTGTGAGTCAAGTCATAGCTATAGCTGAACAACAACAAGGTCATGCTGTACTGGAGGGTGTGAGTCAAGTCATAGCTGTTGCTGAACAACAACAGAGTTATGTTGTACTGGAGAGTGTGAGTCAAGTCATAGCTTTAGCTGAACAACAACAAGGTCATGCTGTACTGGAAGGTGTGAGTCAAGTCATAGCTGTTGCTGAACAACAACAGAGTCATGTTGTACTGGAGGGTGTGAGTCAAGTCATAGCTGTAGCTGAACAACAACAGAGTCATGTTGTACTGGAAGGTGTGAGTCAAGTCATAGCTATAGCTGAACAACAACAGAGTCATGTTGTACTGGAGGGTGTGAGTCAAGTCATAGCTGTAGCTAAACAACAACAGAGTCATGTTGTACTGGAGGGTGTGAGTCAAGTCATAGCTGTTGCTGAATAACAACAGAGTCATGTTGTACTGGAGGGTGTGAGTCAAGTCATAGCTGTAGCTAAACAACAACAGAGTCATGTTGTACTGGAGGGTGTGAGTCAAGTCATAGCTGTTGCTGAACAACAACAGTCATGTTGTACTGGAGGGTGTGAGTCAAGTCATAGCTTTAGCTGAACAACAACAGAGTCATGTTGTACTGGAGGGTGTGAGTCAAGTCATAGCTGTAGCTGAACAACAACAGAGTCATGTTGTACTGGAAGGTGTGACTCAAGTCATAGCTGTAGATGAACAACAACAGAGTTATGTTGTACTGGAAGGTGTGAGTCAAGTCATAGCTGTAGCTGAACAACAACAGAGTCATGTTGTACTGGAGGGTGTGAGTCAAGTCATAGCTGTAGCTGAACAACAACAAGGTCATGTTGTACTGGAAGGTGTGAGTCAAGTCATAGCTATAGCTGAACAACAACAGAGTTATGTTGTACTGGAGAGTGTGAGTCAAGTCATAGCTTTAGCTGAACAACAACAAGGTCATGCTGTACTGGAAGGTGTGAGTCAAGTCATAGCTGTTGCTGAACAACAACAGAGTCATGTTGTACTGGAAGGTGTGAGTCAAGTCATAGCTGTAGCTGAACAACAACAGAGTCATGTTGTACTGGAGGGTGTGAGTCAAGTCATAGCTGTAGCTGAACAACAACAAGGTCATGCTGTACTGGAAGGTGTGAGTCAAGTCATAGCTGTTGCTGAACAACAACAGAGTCATGTTGTACTGGAAGGTGTGAGTCAAGTCATAGCTGTAGCTGAACAACAACAGAGTCATGTTGTACTGGAAGGTGTGAGTCAAGTCATAGCTGTAGCTGAACAACAACAAGGTCATGCTGTACTGGAAGGTGTGAGTCAAGTCATAGCTGTAGATGAACAACAACAAGGTCATGCTGTACTGGAAGGTGTGAGTCAAGTCATAGCTGTAGCTAAACAACAACAGAGTCATGCTGTACTGGAAGGTGTGAGTCAAGTCATAGCTGTAGCTAAACAACAACAGAATCATGCTGTACTGGAATGTGTTAGTCAAGTCATAGCTGTAGCTAAACAACAACAGAGTCATGCTGTACTGGAATGTGTTAGTCAAGTCATAGCTTTAGCTAAACAACAACAGAGTCATGCTGTACTGGAAGGTGTGAGTCAAGTCATAGCTGTAGCTGAACAACAGCAGTCATGTTGTACATAGGGTGTGGGTAAGGTCATAGTTGTGGCTGTACATCTGTACAACTGTACAATGGTACAACTGTACAATTAAAACAGTTGCAGCTTAAAAGGAGACAGAACGATCAATAATATTATCATTCCAACAAACCTGAAGTAGAAATTGCCTGATAAATCCATGCTCTGGAACATTTTCACATATCTGAAACAAAAATAATAAATATTATTAATTTATGACAAACTTAAAAGTATACATTTTATTGACATAGTTATTGCAAAGTTTAAAATGACAGCAGCAGCGGCGGCGGCGGCGGCGGCGGCGGCGGCGGCGGCAACTATAGGCCTACTGTAGTACTACAGTTGACTGTGGCAAGAACTAGTCAGCCTCTCACCTTGGCTCATCAGGGTGTGTGCACCGGACCGTATCATTAGGGATATACACCATACTTGTGTCTTCAATCTTGTATATGGTGTGAGAACCAATAAGGGCGACACGACGGCGCTTAGTGATCAACACAACGTAGTAACCCTCGAGGAACCTCACAAACCCTGCAATGGCATGGATGGTAGACCAAGTAAAGAGAACCTCAAACATTCCCATCTTGTGAACAAGTCACCAAGTCTACAGAACCCCAACCATTACAACCCTCGAGGAACCTCACAAACCCTGCAATGGCATGGATGGTAGACCAAGTAAAGAGAACCTCAAACATTCCCATCTTGTGAACAAGTCACCAAGTCTACAGAACCCCAACCATTACAACCTCGGGATCAGTCATTAAGTACATACAATCTCAAATCTTTAAACCTCATGGACACATAACTAAATTAACAGAACCTGAGACACTAAAACAACATGGGCATGTCCCCAATTAAATAAAAACTCAAATTATGCAAACACTTAGTTGTCGCAAAGGTAACTAAAATGGCAACTTAGTGGATATATTTGAAAAATACTAGATCCTTCTTATGAAATTTTTACATTTAAATACTATCTTAAAAGCTAAAAAAATGGCTAAGAAAATCTGCTAAATGTACAATATTAACTATTCACTAATCATATTATTAAATTTTTTGTAAACCCTAACAATAGTGCTTGTTATACTTAACTCATGTATATGTTTGCATGTGAACTTACAAGTATAATAGCTATAACTTGTCTTGAAACATTACAGCCATATCCACTGAATACTAAATAATTCATAATTGTAATTAAACAAATCGTAATAAACAGTCAATCTCCCATCATGCATTGCATTTTAAAAGGCCAACAAATGTATTAACTGTCAGCAGGACATCCCATTCTATAGATGACAATGACAACAGATGACATACCAACAAGACCAAATGTAGACACCCTGCGTGATAAACCACTGCCCCCTTTCTGTAAGAGTTTGGATCTGTTTCCAACATCGATCATGTAGAGAAGCTCCCGGATCTGTCTTGGGGTGTACTCCACCTGTAGCAACAATTCGCTAAATATTAAATTGGATTTCTAACGTGGTAATTACTCTTTTATTTGTTCTCAATATTTTGAATGACTGACTCAGTCTTTGCCGGCGGATTGACAAAGCGATCTTAGTCTGCTGACGAAGACTGGCTGACCCAGTCTTCGTCGGTGGAGTGGCATAGTGACATTAAGACTGAGTCAGTCAGTCAGTCAAAATATTCTGAAAGAATACAGACATTTTCTTGGGGGTATTTCCGATATGAAATATCACTTTTGAAAAAATTATGTTCATTAATTCAGTTTGTTATATTTTACATCTGGATTCGTATGAATTTATTTGCAGAATGATAGAAAAGTAACCATAAAACATTAAAACTGCCTCCTCAACTGATTTAGCCTATCGCAAATCTGGTTCATTGGTGTCCAAATATGTAGTGTGTGAATAGTTTATGTAACAGCCGTAGTCAATATAATTACAAACTGCCTATTTTTGTTCAAATCATCGAAAGAATTGATGTTAGTCGTTAGATCTGGTAAGGATCAAAATAGTGGATATCCAAAATGGTAAACACTGTGTGGGTCAATGGTGATCATGACCTCCATCCTCTCGCCAATCACATGACAAATGACGACATTTCACCAAGAAATTTTTTTTTATTTTTCAGCATTTCAATTTTCACTTCAGTAAATACTTCAACAAGCATTTACTAATTTAATAGTTTGTCTGATGATTTCACAAAACTACATATAAAAGTTGCACAAACGAGCTAGCATGATGTAGTGGATACTTGGTAGGTTTGGTGATTCGCAAACTTAATTTGAAATCAGACTAGCAAAAAAATCAAATTGATTAAGCACCTTTAATGATCTTAGTCCTACTGAACTGTGATAATAAAACAATACACCACTATGAACTGTGATAATAAAACAATACACCACTATGCTTTATCTTTAACATTTGTGAAAAAGCATAACTATTATGGATTTGGTTGAAATAGCAGATTATGTGGCTTATTAAGTCTGATATAATTTCGTCTTACAAATTTTATGTGACATTCTTCTAAGATGGTAGAAATGATTCATCATCTGTACCTTATAATCTTATCATTACAGTAACAATACCTCCTACCTTGTCCTCAATGATGACGAGTTCCTTCGGCTCAGTTCTGTCGATCTTGAGAACCCGAAAACGAGTCTCCGTATTATTAGATCCAACGACAAAGAACCGCTGGAAGATAAAATTAACCTACATTCAACTGCTGAGCTGATATATTTCAGCTTAATGTTAGACAAGTTTGTTTGCTCAGTAAAACCAGCAATAAGTGCGGAAGGCAGCAGGAAGCAGGACGGGGAGTAGAGGGCAATGAATGAAGTACGAGGCATGGGAAGCAGGACGGGGAGTAGAGGGCAATGGAATGAAGTACGAGGCATGGGAAGCAGGACGGGGAGTAGAGGGCAATGAATGAAGTACGAGGCATGGGAAGCAGGACGGGGAGTAGAGGGCAATGAATGAAGTACGAGGCAGCAGGAAGCAGGACGGGGAGTAGAGGGCAATGGAATGAAGTACGAGGCATGGGAAGCAGGACGGGGAGTAGAGGGCAATGAATGAAGTACGAGGCAGCAGGAAGCAGGACGGGGAGTAGAGGGCAATGGAATGAAGTACGAGGCATGGGAAGCAGGACGGGGAGTAGAGGGCAATGAATGAAGTACGAGGCATGGGAAGCAGGACGGGGAGTAGAGGGCAATGAATGAAGTACGAGGCAGCAGGAAGCAGGACGGGGAGTAGAGGGCAATGGAATGAAGTACGAGGCATGGGAAGCAGGACGGGGAGTAGAGGGCAATGAATGAAGTACGAGGCATGGGAAGCAGGACGGGGAGTAGAGGGCAATGAATGAAGTACGAGGCATGGGAAGCAGGACGGGGAGTAGAGGGCAATGAATGAAGTACGAGGCATGGGAAGCAGGACGGGGAGTAGAGGGCAATGAATGAAGTACGAGGCATGGGAAACGTGACCAAATCAGAGAGAGAATAAAGGAGATTTGGAAGAAATATAGATGACAAACTGTGTAGAGAGGGAAAGATAAGAGGGATTGCAAGAGTGAGGGAATGATTTTGTAGGTATCAGCTAAACGGTGTCAATATATAATCTTATTATAATATTGTAATCAACCATGAGTATGTATGTTTCAATGTTTGTATGTTATGCTACTCCTCCTAGATGCTTTGCATCTCGGGCATTAAACTTTGAGGGGTTCATCTACGACCCCACGGTTGGGTTGTCAGTTTTATTTTTTTTAATTCACCCTGCTATTACCCTTTCTACAAACAATCAAATTAACGTAAATTGTAGTTATTATGTGCAACTGTCAGCAAAGCTATTTAAACAATTACGTACAATTGTTGACAACATCATGCATTGCTAGACGTTACTATAACTGCCAGTCTTACGTCGTAATTTTTAGAGTAGGATTACCAGAAGCCATCAAGATATAATGATAATAATAATTAAAGAACTTCTATGGCACCTATATCCTCAAGAACCTGAGCTCAGAAGCACAACAAAACAGAATCATTAAGCATAATCATGATGTACAGGGATGCACAAAGTCATTATCAGAAGAAGGGACAACTGAAGATTTATGATGGAAATGCAATTTGGAATAAATATGTCTGGAGTTTTTTTAGGAAAATAGCTATAGTTTCAGATGTTTTCAAAGTGATGGGGAGTTCATTCCAGACCTTAGGCGCAGCGACAGAGAAGGCACATTTGCTCAAGTAAGTTTTCTTTAGGCATAATAAGTTGTTGTGAAATTGATGATCTAAGCTGCCTAGGGATATTTGAAAGATGCAGGAGACTAGCCAAGTAGGGTGGTCGTTGTGTAGATAGCGCACGATACGTAGGAGTGGACAGTTTAAAATTAATTCGTACCAAGGCATAAATGGATATCTCTGTGAAATTATGTAGATATTGTTATTGTCAGAGCCACTTATGAACAACCAAGTTATGCCATCTGGTGGATGAACATCTTAATGTGAGAACACCTATGACAAGACTATTTAGAGTAAATGACTTGAGTTTGAAAAAGACTTACCGCCTTCGTCTCATAGATGACAATCTTTTGCATGCAGCTGATGATGGGATATTGCTGCGTCATCTCTGCTGATGCTGCTTGATTCAAAGCTCTGCAGAATGTTGTCAAGTATCAGGTCTGTGGGCTGAGGCAGATACGAGTTACACACAATGCTGCCTTGCCGCTGTCATACACATGGCCAGGAGAATTACTGTGAAACTTCAGTACACACCTATTACGTATCGGTAACAGAAATCCAGAGACAGCCAACGGACCCATATGATTAGATATAGCGGGATTGTACGAGACTCAAGAGTCAACAGACTTTTGGTAAGAGTCTTATGTGAAGCGCATATCCGGACCTACTATTTGTTGTACTGTGAGGTAGTGTTATTAGACTGGGGGGTGAATCATTCTGGCTGGTGTTGTCACAGCCCATAGCATAGGGTATGTTCTATTTATGATTTTTATCCTATCAGGTCTTTCCATGGATAGATAATGGTCATTCTGTGTATCGTTGAGATAGGCGGATGCCTTTCCGGGTTAAAACAGAACTGCCTGTAGAGGCGCTGGGAAGGTAGAAGAGCCTCGATCTCTGACTCTGACGTTTTATTTGTCGAGGAGGTATCTCTGTCGCCCTCTGCAAAACACAGAATAAGCGTTTCTCTCCACGGAGAGACCAGAGTCTGAGAGGATAAATAAAATAGGCCTAAAGTAAAGGTATTAAGACCCTTTAATAAGTCTAAGTTTGCACTTTAGTTTATTATGGGGCGTGGTGTAACTTATGCCACGCCCAGCCGCTAGGTTTATGACAATTGCGCGTCGTTGACTCGTATTTCCCATTTCTGCTAAATTGTTACCTTCTGAACACCGCTACCTTTGTCCCACCATACTAACGGGATCATATACAAAACATTGTCCGCATTTAAACAACCGATCCAGGTCGATCTTAACATCAATCCGACATAATAAATGTCACACGACTTCCCAAAAATATTCGTAAATCGCGCACCGTTCTTCTCTAACTCAAATCATTAATATTTGCGCATCCCAGGTATCCAGCGCATTAACTACACTTTGACTACAATTTAAGTACACCCCTTTTCTTAACATGCTGAACTGCCTGTTTTAATTGTTTTGAAATTGGCAGTTTTACGTTAACATCTTCATCATTGATAAGTTGGGTCCACAGATTAAATAACAACAAATCATGATGTGCTCTTGAGTAAAACATGTTCGACGTTTGCGCAGCGCAGAAAAGAAACACGTGCGGGTGGGTGTAAATACGTGAACTTTAAACAACTACTCTGTCGGAACAACTGAATTTGTCACATTGCGCTTTAGCCCCATTCTTTCATATTATAAGTGTGTAAAATCCATGTTAACCATACCTGTGTGTTATACACAAAAAGGTATATTACTAGCCTTAATGAGCGATAATATGGTTATATCGTCAACTATACCGACTAGTATGCCTGTTAACGGAGAGGTAAAAAACAAGTGCAGATAATAATTTAGTATAGATAATTGGTTGCTGCCAGGCGGTTGTGCAATTTGTATGCTCTCTAATTTTGAACGCTGAAAGTGAGTGTAGAGAAAAACATCACTATCGTGTTCCATCTCATCTGTCTATACTAGGTATATTACAAAAAAATTAAAAATTGTTTTATAATCATTTAAACACTTCTGTCTGATAAAGTATGTTATGCGGTTTATCATCCCTTTTGAATTTTTAAAAAATCTTTATTTGCGAAGTTATTCCACTTTTTGTCTTCCAGAAAAGGGTCTATTTTGTCTTATGGAATCGAGTCCATTTCTTGTGACCTTTCTGTTTGGTGGCTGCGCTGCCACTGAATGCAGGGGAACATGGCATAATGTGTACTAAAGAAGATATTGAGGTGGAATAAAAAGTTAGAGGACCCTAAAATGTTGACCTAATAATGTGTGACCTCGATGTGACCTTACATTGACCTACAATGACCTATTTATGTTGAAAAATTACCTATTTATGTTGAAAAATGGCCTAATTAAGTACTTGTGTATGACATGTGGGATCAGCTAGGGGTTTAAGAGAGAATGTATGTACACATTGACCTTAATACCCTTTAATGACCAAGTTTATCACAACTTGACCTTTGACCTATTTACGGGTCTTAATGGCTTATTTATTTTTTATTAAGTATGGATTGGGATGCTATCAAGTCAATAGAGGCTGTAATTGTTGACCATAATATTTACTCTAGTGACCTGATTATTTTACCTCCATTGACCTTTGACCGATTTATGTTGATAAATTAACTATTTCAGCCATAAGTAATTGTGCATGGCAGTGGTCTTTGTAAATTTACTGAGACATGTTAAGAAATGATGTACATAATTTACATTACTACAGTATGATGTTTTGATGACATAATTTATGTGACAAATGTGACATTTGCATAATTACAGGTATTAATGGCCTAACTATGTATAATTAAGTGACACGTGAAGCTGGAAAATTCATAGAACCTGTAGTGTTTACTGTATAATTATAAAAAACCCAAATGATTTGAAATAACACAATTTATTATACATTGAGAGAAGCTTTGAAATGTTCTGCATGCATAATGCAACAATATTTATAGTTAACTGTGTCAAAACTGGTTCACAGTACACTGCAAGTTCGGCACATCAATGTAATTGTTTAATGAAATAATGTCCTGCACTTCAACATGAAGTGATGTTTATATATTGTTCACAGTAGCTAATAGAGACATGGAAAAGGACAACACACGAAGTGATGCAGCAGTACAAGAACTAGTCAACTTCACTACGCTTTTAAATGGAACTATGCGGAAGACCATATAGTACACTGAAGGCTCAGCACATCTATATTCAAAGTTTAATGTTTCATAACTCCATGCCAGTGTATGTGTCAGTGTTCACAGGGCAGTGCAGAAATGTTCATATTTCAAAGTCTCATAAATTAATGTCATGCTTTTCAACATGAAGTAATGTTTATAATATTCACATGATACTGTCGAATAAGTGTACACATATTCAGAGATCACATAAATCCGTGCATGTGTAATGAGTGAATGTTAACTGGACACTGTGGACTCGGTGTACATATTCAACATTTTCGTATAGTCTTTGTCAGCCTTGTTTGTCTTCTGGTGTGTGTTATCCTTTTATTCTTCAAATGTATTGTGGAATCCTAGAACATGAAATAAAGAATATATATATACGCACGCACGCACGCACGCACGCACGCACGCACGCACACACACACACACATTATACACACGAACGCACGCACGTTGTGCATTAAAAGTACATTGCTCAACAAAACTCTCATTTTACTTAATTTATTTCGGTATCAAACATGATATAAGGGAAGGACACACAAAATAACAGATGTTTGATTGATTGTTTGCATACAAAATTGTCAGCACATAACTCTAAAAGGGCAGATGGTGTGGATTTAAATACTGAAATATCACGACGTCAGACCCACTCAAAATTGCGCCTTGCTCACGCACAAACCGGAAGTTACGAATACAACTTTTAAATTGTAAAAAATATAACATTTTAACAAGAGCTATCTTAATGATTATTAATATCACACAACATTGATATATCTATAATTACTTGTTCCCATTAAATCTAACAGCAGTTGGTTACAAACACTTCGATTGCGTGGATTTTGAATTGCGCAAAACGACTTGACCTAAATTATTAGAACAGCGTTACAGCCTACGTTCCCAGTCTGAGTGCTAACAGTTGAAAATCTATTAAAAACTAACTTAATTTGCTAATGCTGAACAAGCATCAACTTGAATTACTTGCTCACAATAAGCCTATAATAATAATAAGGTTGTTAGTACAAAGTATTTAGTAATTTGCATGACATGCGCCCATCTCGCACCGGCACCGCTCCCCCAGGAACCAGCGGCCGCGCCACGATTAAACTCAACGCAAATGCACTTTCAAACGCTAAACAGCGCGCGCATAGCTAATTTCCCGAACGATGCTGTACTCGTCCGAACAAACCCACAATCGTAACACACATCATTATAAAGCTGAAATACTTAAGATTTTATTTATTGACATGCTAAAGTTGTTCGATGAATATTTATCCTTAAGTTTCACTACTATTCACAAGGTAAAAGTAAACACGGGCTTACCTCGGTCAAAGTCGCTCCGGGACGCCCCGCGAAAACTCCATATGATTCGTCAGTCTTTCATTGGTTGATATTTGTAACATTTAAGGTCACACGTTCATTTGCATAATATTATGATATGCATATGCAAGACCATCAAAAATAGAGATGGAGGTCACACATTCTGGGTCAATTCTCAATAGACAAATTTTAAGCAGCGCACCAAGCGGAATGTAATGTACCTATCTATACTTGCCAGAGTTTACCCTTGCCATCAAACCTGAGCAAGGCCCAGGCCAAGGCAAGGGTCAGATCACAGGCATACACAGCTCATTTTCCCGCTGTTGTGTTGATGGCCATGGTAACATTTTGCGTAATTGTAGAAAAAGTAACCGATAAAAAATTCCAAAACTTACAGTCACTATGTTATATTGATATTTTCTCAGTGAGTCAAAACAGTCGAGACAAATCAAATAGAATAGACAATGGAGGGAGTTGCAAACTATTTATTCCATCATATTTTAGTATATCACATATCAAACACATACATTTAAAATGTAACTCGAATACAATATATATGTAGATATAGATACATACTGTAAGTAGTTCTTCAATTTGAAAGCAAAAAGAAAACGATGCAGGCATTGTCTGGTGAAAGTGTGGATGGATAGTTTTTGTGGTCATTTGACTGATCTCCCTACCTGTGACATGTGACTGATCTCCCTACCTTTGACATATGACTGATCTCCCTACCTGCAACGTGTGACTGATCTCCTTACCTGTGACGTGTGACTGATCTCCCTACCTGTAACGTGTGATTGATCTCCCTACCTGTAACGTGTGACTGATCTCCCTACCTGTGACGTGTGACTGATCTCCCTACCTGCAACGTGTGACTGATCTCCCTACCTGCAACGTGTGACTGATCTCCCTACCTGTGACTTGTGACTGATCTACCTACCTGTGACGTGTGACTGATCTCCCTACCTGTGACGTGTGACTGATCTCCCTACCTGTAACATGTGACTGATCTTCCTACGTGTGACTGATCTCCCTACCTGTGACGTGTGACTGATCTCCCTACCTGCAACGTGTGACTGATCTCCCTACCTGTGACGTGTGACTGATCTCCCTACCTGCAACGTGTGACTGATCTCCCTACCTGTGACGTGTGACTGATCTTCCTACCTGCAACGTGTGACTGATCTCCCTACCTGTGACGTGTGACTGATCTCCCTACCTGTGACATGTGACTGATTTCCCTACCTGTGACATGTGACTGATCTCCCTACCTGTGACATGTGACTGATCTCCCTACCTGTGACATGTGACTGATCTCCCTACCTGTGACGTATGACTGATCTCCCTACCTGTGACATGTGACTGATCTCCCTACCTGTGACATGTGACTGATCTCCCTACCTGTGACATGTGACTGATCTCCCTACCTGTGACATGTGACTGATCTCCCTACCTGTGACGTGTGACTGATCTCCCTACCTGTGACATGTGACTGATCTCCCTACCTGTGACGTATGAGAGCCATTATAGTAATATTCACATATTTTAATATTAATAAACATTGGTGCATGTTATATTGTTATAATGTGTAACATTGACAGAATGGAGGATGTGCAGAAGAAAGAAGATTGGGAGGAAGACGCGAGAGCCAGTGATGATGAGGTACGAGTTTTGTCACTTGTTCTCCATGTATTATGTATCTTGACTGTCTACAGTGTGTTTCATAGAGTTTTGCACAATGTTTTATGTTGGAGTTTGCCCTGTATTGTCTGTAAAACACACAAAGCAACCAGCCCGGACAAGATACCCAACTGGATCTTACATGACTACACCACCATCCTCGCTCCTCCCGTCTGCGCGATATTCAACAGCAGTCTACGGGAAGGAACTGGGCCTGCCCTGTGGAAATGCGCTGACGTTCGACCAGTGCCTAAAATTCTACCACCAGCACTAATTGATAAAAACCAGCATCCAATATCTATCACGCGACTTTTATCGAAGTGCTTGGAGAAATTCATGTGCACATGGATAACGGACATTACCATGGCCCTGGTTGATCCACAGCAATATGGGTCAGTAATGGAACATGAACCATACACGCGCTGGTTGAGCTTGTACAAATGGAAATCTGCGGTTGAGGCCCCTGGAACCATAGAACGAATACTTCTCATCGATTTCAACAAAGCGTTTGCCCGAGTCGACCATCACATCTTAATGACAAAATGTGCATTACTCGGACTTCTGAATTTTGTCATCAAGTGGCTGACATCTTTCCTGTGCCAACGCAAACAGATCGGGAGTGTGAAATCGGAGTACACCACTGTCAATGTAGGTGTCCACAAGGTGCAATATTTGGACCAATCCGCTTCCTACACCATATTAATGATCTGCAAACAGTATGTGAACATATAAAATATGCTGGCGATTGCATAATGTGGGAAGCTTCTTCATCCTCCGGACTTGACAGCTCACTCCAAATAGCAGCAGACGAAGTTGGGCAATGGACAGCGAGTAACAAAATGGGGCTGAACTACGATAAGATGAACGAACTGCGAATATGTTTCAAGAAATCACCTTCAGACATCGCACTACTAACCATCGATGGGTCATGGTAGACCAGTCCAACAAGTTAACAGCATTCGTCTACTAGTTGTGACTATATCTGAAGAGGCAATCACATATAGACAAAATCACTATAAAAGCATCACAACGTCTTTATTTCATTATCCTCAAAAGAGCCGACATTGACCATCACCATCTCATCAACATAAACACGTCAATCATCCAATCAGTATTGGAGTACGCATGCCAAGTGTGGCACACGAGTCTTACAAAAAAGCAAACAAAACAGATAGAATACATTCAGAAATGGGCAATGTGGATCGTTTTCCAAGATAAGTCATACACCGAAGCCATCATCTCAGCCAATCGACCAACGCTGTCGGACCAGAGGGAGAAGTTATGTAGAACATTATTCATAAACATGCAACAACCTACACATAAATTACACCATCTTCTGCCTCCTTCCGGGAAACTCTGTACACAACTTCAAGCACTAGGACTTATACTCTTTTATACCATATGCTTTAAGACCCTGGCAGTAATTATGAACTCATAAATTATTTACTTTTTATGTAATAGTAGTAGGCCATATAATTTATTTTACTATAGTATTGCCTGTTTTATTTGATGATTATGTCCTTAATATTTACCTATGCATGTCGAAGCCTATTCTTATTTTGTTATTTACGAACAACTTTAAATGTTCATGCACCTTTTAAATTTGTTATATTTTAAGTCATAATTTTTGTCTTATTAATTAATTTATTATCATTGGTTGTTTTACTGTGCCAATTGTATAATTCAACTGCTGTAGTTGCCATTTTAATAAAAGTATTATTATTATGTACAAAGTCGGGAATAAGCAGATAATGCCTTTTACACTAACAGTTCAGACTAAGAGAGAAACCTTAGCAATTCATTTTTGCCAAAAGTATGTCACTATTAGTAATACACAGCTGTTGAGCCTGTAGTGATAATAATAATAACAACTAATTGGTTATGCATATGAAGATTAATGTGAGAAACACAACTACAAGTGTACAAAAGTTTCCATCTCTGAAGTGTTTTCTGCAGTTTTGGTAATGTGTGTAATTTCTTTAATTCAGATTGCTGATGATGACAGGACTCATAACAAGCTGTTGGCAGCGATTGGAGCCCTTGATGACAAGAAGAGGTAATTTGCTTCGTTCATTAGGGTACATGCAATGATAATGGTCTGTTTGTGACCACACTGTTGTCGATGAAAAATATCCATTTATAAATTGTTCAATTTAATCCAGATTTCTCCAGCTGGGGAGTGAGAAACACTCTGACTAATAGCTGTTAGACACATATATCTTCAAAGTTGGCTTTGTTATAATTGTCACAGTGTAGTTATTGTCACAGAGTTGTGATGGTCACAGGGTTGTTCTTGTCACACAGTTGGTTTTGTCGCAGGGTTGTTATTCTCAGAAGAAATGTTATTATCTGTTTCTAGAGCCCAGCAGCTATTACAGCGGACAGAGCCGGCTGCTGTCTCTGAGTTCCATCTGCCCACTTCTGAGGGTAGGTAGACATGCAGCAAAGTCCCTTGCACCTATTTGTTCATTATGCACTAGATGCAAGAGGTGATTGAAGGTTGAAATTGAACATAAAAAACAAGGATATATTAGGTAAACCACCCTGCCCTAGCCCAAGACTAATTTACGTGGATGAGTGAAATAAGGCATTGAGGACTGATATAAGTTGACAAAGTCTCTGCCAGTAATGAGTGAATTTCATGCTCAGGTCCAGTCAATGTGTCGCCAAAGTGTCACCATTGCCTGACATCATGTAGACTCCCTGTAATGAGTCGTTTCTGCTTCAGTGTGACAAGATGCTGACCACTTTAACTTTGGTGTTTGTATGTGACCCCTATCTAGGTCAAGTGAAAGTTCATGAACTGATGGTAGCGCTGAAGAGTACCTCAGCACACAGCGACTTGAAGAAACAACTGAACCGCGTCCAGAAACGGCAGAAGACACTTACCACCCCGCTGTCAAAACCACTTCAAGAACGGGTCAGTTAATGAACTAATGACATTAGTTGAAAAGTGTTTAATGTCACGTTTAAAAAGTTGTTTTTTCTGCCATTTCAAAGGAATTGCATTGTTTGAATTTTGTGGTCCAAGCTTTAGTAGTATGGCAGTAGATCTGTGACTTCATATGAAGTACAACATGTATATCAGTATTGAAAATTTAATATAGTTTTTGATATGATGAAGACCCGCCATTATAGAGTACAACTGCAGGTAATTTCACGTGGGCTTACGTACAAGTACATTTTGGAAAGCTTGTTTAGTAGTAATAATAATTATAATAATAAGTAATTATTTACTTTTCATATATTTCAAGTACCACGAACATTAGAAAACAAATTTCATTATAAAAGTTGAAGCTGCTCAGATTCTCAGACATACTATATATTCCCTGAAAATTATACAACTATGAAACTGTTTGCATAAATAGTTAGTTATAAATTATATAACTGTACAAGAGGTGTGCGTGCGTGAGCACTTGTTAGACATTGTCTTACAACTGAAGTTCCATTGAACTGTACCTAGCGGTAGTACCACCACACACAGAGCTACATGTAGTAGTAGTAGTAATATAATATGTGTACATATTCCCTGACATTGACTTACATTGCAGATCGAGCGAAATCTCGCCTATGAGAAAACAACCATAGAAGTGTCGAAATGGGACTCTGTGGTGCACACCAACAGAAAGGTACAGTCACCGTCCTCTCTCCAGTCACCTTGCTCTCTCCAGTCACCGGCCTCTCTCCAGTCACCGTGCTCTCTCCAGTCACCGTGCTCTCTCCAGTCACCGGCCTCTCTCCAGTCACCGTCCTCTCTCCAGTCACCGTCCTATCTCCAGTCACCGTGCTCTCTCCAATCACCGTCCTCTCTCCAGTCACAGTGCTCTCCAATCACCGTCCTCTCTCCAGTCACCGGCCTCTCCAGTCACCGTCCTCTCTCCAGTCACCGTCCTCTCTCCAGTCACCGGCCTCTCTCCAGTCACCGTGCTCTCCAGTCACCGTCCTCTCTCCAGTCACCATCCTCTCTCCAGTCACCGACCTCTCCAGTCACCGTGCTCTCTCCAGTCACCGGCCTCTCCAGTCACCGTCCTCTCTCCAGTCACCGTCTTCTCTCCAGTCACTGTCCTCTCTCCAGTCACCGTCCTCTCTCCAGTAGTCCACCGTCCTCTCTCCAGTAGTCCACCGTCCTCTCTCCAGTCACCGTCCTCTCTCCAGTGGTCCACTTTCCTCCACCAAATGCCCCATCCACTTCGTCCGGCTACTAACTAATGGTCCCACTAGTCTCACTATCAATTTCCTACGTCAGGCTCAGGTCAGTCTTCCACTAGTGTCTATCATGTAGGTGAACACACTGTAATATGTTTCAATTTAGTTTCATTCTATGGTAACCTTGATGTAGTGTTTTTCCACTGTACACAGATGAAGACTCTTGTCTGTCACTCTGCTGGACCAAATCAGTGACTAATCTGAAAATAATCCCACAGCAGCATGGCAATTTACACTGCCAAAAGACACCCAAATTATCCTTTAGTAATTCTATATTGCATTATTGGGTACTTTTTGTTATTAGTTATTACTATGCAAGCCATATAATTTTGAATAAGATGCTGAAAGTTACATAAGCTTTAGACGGTTCTTACACAAAATCTCAAATAATGACTTGTCACCGATTCAGTCCGGCCTATAATTTTGCCAAATGTATTTTGTGTGCTAGATTACCCTGCATGTAAATCACATGTTGATGCTTGAGGTGTCTACCATGTGTCGATCGACGAACCCCTTATGTTGCAGGCCGTACAGCTTCAGTTTCCACTACAGAAACCTGACATTCATGTCAACAATACTACAGAGTTTGTAAAGAAATTCCAGGTAAGAGCACTTTGTAACACAATCTAATAAGTGTGTTTCTTTTAAAATATGAGTTGTGTATTATTGGCTAGGTCGAACAACATAGGATGTCTCTAAAGTGGAAGTATAAGGTCAAGTCTATATTATGTATTTAATCCAAGCCTTAGCTTCAGAAACGTCGCTCTACAAAAGTAAATGACACTAGAAAGTGTGATTCGTACAAAGACTTGCCACCATATGATAAACGTGGGTCATAATAAATTACATATTTATGATGTGCCGTGTATCTGGGTAAAAGGCACTAACAATGTTAAAAATAAGATAAAATAATTTTATGATGAGAAACATCCTGGAAGTGACGTTTTTCTGTCACATATATCATACTTGGTCCAACATATATGATATGGGACTACCTTGTTGCCTGCTACATTGTGACTGGCTTCAGTGGCTCTTGGTCGCAGGTTTTTATCACCCCACGTGGTACGACGTGACTTGTGTTGAACTTATTTGATATACCGGTAAATATAACTCACAGCCCCACACTTCACTGGAGAAGGAAGTGGCTGCCCTGCTGCGGGGGAGTTCCAACGTGTTAGCCGGCGGGAGTGAACTTACTGATGCAGAACGGCAGGCATTGAAGGCCATGAGCATCGATGAGGTTGGCAACATTTCTGGCCCATCCAGTAACAATTACAGTGTAATTGTAATAGTTTTTTAGTCACCATAATTGAGTTTTATGGTGCTGTGTAAGTATAATTGACCATTGTAATAGAACCCAGTCCTGGCAACAAAAACACATGAATTCACTTAAAATCCTGTATAAAAATGAGCATTAATGGAAAAATGTAATCTTCTTTTTATAAAACACTAGCTGTAGTGAACTTACTAATTATTGCAATTTACCTTTTATGAAGCATTGTAATTTATTTTTTGAAGTGATGTACATGTAATTGAACTGTTATGATGCTGTTTAATTTTAATTAACAGTTATAATTGAATCCAACCCTGTTGCAGGCACGTGAAAGACGGGCAGAACTGCAGAAGTATCGTGTTTTATTGTCGTACAAAGAAGCGAAGGCGCGCAGACAGAAGAAGATCAAAAGCAAGAGGT
Organism: Lamellibrachia columna; assembly: GCA_963662155.1. NCBI lineage: Eukaryota > Metazoa > Annelida > Polychaeta > Sabellida > Siboglinidae > Lamellibrachia > Lamellibrachia columna. The sequence goes on along the minus strand of OY759270.1, from coordinate 3,942,917 downwards.
TTGTGCAACAAAATTAATTGTGTTGCCAGGTTTATTTTAACATTACATTTCCAAGTTGGGATGTTGTTGTCTTCAGGATCCTTCAGAAGAGCAACATTTTGTGTTGTGCTATAAACCAGTATATACAGTAGTGTTGTTCTCTCATTTACCTGCCACGTTTCTGTCTGCTTTTGATTTACCTTTTTTAAGTGTAAAATGTCAATCCCACATATATTGCCTCAAAATGTAGATTCCACTAGATATAATCAGTGATAACCATTTACAAAATTGCTTCTGCTTATTTCACTTCAGATTCCACCGTGTGCTTCGCAAGGAGCGACTAAAGGGCGAACAGAAGGTGCTGGACGAGTTAAAGGGAACTGACCCCGAGGCCTACACTGAGAGACTGGAGCAGACAGAGAGGATCAGGATGCAGGTAGGTCATTGTCTATCCACCAGGGGACAACTGGTGTTCATGGTAATCATCAGGTGGCGCACTTGTATGCCAAGTGAATGTGGGTAAGCACCAATTCATTGTTATGATAAATCCATAGAAAATGATTGTGTTATAGAATTTAGTTGTTCAGAAACCCAGGCCATTTCATGTATGATGGTCAGCTTAATTATATACCCTAAAAGTACAAACTTTGAGACATAGGGTGGATGAACTTATATCAACTAGAGTCAAGCTGGAAGTTCACCCAGGGATACAGAGAACCAGGACAGATGTTGTTTGATTTCTAAATTATGTATTTCTATATGACGTATTATTGATGTGTCAGAGCGATGATATGTGTGTACGAAAATGTACTTCGAAGAAACTTGCTGTTGATGAAATCTCGATATGATGCCTGGACACTATGAGATTTCATGCTATCATTCCTCTGATCAAAGGGCAGTTAAATATTTCATATAAACCTTGTGAGAATCGACTTTTGTGCATGCGCCCAATGAAGAAGAAAGGGGTTGAGTGCATCTTAGTTATACAAGCTGAAATATTGAAACATGTTTGACAATACATATATGTTTGTAGATCAGATCAGTGCACAATATGTTTGTAGCGTAACATATGTTCCTGATTTAATATGTCAACACCTTGTATAGACATGTTGCCAGGTAGCAGACTTTATTAGCTAGGTCTATTACATTCGAACCGGTAGTCATGTTATACAAGACATGTGTATTGCTTGTTTTCCAGGAACGCATGAGTCTGAAGCATCGTGGCGGCTCCAAGTTCATGAAGCAACAGATGGTCTATGGGAAATATGACGACAAAGTAAGTCAAGACAAGAAAATAGGCTGAATATATAGCTTTAATGGTAATGGTGGCAATTTGAATATTATAAAATAGCTATTCTGAATTCAACTATTGGGTAATGCATTCATATGAGAATACATTGGTTCTGTGACTGGAGACAGCATTCTCAGTGATCACCAGATTCCACAGGCTCGATTATGATGATAACATGTAGCCATAGTCTCACTTAGACTTTTGACGTCTCCTTGCATTATCTCTAGCCACTTTGAATCCACCATCTATCCAAACTCCAATGCTTGACCTTGTCAATCTGTCCCATTTTTCTTCTATCTGTTCGCTTTTTTCCTGATAGTTCTCCTTCTCCTAAGTAGCATCTCTCATGTCTTTTCCAATTGATTTATAGGCAACCGTAATGTAGCAACTTGATATGGACGATATTTTGGGGCTCAGCCTTTTAAGAAACTGTAATAATTAAATTGATAAATACATTACTAAATGTAATGGGGCTAATGAATTAAAGCTTTAGTTGATCCATTGCTGTAATGTGTTTTGAAAATGTCACATTTTATTTCACTTCAGAGCCGACAGTCAGTTCAGGAAATGCTGCAGAAAAGCCGGGAATTATCACAGAAACGCACAAATCCAGATGCTAGTGGAGACAGTAGTGATGATGACCTTCAGTTGGTTGCTGATGACACCACAGAGGTCATTCACTCAAGCCAGACGACAGAACAGAATCCATGGATGGATACAAAGGTGAAGGCTAATAAACCTGCAGTATACAAGTCACCGGAATCTGTTGTCAACAACAAACTCAATTCAAGAAACGTGTTGCAGGACACAATAAAGCATGATATAGCAAAAGTGAGCACTATCCAGGAAGCAAGAAAAGAAGATGAGAAACATGCTGAGTCTTCTCCTGAAGAAGACAGTGAACCAAACGAAGACATTGAGGAAATATTTAGTGCAGTCGGAAAGAAACCAGGTAAACAGAACACACCAGGAAAAACAAAGAAGTCATGGAACAGTCGTACAAAAAAGAAACGGAAGGCTCGCAAGGAGAGTGAATGTTCAGACAATAAAAGTAAACAAACAGTAGTGCATGACCTTAGCAACTATGACCAGCCAGATAATGATGAAGACTTGATTAGAATGTCGTTGACCCGCAGAATGGCCAAGGAGGATTTTGAAGGTGAACTCACTGACGATGAGGTGGAAGTGACCCACAGCAAAGCCCTCAAGAAAATTGAACCACTCAAGTTGGCTTCCGAGAACAAAGAGAAACAGGTTACGGTCAATGTTGATCCGAAGAAGTTCTTCACTGTTGAAAAAACGTTGTTGCGATCAAAGGCACCAGATCTTGTGACAAATGACAGCGAGGAAGGTATCATTGAACAGGAAGAGCAGAGGATGACGATTGCGCAGGCATTCGCATCTGATGATGTCATCGAGGAGTTTCGGCAAGAGAAGAAATCAACGGAGGAACGGGATAAGCCAAAGGACATTGATCTGACCCTGCCGGGATGGGGTTCCTGGGCTGGGGCAGGGCTAGTGCCTTCCAAGAGGAAGAAAAACCGGTAAGTGTCGGCTGGTTTTGTCTCATGATCATACAGAGTGGCTTACGTGAAATGAAACACCTGCAAAGAATTTTTTTTTAATGTCTTACTTTCTTAGTTTAAAGTCCCACAGATAGTCAGATACCAGTTGGCGCATTTGCAAAAAAACATTGATAGATGCAATATTTGTTTGACAGACACATTTTTTTCATGCAGTGTTCATGAATGTTGTGTATTCATAGAGTGGTAGTCTCTAACCAACTTAGTTTAGCTCCCGCGGCCAGAGCCGTTTCCCAGTGGGGAGTGTGACAAGCGCCAAACAGGCAGTGTGTACGGCAGTAATACTGTGTATGGCAGTAATTGCCGTAACTAACTCCTTACAGAGATTTACAGCAGTATATCGATGGAAGTTACTAACCCTGTAGTAAGGGAGGAAATATATTAAAAGGTAGCACCGTGAAGATATCTTCATGGTGACTGGTGGCCGTGTGATTGTCAGGCAATACTCAGGATTCATATGTAATCAATTTGAATAATAACACAAATATTAGTGCATCATTTCATGTAAGTTGTCGCAGTGAGCAATGACTGTTGTGTCGTTGTAGATTCATCATCAAGGCTCCAGCAGCGCCACCAAGGAAGGACTGTGGTCTCCATAATGTCATCATCAGCGAGACAAAAGATAACGCTGTTGCTAAGCACCAGGTCAGTCTCTCCGTCAATGATAAACAAAACGTGTTACTATTGTGACCAATAAATCACCTTTGAAGGTAAAATATAATGTTTTTTACTGGATGATTTATTGGCTTGTCAAACTCCTCTTTTGTACAATTTCTGATGGTAAATGTATTACAGCACTAAAGGTTATAACACAAAGTATAACACAAAGTATAACACAAAGTATAACACAAAGTATAACATTGTTATTTGGATGGACTTTGAGATTGAAAAATTAAGAGAATTTGGGCATTTTAATTATATGAAACCCCCAACTTGCTCAGTACCAGTTAACCAATAAGAATCATACGTTCCCTTTAATCTAAGAACAGCTTCATAACCGAGGCGAATTAAATACTAGAAATTATGTCACTTTGACCAATCATGTGTTGAATCTTAGTTTTCTTCTCATTACAGGTCAGTCACTTGCCGTTCCCGTTCTCCAGCGTGCATCAATTTGAGAGCAGTGTGCGCCAGCCCATTGGAAAGACTTGGAACCCCGAGACGGCGTACCATCAACTCATCAAGCCCAAGATCGTCACGCGCCTTGGCACCATCATTGAGCCAATCAGCAAGGAGGCGACTTTCAAGAAGGAGAAGTCAGGAAATATTGCTGAAGGCAGTGGGAAGAGGAAACAGGACGATATTAGGCCAGTGGGGAAGAAAGAGAGTGTGGGAAAGAGGGCTAAGAGACGAAGAGTGAGCAAACAGAAGTGAAATGTTAAATTTATGTGTAGTATCTGAAGGACGGTAAATTGTTCTGCAGAGGCTCGCAGACAGAACCTCCAGACTGTGGCTACAATGAGGGACACGTGGTGCCATGCAGAACATCATGGGCAGGGCAGATTTAGGGCGTCAAACAAGTAAATAAATTGTGTGCAGTACATAAAGCGAACATTTTTGTTTCTGTGTTAATATATTATTAATTAAATATTTAGCTCTTCCCTTTGAAACCACAAAGGCACCATTTTCATTATCAGAAATTAAGTTCAAAAAATTACTGATACTGAAATATATATATATAAATTAATTGCCAAGACTACAGTGCCACACGCACAGCAAACAGTAGGCATATCCCCCCCCCTCCGTACACCACCAATACAACACTACTGGCAGCATCTGGCACTAATAGCAGCACCACTAATACAGCACCACCACACATCCTGTAGCAGTAGGTCTATTACCACATACACCATCTCTACTAATGAGGGGGAAGTGAGAGGTTGGCCTCAAAAACAGTTGGAGATTGGCCCCATCATCAGGAGGGAGATGGGAGGTTGGCCCCCAAAACAGGTGGTAGGTTGATACCCCTACAACACTCCTCCACTAAAAAAACTATTGGCACTAATATAGCACTGTATAACCACTATTGCCACACACATGACATTTCTGCCTAACTTGTGAAATGGCCGGGAAAGTAGTTTCATACTTTCTGCATTTCCACATAAAATTGTTTTAGTTTTAGTGTAAAAGTGTGTACTAAATTGTTTGGAAATAAAAACATTCAATTTAACTCTCTACACCACCGTCACATAACCAACACCACCGTCACACAACCAACATCACCGTCACACAACCAACACCACCTTCACACAACCAGCATAACCTTCACACAACCAACACCACCGTCACACAACCAACACCACCGTCACACAACCAACACCACCTTCACACAACCAACACCACCGTCACACAACCAACACAACCTTCACACAACCAATACAACCTTCACACAACCACCACCACCGTCACACAACCAACACCACCGTCACACAACCAACACCACCGTCACACAACCAATACCACCTTCACACAACCAGCACAACCTTCACACAACCAACACCACCGTCACACAACCAACACCACCGTCACACAACCAACACCACCTTCACACAACCAACATAACCTTCACACAACCAACACAACCTTCACACAACCAACACCACCTTCACACAACCAACACAACCTTCACACAACCAGCACAACTTTCACACAACAAACACCACCGTCACACAACCAACACCACCGTCACACAACCAACACCACCATCACACAACCAACACCACCTTCACACAACCAGCACAACCTTCACACAACCAACACCACTGTCACACAACCAACACCACCATCACACAACCAACACCACCTTCACACAACCAACACCACCGTCACACAACCAACACCACCGTCACACAACCAGCACAACCTTCACACAACCAACACCACCGTCACACAACCAACACCACCGTCACACAACCAACACCACCGTCACACAACCAACACCACCGTCACACAACCAACACCACCTTCACACAACCAGCACAACCTTCACACAACCAACACCACCATCACACAACCAACACCACCGTCACACAACCAACACCACTGTCACACAACCAACACCACCTTCACACAACCAGCACAACCAACACCACCGTCACACAACCAACACCACCGTTACACAACCAACACCACCGTTACACAACCAACACCACCGTCACACAACCAACACCACCGTTACACAACCAACACCACCGTTACACAACCAACACCACCGTCACACAACCAACACCACCGTCACACAACCAACACCACCGTCACACTACCAACACCACCTTCACACAACCAGCACAACCGCCACGAATACGGCACCGCCTCGAACACGGAACCACCGCTACACGTGCCTGCGCGCACACGTGCAGCAACGGCGTACAACCCCATTAGTAGTGAACGTGACCTTACGCTTACCATTAACGGACATTTTGTTATCAATGTCATGTTCCTGCTCGATAACCCGTGTCGAACAACACAATTACAGTTCTATATAGAGACTAGAAATGCACCATCATAACATTTTATCTCTTATAAACTTAATAGTGATTTTCAGTTCGTTAAAATTAGCTGCTAATGCGCCGCAATATTTCTCACGATGTCGAACTCTTAAGAATGCGCCATTCTTGGTTTTCAGAATGCATTATGATCGCAGTTGTCCCATTTTTGGTACCAGAGGAGATGTGATACCGGGGTATTCTATTATGAAGTGTATACCGTTACACACAGGTGGCGCTGTTGATAGCCCCATAAAAACCACAGGCGAAACTTGGCAGACTGCTCGAGCGCCTGTCGTAAGATGGATTTCGACAAATTGGAGGTAACTATCGAATATTTGCGTTATATTTTTGGCATGAGACATTCGGACTATGACAGTATTTATTATTTTCGTTGTTTTATAGTACTGTCATGTTACCTATTTATCGCAATACGTGTGAATTGTGTAGAGCGTTTTCACGCAGCTTAGCCTTAGACTGAAACTAGATAGTCAAAAGATCGAAGCAATCACTGTGTGGACTAACTAGCAACTGTCGTGTGTTCTTAATGTCGAAGGCATATTTATTGTAGTGGGGCAGTGCTAATTTTATTAACTTTGCTAGTTAAATAAAATTAATTAACTCAGAAGTAATTAATAAAATAACATACAATAATTAAGGGACTAATTAATCTACTTGCACTTTTAATTAAGTGCTCATGTGTGCGTGCGTGAGCGCATGTGTGTGTGACTTAGTGCGTGCGTTAGTACGGCCGTCCGTGCATGTGTGTGACTTAGTGCGTGCGTTAGTACGTGCGTCCGTGCATGTGTGTTTACTTCTTTCCGTGTCAACATTGACAAATCAGTAGTTGATTACCAGTCAGAGACAGGTACTCAACCGTATTTTAACTACCAATACTACTTTGTATAACTTTTCTCTGTGCTTTTTAGTTTGAAATGTAATTCTTAGTAGTTAGTTTAATTAGCATTTAAGTATTAGTATTTTAATCAAAATTAATGTATGCATTCCTGAACAGGGTCTTACTGTGGATATGAGTGGATAAATACTGTTTAATAACAGAGACAGAGGCAGACAGAAAAGCTAACCCTCAATGTGGTAATCTGATGATTAATGCTGGTATAAACAAAGCTGGTAAATATTTACAGCTGGCCACCTATAACTGTCACATGAAACTATGCAGTCAAAGTCCAACATCTGGACATGTGTAGTTGTACAGCTAATGAAATCACTACTGGTAAACACTTGTCAGAATACTAGCTTAATAAACTATTCAAGTTAAATGTCCCATGCCTGCCTACAACATTATGCCTTTTGATAGAGGGGTGTTTACTGTTTGCCATGTGCAATTAACAATACATTGATACCACTACATTTTAATAGGAAACTTATTTTATGCCCAGTTAGTGTAAATTAATCATATGACACTTTTAAAAGTCATACGACCATGGAACATGCATGGTTATGCAAAACACCTACAATTTACGGATGTGTGATTCTCACCATGGCACAGCTCTGAGCAAAAATGGCAGGGAATGTTTCTTTAATACTAAAGCTAGAAACGCCAATCTGTAGGTAATTACTAAATGTCCATGTTTTCAAATGAATAGATCCATGTTCTCAACCATTTGATAATATCACTATTTTTATTGTGTTCACCAAATTAACAAATTTAAGATTTCTTTGCTTTATGTTACTATGTTATGTTACTATGTTATGTTACTATGTTATGTTACTATGTTTGGTAACATTTGTTTTCCAGTATTTGTCTGGATTTGGGGGTGAATGTTCCTCAGAAGATCCAAGATGTCCCGGGGCCTTGCCCGTGGGTCAGGTAAGCTATTTCATTGTTATTCTCATTTGCTCTGTAATAGTAAAATTGCTTTTTTACTGTTATTGGTGATATCTTGGAAGGACGGTGATGTTGATACTATTGGCTTAATTTCTGAAATTTACTCTACTTTAAAAATGTTAACCCCCGGTTGCCTTTTTATGTAGATGGCCCGAATTCGGAATACATTTGTACCCTTACTCTTGTGTTGACAAAACAGACCCCAGGTGTGTCCATGTGGTCTGTATCCTGTCCATTGTGTTGACAGAACAGTCCCCAGGTGTGTCCATATGGTCTGTATCCTGTCCTTACTGTTGACAGAACAGTCCCCAGGTGTGTCCATGTGGTCCATATCCTGTCCCATGTGTTGACAGAACAGTCCCCAGGTGTGTCCATGTGGTCTGTATCCTGTCCCTTGTGTTGACAGAACAGTCCCCAGGTGTGTCCATATGGTCTGTATCCTGTCCCTACTGTTGACAGAACAGTCCCCAGGTGTGTCCATGTGGTCCATATCCTGTCCCATGTGTTGACAGAACATTCCCCAGGTGTGTCCATGTGGTCTGTATCCCGTCCCTTGTGTTGACAGAACAGTCCCCAGGTGTGTCCATGTAGTCCGTATCCTGTCCCTTGTGTTGACAGAACAGTCCCCAGGTGTGTCCATATGGTCTGTATCCTGTCCCCTGTGTTGACAGAACAGTCCCCAGGTGTGTCCATATGTTCTGTATCCTGTCCCTTGTGTTGACAGAACAATCCCCAGGTGTGTCCATGTGGTCTGTATCCTGTCCCTTGTGTTGACAGAACAGTCCCCAGGTGTGTCCATATGATCTATATCCTGTCCCTTGTGTTGACAGAACAGTCTCCAGGTGTGTCCATGTGGTCTGTATCCTGTCCCTTGTGTTGATAGAACAGTCCCCAGGTGTGTCCATGTGGTCTGTATCCTGTCCCTTGTGTTGATAGAACAGTCCCCAGGTGTGTCCATATGTTCTGTATCCTGTCCCTTGTGTTGACAGAACAGTCCCCAGGTGTGTCCATATGATCTATATCCTGTCCCTTGTGTTGACAGAACAGTCCCCAGGTGTGTCCATGTGGTCTGTATCCTGTCCCTTGTGTTGACAGAACAGTCCCCAGGTGTGTCCATGTGGTCTGTATCCTGTCCCTTGTGTTGACAGAAGAGTCCCCGGGTGTGTCCATGTGGTCTGTATCCTGTCCCTTGTGTTGACAGAACAGTCTCCAGGTGTGTCCATATGTTCTGTATCCTGTCCCTTGTGTTGACAGAACAGTCCTCAGGTGTGTCCATATGATCTATATCCTGTCCCTTGTGTTGACAGAACAGTCCCCAGGTGTGTCCATGTGGTCTGTATCCTATCCCTTGTGTTGACAGAACAATCTCCAGGTGTGTCCATATGGTCTGTATATTGTCCCTTGTGTTGACAGAACAGTCTCCAGGTGTGTCCATATGGTCTGTATCCTGTCCCTTGTGTTGACAGAACAGTCCCCAGGTGTGTCCATGTGGTCTGTATCCTGTCCCTTGTGTTGACAGAACAGTCCCCAGGTGTGTCTATATGGTCTGTATCCTGTCCCTTGTGTTGACAGAACAGTCTCCAGGTGTGTCCATATGTTCTGTATCCTGTCCCTTGTGTTGACAGAACAGTCCCCAGGTGTGTCCATATGATCTATATCCTGTCCCTTGTGTTGACAGAACAGTCCCCAGGTGTGTCCATGTGGTCTGTATCCTGTCCCTTGTGTTGACAGAACAGTCTCCAGGTTTAACAAGAGTTTAACAAGAGTTGCCATCCAAGCCAAAGGCCCAGATGGCAAGTGGACAAGGAAGCCATTGGCTTATCGAGAGTCCAACAATGTTCATCTACTTATAACCCGCCCTCCTGAGATATGTGTCTACCTTGTTTTTAAACATATTCACGCTGCTAGCAGTTACACAATCTGTAGACAATTTGTTCCATTCATTTATTGTCCTCTGTGAGAACGAGTGCTTCCTGATGTCCAATCTACATTGATCCTTTACTAATTTTACCTCATGTCCTCTAGTTCTGCTATCCTTCTTGAGTGAGAAAAACATATTTCTATAAATATTTTCATACCCATTCAATATCTTAAAAACTTCAATCTGATCTCCTCTTAACCTACTTGTCTCTAGAGTTGTTAAACCACATTCTTTCAGGCGTTCTTCATAACTAAGGTCTCTCAGTTCTGGAATAATTTTAGTTGCTCTCCTTTATATGCGTTCAAGCGTATCTAAATCCTTCTTACGATATGGTCTCCATGCTTGTATACAGTATTCTAAATGAGGTCTAACTATTGCTTTATAAAGAGGTATAATTAACTTTTTTCCCTTGTATGTTATGTTTCTTCTAATCAATCCAAGAATTTGATTACTCTTTGAAGCTGCAATACCAAACTGCTCTGAAACTTTCATATCAGCGCTTATTGTAACTCCTAAGTCCTTTTCTTTTACAGTAGTACCCAGAACAGTATCTCCCATTTTATAGTTTACATTCAAGTTCCCATGTCCTGTATGTAGGCATTTACATTTCCCAAAATTGAACAACATCTGCCATTTCTCAGACCATTTCACTAATCTGTCTAGATCATTTTGTAAATGTTGTTTATCACCATCAGTATTAACTTTTCTAAACAGTTTTGTGTCGTCCGCAAATTTCAGTACGTTACTTGTTATACTGTCGTCCAAGTCATTGATATAAATTAAGAATAATATAGGTCCTAATACTGATCCTTGAGGTACCCCACTCAAAACCGATTTCCAAGTTGAAACTTCTCCATCTACTACAACTCGTTGTCTTCTGTCAGTCAGCCATTGTTCTATCCAGTCAGTTATACTATCCCCGATACCATGGGCTTTTAATTTAAGTAGTAATCTTTGATGTGGCACTTTGTCAAAAGCTTTCTGAAAATCTAAGTAGATAATATCTACTGGCGATCCCACGTCTATCCACTTAGTGATTTCTTCCAAAAAACATAACATATTTGTTAAGCATGACCTCGCTTTAAGGAATCCATGTTGAGATGAATTTAATAATTTATGCTTAACGAGGAAGTCCACCATATGGTCTTTAATTAACCTTTCTAATAATTTACAAATCACTGACGTTAAACTCACTGGTCTGTAATTTTCTGACTTATTTCTCGAACCCTTTTTAAATAATGGTATGATGTTTGCTTCTTTCCATTCAAACGGAACAACTCCCTCTTTTAATGACAAGTTGAATACTCTTGCAAGTGGTATACTGATTTGTTCTACTGTTTCCATTAGTAATTTTGGAGGAATCCCATCCACTCCCGGTGATTTGTTATCCTTCATTGCCTTTATTTTCTTAGCTACCAATTCTGGAGTTACAACTAACAGACCTAAATAGTCAGATTTAGCCCCCTGAAATTTAGCATCAGCAACTGGTAATGAACTAATATATTCTTTGGTAAACACTGAACTGAAGTAACCATTTAGGTCTTCCGCCATTAAAAACCCCTGTGATATTATATTTCCAGCACTGTCTTCTAGAGGTCCAACCTTGTCTTGTACGTTTTGTTTACTCCTGACATATGCATAAAAACTCTTGCTGTCATTTTTTATGTTACATGCTAGTTTTTGCTCATAGCTTCTTTTAGATTGTCTGATTTCAGTTGTAGCTGCATTAAGTGCCTCTTTGTATTTTGCATAGTCTTCTTCCTTTCTGGTACGCCTGTGTGTCCATATGTTCTGTATCCTGTCCCTTGTGTTGACAGAACAGTCTCCATGTGTGTCCATATGTTCTGTATCCTGTCCCTTGTGTTGACAGAACAGTCCCAAGGTGTGTCCATATGGTCTGCATCCTGTCGCTTGTGTTGACAGAACAGTCCTCAGGTGTGTCCATGTGTTCTGTATTCTGTCCCTTGTGTTGACAGAACAGTCCCCAGGTGTGTCCATGTGGTCTGTATCCTGTCCCTTGTGTTGAGAGAACAGTCCCCAGGTGTGTCCATATGTTCTGTATCCTGTCCCTTGTGTTGACAGAACAGTCTCCAGGTGTGTCCATATGGTCTGTATCCTGTCCCTTGTGTTGACAGAACAGTCTCCAGGTGTGTCCATATGGTCTGTATCCTGTCCCTTGTGTTGACAGAACAGTCCCCAGGTGTGTCCATATGATCTATATCCTGTCCCTTGTGTTGACAGAACAGTCCCCAGGTGTGTCCATATGGTCTGTATCCTGTCCCTTGTGTTGACAGAACAGTCCCCAGGTGTGTCCATATGGTCTGTATGCAGAACAACTAAATGGAACGGCCTTCACTGTGCCCCGAGACCACAATCGGCGAAGGTAGAAAACACCAACATTTCCAGCATATTTTATTATGATAAAACAATATTTTTTGTTCATGCTTAAAATGTTTAAAAATCAAATTGCTTTCTTTATAATTATAATATATCAATGATCATATTACATCACATGTCAACTTTTTACTGTCATATCTTTATTGTTTGCCTATGTAACCATGTTTGCTTGGACAAGCGCATTTCATCACATACAGTTGACAAAACTACATAGAATATAAACAAATTGTTGTTGAAGAGTCAAAACAATGGAAGTCCATCTTCCTGTGTTAGAAGTTAGTCTAGTAGACTCATAGCCGTCACGTGGTGCAAACCAAAAATGGACAATTGTTTTGTCTCTTCAACAATGAAATAGAAATTTTGACTCTAATTGGTTCCTATTTAACAAGAAACACTTTATGTTGACAGTTGGTTGTATCGTATTCTTCCTGCTGTTCTTCACGACCCGTTTAAAGAGTTACAGGAAGGCAACATGACAGCTGACTTCGAGGCAACTAAACCCAATCCCTCACAGGTATAAAATACCTTTTGTAACTTGTAACAAGATTTAACAAGATTATCGAGAGTCCAATAATTTTTCTTCTATGTGTAACCTCATCAGCCTGCGTGCGTGCATGCGTATGTATGTGGTGCGTGTGTGTTTGGTGCGTGTGTATTTGGTGCGTGCGTGCGTGCGTGCATGCGTATGTGTAAAATAGATGTATTTTTTTTCATACTGGGAAGATCTTAGCAGTATAATTGGTTGATGGTTTTAAACGAATATTGTGAACCTCATTCAGGTCACATCAGTGATTAGAATTATGAAGTAGAGTTGACAGTTGAACCACTGCAGGTGCTCATGCAGTGTTGCTGGCGTGTCTTTATAGTCACAATGAAATGGCACTAATTAGAATAACAGAATCCTGTCAAAACTGGCCAGCCCTGGATCTTGCCATCAGCTAAAAGCTGTTTGTGCATGTGAAGTTCGGACTATCACCCTTTGACATGAGTCCATGTCTAAAGGGTGATTTGTGAATAGTGTTTGTGTGATAGGGTTATTGGCGTACAGGGTTATTTGTGTATAATACACCATCAGGTTTATGCCCTCAATCTAAGACATGCTTATTTGTAAGAAGCCTTGTAAACATGTTTGTGTTCAAGACATTCTAAGTATACAAATCTATGTAACAGCATTTAAACATCAGAGTTCTATCATTTAAACATCAGAGTTCTATCATTTAAACATCAGAGTTCTATCATTTAAACATCAGAGTTCTATCATTTAAACATCAGAGTTCTATCATTTAAACATCAGAGTTCTATCATTTAAACGTCAGAGTTCTATCAATAACTGGTGATGGTATAAGTACCATATTACAGTAAATTTTGACACTGGGTTTGCAATTTTTAAACAGAGTATACATCCTCAGCTGTTGTTATCAGGAATGCAATAATTGAATGCCCAAGATGATTAATTTTTCCATGGATAGTAACGTTCAGTTATATAATGTTGATTTGAATTTTGTCATGGTACTTCATCATTCATGTCTGGTAAACTGTTGTTTGTTGATGAAACATACTTTATTGTTGGAAGATGGAAGCTTTCTAGTGGTAGAAACAACCATTCTTTGAAGCTTTCTAGTGGTAGAAACAACTATTCTTTGAAGCTTTCTAGTGGTAGAAACAACCATTCTTTGAAGCTTTCTAGTGGTAGAAACAACCATTCTTTGAAGCTTTCTAGTGGTAGAAACAACCATTCTTTGAAGCTTTCTAGTGGTAGAAACAACCATTCTTTGAAGCTTTCTAGTGGTAGAAACAACCATTCTTTGAAGCTTTCTAGTGGTAGAAACAACCATTCTTTGATGGTTACATGTTTATTTTTATATTCATGTGTGTATGTTGCACCATCTGGCAATTAAAATAATATGATAAATGGGTCTGGTGCTCTGACTGTGACTCTGGCCTCTTAATTGTTGCCATTTGAACTTTGAAGTCTACGTATTTTCATTCAGTCTGCATTGTCCCAGTTCTCTCAGTTGAATGCAACCTATATTCCTCCAAGAAAACAGACTGGGACACAAACCCTAGAAGATTTACATCATTTGTAAAAAAAAGTGTCTGCCTGAATCCCTGATATAAAATATTATACACCCTGTACCATAATTATTATATTTTATAGCATGAGCTTCCACTGGCCAAACTGTCTCCTCACAGTCAGCTAGATGGCGCCACATGTTTTGTCGACTTGGCATTGGGTCTTTCGAATGAGGGGTCAAGCAATAGATATAGAACGACTGCCAAGAAAAATATAGCAATACGTATGATTATTAGTTTATTATGTTCTAAAGCAAACTTGTATTAAATATTATATATATATATATATAATTAAATTATATATATATATATATATATATATATATATATATATATATATATATATATATATATATATATATATATCATTGTATATAAATAAATATCTATATATATATATATATATATATATCTATGTGTGCGTGTGTTGTGTGTGGTGTGTGTGTGTGTGTGTGCATGCGTGCGTGCGTGCGTGAGTGCGTGCGTGCGTGTGAACTTTATTTTCAGTTGGTTTACACCTGCAATTGTTGGTGATAAATAAATAAATCTTTTAACTAACATTTTATGTAGTGAATTCTGCCAGCATTATGTCATAAGTTCCAGTTTGTTTGTAAAACATTTCACAATGTTTTGCAGAAAATACTACTCAAGTTTAACTAGATTTCACTTCTCTTGTTGACAGTTATGTAACATAACGATAGTGGTCAAATAATTTACAAATTGTTAGTTTTAATTTTGCTGATGTTGTAAGGAAAAGTACCCAAGTTATAAGCCATTAACCATTTTCTTGTCTTCAGCTAAGATGGCATCCTTTTGGCATCCCAAAGAAGACACAAGCATCTGTGGACTTTCTGCAGGTAATAAAACTCTTATGTTAAGGATATTTGCATTGATTTACAAAATGACAGATCATGAAGTTAGGCATTTCTACGTGTGTTATGGAAACTCACTGAGTGAATGTTTCCTGCAGAATATACTCAATCAGGGGATTACCCAGAATAGATGACTATAGCACTCTGGATTGTTGTGCTTGCTAGAATCAATTCCTTCAACCTCAAAGCTCACTTTAAACTCATGTTAACTGTGAGGTGGGCCACTGTCACATTGCAGTAGAACTCTTCAGGATAATTAATTCAACAGAAAATTCAAACTGTTATTTTGGAAAGCATAGCAGTTCTTAATGTTTATTCCTTGATGAAACAGTTCCTTTGCCAGCTGATGTAGACCACATAAAGTGTCTCATTAGCATAGCAGTTCTTAATGTTTATTCCTTGATGAAACAGTTCCTTTGCCAGCTGATGTAGACCACATAAAGTGTCTCATTAGCATAGCAGTTCTTAATGTTTATTCCTTGATGAAACAGTTCCTTTGCCAGCTGATGTAGACCACATAAAGTGTCTCATTAGCATAGCAGTTCTTAATGTTTATTCCTTGATGAAACAGTTCCTTTGCCAGCTGATGTAGACCACATAAAGTGTCTCATTAGCATAGCAGTTCTTAATGTTTATTCCTTGATGAAACAGTTCCTTTGCCAGCTGATGTAGACCACATAAAGTGTCTCATTAGCATAGCAGTTCTTAATGTTTATTCCTTGATGAAACAGTTCCTTTGCCAGCTGATGTAGACCACATAAAGTGTCTCATTAGCATAGCAGTTCTTAATGTTTATTCCTTGATGAAACAGTTCCTTTGCCAGCTGATGTAGACCACATAAAGTGTCTCATTAGCATAGCAGTTCTTAATGTTTATTCCTTGATGAAACAGTTCCTTTGCCAGCTGATGTAGACCATATAAAGTGTCTCATTAGCATAGCAGTTCTTAATGTTTATTCCTTGATGAAACAGTTCCTTTGCCAGCTGATGTAGACCACATAAAGTGTCTCATTAGCATAGCAGTTCTTAATGTTTATTCCTTGATGAAACAATTCCTTTGCCAGCTGATGTAGACCACATAAAGTGTCTCATTAGCAGTAATATAAATAGTAATCTTAAAATGTTCTTGTTCACTAAAATTGTTACTTGTCGGAGTACTTTGTGAGAGGAAACAAAAGTGTAAGCATTAGGAAAACACGAAAACTAAGAAATAACTTAATCTTAGATGATAACAAACACAATGTTCCTGTAAACACAATGTTCTTGTAAACACAATGTTCCTGTAAACACAATGTTCCTGTAAACACAATGTTCCTGTTGTTTGGTTGCAAAAACATTTGAGGGACTTAATTGTGACCAAAGTCACAAGACTTAGTGATCTCATATGTAAATGGTGAAATACATGTAAAAATTATAAATAATTTCTATGAAAGTGTTTTTCAATGGTTATTAACTTGATCATGTGGAATACATTGTACATGTCATGTGATGTATGTATGTCATGTGATTCTGCTACTCCTGCTGCAGGGGCTGAACACATTGTGTGGGGCTGGAGAAGCCAAGGGCAGACACGGGATGGCTGTACACATGTACACCTGTAACACGTCCATGGTAAACAGGTAGCAACCTGGATTGGTGTTCCGGTTTCTTGACATTATTTTACCTCTTGTTATTATCTATCTATGGATATTTGACTGAATATTTTGTCTTTAGTCAGCACAACTGATATTACCGGTACTTGCTATGAGCTTGTGATCAGCTCAAAGCAATGTAAGATGTTAACAGTTATCTTCAATAAACAGCTAAATCTCCAATTACCTCCTCATGTTCTCACCATGACAGTGTCAGTAGAGGGTAACGCCAAAATATTGCCTGTGTTACTAAAAGGGAGGGTTAAATATTACACTGAAGATGATTTTTTCATATGAACATATACAATTTAAATGTTGCTCTTATTAAGGCATAATATGATACGCATATGTTTTATTGAGCAATAATTGACTAATAGCTGATTTTTTAGGGCATTCTACAACTCTGATGGAGACTTTCTGATAGGTAGGAATGTGATGCAATCTTCTGTTTGTCGTTCATTTAATAATACTGTTTGATTGTAGTAAATTAATATCCAACTGGAAGCAATGTAAGAAACAGACATCACATGCAATGCACGCATGTACGCATGCATGCACACATGCACGCACACATGCATGTGCACGCACACACTCAGAAATGCACTCAGAAATACACAGATACAGTTTTAGTTTAGTATGTACACAAGTGTATTGGCCATTTAAATACACATTGTAAGCTATTTTTATGCCAACAGCCTAAAATTTATGGATGCTGAGTTAACACGAGCAAAAATGCTAGACAAATGTGAAGGTAACAAAATTATAGATGCTACGTTACCGTATGTTAAAATTGCTTCCTCAACTGATTTAGCCTATCGCAAATCTGGTTCATTTGTGTCCATATATATATAGTGCGTGAATAGTTTATGTAACATCCGCAGTCGATTTAATAAAAAAATTCCTATTTTTGTTCAAATCATCAAAATAATTGACTTTAGTCGTTAGATCTGGTAAGGATCAAAACAGTGGATATCCAAAATGATAAACACTGTGCGGGTCAAAGCTGATCATAGGCGTAACTTCCTTCCTCTTGTCGATCACATGACAAAGTTATGAAATTTCACCAAGGGAAAAATCCAAATTTTCAGCATTTCGATTTTCACTTCAAGCATTGAATAATTTAATATTTTGTCTGATTTCATAAAAAAACTACATACAAAAGTTGCACAAACGAGCTAGCATATTGCAGAGAATACTAGGTAAGTTTGGTTTTTCGCAGCATTAATTTGAAATGAGACTAGCAAAAAAATTTAATTGATTAAGCACCTTTAACTAAAACGTACACTGTTTATGACAAATGTTATTGTACTTACTGTGTCACTATAGACTCTGCTAATGTGTGCAGCAAGATTATGAAATGTTATTGTACTTACTGTGTCACTATAGACTCTGCTAATGTGTGCAGCAAGATTATGAAATGTTATTGTACTTACTGTGTCACTATAGACTCTGCTAATGTGTGCAGCAAGATTATGAAATGTTATTGTACTTACTGTGTCACTATAGACTCTGCTAATGTGTGCAGCAAGATTATGAAATGTTATTGTACTTACTGTGTCACTATAGACTCTGCTAATGTGTGCAGCAAGATTATGAAATGTGTGGGATTATATTTATGAAACATGACTGCATGTTATTTCAGTTCCTCAGCAGGGCACGCTGTTTATCACAACAGAATTTGGAAAACTGAAGGTGGAACCGCTGGAGATATGTGTTATTCAGGTGTGGTTTAAAAATTTCATTTTAGTGGATGTTTTCAGAATGTTTTTTGAGGAAATGCAAGTGATTTTTTTAAAGTGAGCTATGTGGAACGTCTTTTGGGATAATATAGATATTGTGTTTAGTGTTTACAATTGAAACATATACTTTGATTGTTTGGGTTTAAAGAAAATGCTAAAAATATAGAAATGCAGATGTAGCTGTGGTTGTAATTATAACTGCTTGTATCATGAACAGAACCTTACAGGGAAGTACTTGCAACAAAGCAGAAAGCAATGTATATATGTATGTATGTATGTATGTATGTGTTTAGTTTTTATATAGCCCAATATCCAGTCCATAGGACCACTCAAGTTTTGATATTGCCCAGTATCCAGTCCATACGACCACTCATGTTTGATATAGCCCAGTATCCAGTCCATAGGACCAATCAAGTTGCTGGCAGACGTGTTCTTTCCCAAACCAACTCGACTTCCATTGGAATCATTCAGCCATGCTGCAATTACTGCATGAAGACTTTCTGTCTATAGCCAGGTACTCACTTATAATAACTGAGTGAATTAAGGCAATGTGAAATGAATGAAATTGCCCAAGCTTCGAAACAGCTGCAAGGATTCAAAACCTGAAGCTTATGATTGAGTCTGACGTTCTAACCACAGAGCTACTGCACCCCACAAACCCCAGCTTACGAGTCTTAATGTCCACTTTATATTGGTGTGTCCAGCAAGGTATGCGGTTCACGGTGGCTGTGAATGGGGAGAGTCGTGGCTACGTACTTGAGGTGTATGATGGTCACTTCAAACTGCCCGACCTAGGACCTATAGGTGAGGCCTGGTCATGTCCATGCACAAGATACATCCTGCGTCTGAAACCACTTTGTGCAGAACATGACATTTTGGTAGTTTTATATTTGTTGGTCACTGCAGCAATAGACCGAGGTAAAATCATTCAAGGTGGCACCACCTAGGGAATGTTGCAGTTTGGATGGTGGCACCACCTGGGGAATGTTACAGTTGGGATGGGGGCTCCATATGGGAGAATGTTAGCAAAACAGTTTAAATTGCAATTTAGTTAAATATGTGTAAAAAAATTTACTCATTTGTCTTATTCTAACTAAGTTACAAATGTGATTACAAAATAAATTAATGTCATAGCACCATTTTACTAGATATCTGTCTAGAAATTCTTAACTTTTTTCCAATTAATCAGCATGGTTTTCTTTTTCCATTTTTGGCCAAGTATTTGATTAATTTGTATTGCAAATTTGATGCTGATATGACTTATATATGTTTGACATTTTAACCAAATTGTGGATAATGCCGATTGATGTTGGATTTCATGGAATGGGCTCTCTGGTTGGTTTTCAGGAGCGAATGGACTTGCTAATCCAAGAGACTTCAAGATACCCAAGGCTTCATATGAAGATCGTGAGGTCAAAGGTTATAAGATTATAAGCAAATACCAGGGGGCACTGTTTGTTGCTGAACAGGTAAGTGTGACATATTGAAAAATTATATAATTAATAAAAAAACGTAAAAAAAATTGCATTAAGGTGATTATTACGAAACTATAATCAAGTTATTCAGGAGTAAAAAATCAAAATATTGTTTGTTTACATAATACGTTTACATGTTGAAAAAAAAGAATGTTGTATTTAATCCATTGTTATATCATATTTGTATTACATAATTAATAATAATTATAACATCTAATTAAATGTTAATATAGTAACTAGTTTGGAGGAACCACAAACACAAATCAACTTCTAAATATGTTGTGGCGCTCCTCTTTATCCCTGAAGTCTGGGGTGAGGCTGACACCAATACCTCTTTATCCCTGAAGTCTGGGGTGAGGCTGGCGCTGATACCTCTTTATCCCTGAAGTCTGGGGTGAGGCTGGCACTGATACCAGTCGTTGATTTTTGTTTTCCCTTCTTCGTCACTGATCCTGGCAACATTATTTATTCACAAATCTAATTATTTTTTAGTTTCAAACAATATTGTTTAGAGTTAATTTTTTATTTTAATGTGGTCTATAAATAGCTTTTATTTGATTTTACCTGTTCAGTTACCAATTTAGTGTGACATTGCCTGAAACAAATATGTGGATTTTGTTTTGTATCAAATGCACTGTGATTCCCCTGCTGTAGAACCACTCTCCATACGACGTGGTGGCATGGCACGGCAACTACACGCCCTACAAGTATAACCTCAAAGACTTTATGGTCATCAACTCTGTGTCCTACGACCACGCAGTGAGTAAACATACTTACGTTGCTTCCTCACTGTGGAAACATAGATTGTCATTTCTTAACAGTCTTGTCCGTCAGATATGTGTTCTCTGCAGTACAATGTGACAATACTCTGTCTGCCCTAGGATCCCAGCATCTTCACTGTGTTCACGTGTCCTCTGTATATCTCTCCTAGGATCCCAGTATCTTCACTGTGTTCACGTGTCACATGTGTGTCTCTCCTAGGATCCCAGTATCTTCACTGTGCGCACGTGTCCTCTGTGTGTCTCTCCTAGGATCCCAATATCTTCACTGTGCGCACGTGTCCTCTGTATATCTCTCCTAGGATCCCAGCATCTTCACTGTGTTCACGTGTCCTCTGTGTGTCTCTCCTAGGATCCCAATATCTTCACTGTGCGCACGTGTCCTCTGTATATCTCTCCTAGGATCCCAGCATCTTCACTGTGCTCACGTGTCCTCTGTGTGTCTCTCCTAGGATCCCAGCATCTTCACTGTGTTCACGTGTCCTCTGTATATCTCTCCTAGGATCCCAGTATCTTCACTGTGCGCACGTGTCCTCTGTGTGTCTCTCCTAGGATCCCAATATCTTCACTGTGCGCACATGTCCTCTGTATATCTCTCCTAGGATCCCAGCATCTTCACTGTGCTCACGTGTCCTCTGTGTGTCTCTCCTAGGATCCCAATATCTTCACTGTGCGCACGTGTCCTCTGTATATCTCTCCTAGGATCCCAGCATCGTCACTGTGCTCACGTGTCCTCTGTGTGTCTCTCCTAGGATCCCAGCATCTTCACTGTGTTCACATGTCCTCTGTATATCTCTCCTAGGATCCCAGCATCTTCACTGTGCTCACGTGTCCTCTGTGTATCTCTCCTAGGATCCCAATATCTTCACTGTGCTCACGTGTCCTCTGTATATCTCTCCTAGGATCCCAGCATCTTCACTGTGCTCACGTGTCCTCTGTGTGTCTCTCCTAGGATCCCAATATCTTCACTGTGCGCACGTGTCCTCTGTATATCTCTCCTAGGATCCCAGTATCTTCACTGTGCTCACGTGTCCTCTGTGTGTCTCTCCTAGGATCCCAATATCTTCACTGTGCGCACGTGTCCTCTGTATATCTCTCCTAGGATCCCAGCATCTTCACTGTGCTCACGTGTCCTCTGTGTGTCTCTCCTAGGATCCCAATATCTTCACTGTGCTCACGTGTCCTCTGTATATCTCTCCTAGGATCCCAGCATCTTCACTGTGCTCACGTGTCCTCTGTGTGTCTCTCCTAGGATCCCAGCATCTTCACTGTGCTCACGTGTCCTCTGTGTGTCTCTCCTAGGATCCCAATATCTTCACTGTGCGCACGTGTCCTCTGTATATCTCTCCTAGGATCCCAGCATCTTCACTGTGCTCACGTGTCCTCTGTGTGTCTCTCCTAGGATCCCAGCATCTTCACTGTGTTCACGTGTCCTCTGTATATCTCTCCTAGGATCCGAGCATCTTCACTGTGCTCACGTGTCCTCTGTGTATCTCTCCTAGGATCCCAATATCTTCACTGTGCTCACGTGTCCTCTGTATATCTCTCCTAGGATCCCAGCATCTTCACTGTGCTCACGTGTCCTCTGTGTGTCTCTCCTAGGATCCCAGCATCTTCACTGTGTTCATGTGTCCTCTGTATATCTCTCCTAGGATCCCAGCATCTTCACTGTGCTCACATGTCCTCTGTGTGTCTCTCCTAGGATCCCAGCATCTTCACTGTGTTCACGTGTCCTCTGTATATCTCTCCTAGGATCCCAGCATCTTCACTGTGCTCACGTGTCCTCTGTGTATCTCTCCTAGGATCCCAATATCTTCACTGTGCTCACGTGTCCTCTGTATATCTCTCCTAGGATCCCAGCATCTTCACTGTGCTCACGTGTCCTCTGTGTGTCTCTCCTAGGATCCCAGCATCTTCACTGTGTTCACGTGTCCTCTGTATATCTCTCCTAGGATCCCAGCATCTTCACTGTGCTCACGTGTCCTCTGTGTATCTCTCCTAGGATCCCAATATCTTCACTGTGCTCACGTGTCCTCTGTATATCTCTCCTAGGATCCCAGCATCTTCACTGTGCTCACGTGTCCTATGTGTGTCTCTCCTAGGATCCCAGCATCTTCACTGTGTTCACGTGTCCTCTGTATATCTCTCCTAGGATCCCAGCATCTTCACTGTGCTCACGTGTCCTCTGTGTGTCTCTCCTAGGATCCCAGTATCTTCACTGTGCTCACATGTCCTCTGTATGTCTGTCCAAGGATCCCAGTATCTTCACTGTGCTCACGTGTCCTCTGTATGTCTGTCCAATGATCCGAGTATCTTCACTGTGCTCACGTGTCCTCTGTATGTCTGTCCTAGGATCCCAGCATCTTCACTGTGTTCACGTGTCCTCTGTGTGTCTCTCCTAGGATCCCAGTATCTTCACTGTGCTCACGTGCCCGTCTGTGACGCCAGGTGTTGCAATTGCTGACTTTGTCATCTTCCCACCCCGTTGGGGGGTAGCGCAGCATACATTCCGACCCCCCTACTATCACAGTAAGTACTGCTTTTGTTCCACAATGTAAGTTTTCCAGGGAACACACTTCGTTTACTTCAACCAGACAATTTCTCTAAAATTCTTACAATTTTCCTGTTTAGTTTTTTAACAAGATTTAACAAGATTGCCATCCCAAACAACAAGTTCCAGATGGCAAAGTGGACAAGGAAGCCATTGGCTTATTGAGAGTCCAACAATTTTCTCATCTATGTGTAGCCCACCCTTATCAAATATCTGTCAATTCTATTTTTAAACATATTCACACTACTAGCATTAACACAATCATTTGGCAGTTTGTTCCATTCATTTACCACCCTCTGTGAGAAAGAGTACTTTCTCATGTCCAACCTACACTGCTCCTTAACTAATGCTGCTTTGTGTCCTCTGGTTCTACTGCCTTCTTTAAGTTTGAAGAACATATTCCTATCAACATCCTCATAACCGTTCACTATTTTAAATACTTCTATTTGGTCTCCTCTTAGTCTCCTGGTCTCTAGTGTTGTCAAACCACATTGTAATAAGCGACTTTCATAACTAAGGTCTCTCAATTCTGGAATCATTTTAGTTGCTCATTCTTTCTAGCTTGTCTATGTCCTTTTTACGATATGGCCTCCATGCTTGAATACAATATTCCAAATGTGGTCTAACTATTGCTTTGTACAGGGGTACAATTAGCTGTTTCTCCTTATACATGATAGTTCTCCTAATTAGCCCTAGAATCCCACATTGCTCTGAAACTTTCATGTCAGCACTAAATGTTACTCCTAAGTCCTTTTCTTGTGTGGTTCTACCTAGTACAGCATCCCCCATTTTATATTCTTCGTCCATGTTTCCATGCCCTATGTGTATACATTTGCACTTCCCAAAATTGAATAACATTTGCCATTTTTCTGACCATTTAACTAATTTATCTAGATCATCCTGTAAACTTTGTTTATCTGTATCATTTGTAACCTTTCTGAATACTTTTGTGTCATCTGCAAATTTGAGTACTTTGCTAGATATGTCATCTTCTAGATCATTTATATATATTAAAAACAGTATAGGGCCTAATACTGATCCCTGTGGTACCCCACTCAAAACCGATTTCCAGTTTGAAATCTCACCGTCTACTATTACTCTCTGTCTTCTGTGTGTAAGCCACTTTTCTATCCAGTTGATTACATCATTACCTATACCATGGGCTTTTAGTTTAAGTATCAATCTTTGGTGTGGCACTTTATCGAAAGCTTTCTGAAAATCTAAGTAGACAACATCCACTGGTGACCCATCATCTACCCACTTTGTAATTTCTTCAAAAAAACACGAGATTGGTTAGACATGACCTTGCTTTTAGGAACCCATGTTGAGATGTATTTATTAAATTATGTTTTACAAGGAATTCCACCATGTGGTCTCTAATTAATGTTTCGAGTAATTTACATATAACTGATGTTAAACTCACTGGTCTGTAATTTTCTGGCTTGTTCCTCGATCCCTTCTTAAATAGTGGCGTAATGTTTGCTTCTTTCCATTCTGATGGAACTATTCCTTCTTCTAGTGACAAGTTAAACAATTTTGCAAGTGGTGTACTAATTTGCTCAACAATTTCCTTAAGCAGTTTTGGTGGTATCCCATCAACTCCAGGTGATTTATTATCTTTCATCTTCTTAATTTTGTTTGCTATCATTACAGGAGTTACATATAACTGCCCTAAATGTTCTGATTTATTTCCCTCAAATTTAGTAAATGGAACTGGAAGTGAGCTGATATCTTCTGTGGTAAATACTGACCTGAAATACTCATTCAGGACCTCTGCCATTTGAAACCCCTCTGAAATTATGTTTCCACTGTTGTTTTCCAGTGGTCCGACCTTATCTCGAATGTTCTGTTTACTCCTTACATAAGCATAGAAACTCTTGCTGTCATTTTTTATATTACCTGCCAATTTTTTTTCAAAGCTTCTTTTAGATTTTCTAATTTCAGTTGTAGCTAGGTTAAGTGCCTCTTTGTAATTTGCATAGTCTTCATCCTTTCTGGTACGCCTATAAACTCCACATAGTTTGCTTAAACACTATTTTTCTAATAGCTTCTTTTGACAAGTGTTTCTTTCTAGACCGTTTTCCTTGTTTTTTCAAGGGAACAAATTTATCGATGATACTCTCAATTTAATATTTTAGAATATTCCAACATTCAATTGCGGTCTTATTCATCAGCATGTTATTCCAATCTAGCTTTGCTAAGTATTTTCTCATATCTTTATAGTTACCTTTGTGGAAGTTTCTCCTATACGTTTGTTTATTTTTACTTTCTGATTTTACGTTGATGTCAAAATGTATTTGATTGTGGTCACTGTTACCCAATGGTTCATGTATTTTTACATTGTCGACTAATTCTTTTTGTGATGATAAAACTATATCTAATACATTTTTTCCCCTGGTTGGTTCTAGCACGTGCTGAGTAAGGAAGCTCTCCTGAATTAAAAATAAAAATTGTTGGTCATCACCCCCTGTACTCTCTAGAGATTTCCATTGTATGTGTCCATGGTTAAAATCTCCCATTATGATACATTCCCCTTTACTAACTTCCTTTATAGCATTTTGTATTTTTGTGTTATCCGCTTCGTTTATGTTTGGACTTCGGTAAACTAATCCAATAGTTAATTTTTAATTTCCTGAAACTATTTTGAACCAAACAGCTTCATCGTAATCTACTTCGCTTTCTAATTTTATTTCATAAGCCTGAATAGATTCTTTAACATATAAAATAACTCCCCCTCCCCTCCTTCCTATTCGATCTCTCCTAAACATTACGCATCCTGTCAATCCTAATTCAGCATCTGTAATGTCTGTTGGCCCATGATTCGGTTATACCAATTATGTCAATATCTTCTACCATAATGTTTAATTCGTTTTTCTTATTTATTATACTCCTAGCATTTAAACATACGCATCTATAACCTGCTTCAGACATGTTTTTCGGACATTTTGTTATTGGCTTATCTGTACTAGCGGCCTCTTGTCCTGCTTGAGGCGTCTCTAAGTAACCCCCCTGCGCTTCTAGTTTAAATAGTGTTGACTACCAAAAATATTCGTTATGCTACCCATGCCACTGTCTACTGCTGCTGCTAGCCCTTCCGCAAATACTGCTGCCCCCTTTCCACTTAGATGCAGCCCGTCCTTCATGTACATATCAGCCCTTCCAACAAAACTTCCCCACAAATCCACAAAACCCACTTCCTCTTCTCTACATAGCTTCTCGACTAGCGTGTTAATTGCCATCCCCCGGCAATTTCGACATCTATGACCCCTCCTTCCTATAACTGGAAGAGTCCCTGACAATATTACCTGTTCAACCCACGTCTGCTTTAGTGTTCTGACCAAATTCCTGTATTTCCTAACTATGGCAGTTGTACCCTCCCTCTCTACATTATTTGTCCCTACGTGTACTAAAACAGATCCACCCTTGCCCAACCCCACAATGTTTTCTACCCTCTCAGTTATTGCCTCTATTTTGGCCCCAGGCAAGCAAACTACAACGTCCTCTCCCTTGTTTAAGACTCTGTCGGTCTTCCTAACTATTGAGTCCCCCACAAACACCCTCGCTCTCTTTCTCACCCCCTCTATCACTGCCTTGGAATAGTTCTTCTGATAGATCCCCTCCATCACATTCTGTCCTGCAGCCTTGTCACTTGGTGGCAGACTGTTATCAGGATCTCTCTCACGCATCAACATTTCACCTTTCCCTCCCATCTCCTGGCTAACTTGTGCTCCCGTCGCCTTCCCTCCCGTCTCCCTCACTCCCATCGCCTTAACTATCGTCTCCTTTCCCCCCGACTCCTTCGCTACTGTCTCCCCCACTCCCCTTTCCTTCGATCCACTTGTCTTCCCTCCCATTTCTTTCCTTCTCGTCTCCTTTCGTCCTGTCTCCCTAGGTCCCGTCTCCTTCCGTCCTGTCTCCCTACGACCGGTCACCTTACCTCCTCTCAACCTCCTCCCAGGCTGAGGTGAGTTCACCCTAACATCTCTCTCGTCGTCTTCCCCCACTTTATCCACTGTCCCCTCACCAGAACCACTGGCACAAACCACCTGCTCCCTTCCCACCACTGCCACAACGAGCAGCCTCAGCTGAACATTCACTGACCAGAGAGCTGTGATTATGTGATTTTTAATCAACTGTCACAGCTGATACAGTCATTAGTCACTATATACTCAGATGGAGGCCTGTGTTGGATGCGAGAAGAATGTTTTTCTAAATACTAAATTTGTCATATTGTTTAATAATTATAAAATAAATTGTCTAACTAGTAACTGCTTCATGCTGTATCATGCTGTAGTTTTAGAAGTATTTAACATGGTTTGCTTTCAGGGAATGTGATGAGTGAATTTATGGGACTCATTTGTGGACACTATGAAGCAAAGGTAGGAAACTATAGATTAAGAAAACATTAATTTGAATATTTGAGTCATCTGCAGATAAAATTATATCGGTCCTAATTTATCCACACTTATTGTATCTTTGGATACCAATCCTATGTCAAAACGATTATGTAATATTGCAACAAAGCAACTTTACGGAATATTCATACCAGTGTTTGTTGTCAGCCTGAAGGTTTCCAGCCAGGGGGCGCCACCCTGCACAGCATGATGACTCCGCACGGACCAGACACTAACTGCTATGAGAAGAACTCTCGTGGAAAGTTGGAGCCAGAGAGAATCGCTGAAGGAACTATGGTAGGTTTCAAAGATGTACTGTGTACAAAGATGGATACGTCAGACTCCCAGGTAATTAGAACTTCAGAATGTTTATGCTACACAGGGATAAACATTTGGGAATAAAATTCACATGGTTGTTGATAAGAAACCGGAAAGAAGCTATTTGCGAGTGTGAATTGGAATTCCCCCAATATTTCGTATATACGCATCTTTCAGTGTTGTGATGTCAAACCTAATAGAATTTAGACATCATAATTTTTCATTTGGAGGAAATCCCGGACACAAAAATATCAAATTGTACGTACAACAATGATAAAGTGTTTTTAAAATCATCATTGAGCAATTTAATTGATTTGAATTGTGTATTTGTTTGTGAAAATGTTCATCAGGTTGGTATATATAGATGAATTATGTTGAGTAAGTAATCTAAATAGTTGTGGTTGAAGAAAATCGTAATTCATATGTGTATTTGTTGTTTGATGTTTTTCAAATTTGCAACATGTATACGTTTACAACATTATTATAAAATCTTGCTTATAATTACTCATATTGCAAAAAGATAGACAAATAATACGCTGTTGTCACATTTTTTCACAGTTTTACTATTTATTTAATTTGTGGCTCTTTGTAATTTTATACATTTCCGTGTTGCAAATTTTATTTATGACAGTGAAATTATTGTTTTCTTATGGAATAATTTATTTAAAAATAAATGTGTACCATAGTAAATAAATAAATAACTATGATGCAGACATTTGTAGTAAACCACATTTAAAGTTGAGTTTGCTTTGCTTGCAGGCGTTCATGTTTGAGACGTGCCTGGGCTTGGCTGTGACGCAGTGGGGTGAAACGTCATGCGAGAAACTTGACCGTGACTACTACATGTGCTGGCAGTCACTGAAGAAACACTTCAACCCCCACTGGAAGCCTCCGTATGTGTAAACCGATTCAGTCTCTTAGGCTTACGCAAGGGGTGCTAACTAGGGTTGCCATTGTTGCTTTCGTGTCAGTGGACTGCGGTTTGTGTGGGGTTGTTTTGGGTGATACCTAGGCCCCATTATACTTAGCTTTGTGTGGGGTTGTTTTGGGTGATACCTAGGCCCCATTATACTTAGCTTTGTGTGGGGTTGTTTTGGGTGATATCTAGGCCCCATTAAACTTAGCTTTGTGTGGGGTTGTTTTGGGTGATATCTAGGCCCCATTATACTTAGCTTTGTGTGGGGTTGTTTTGGGTGATACCTAGGCCCCATTATACTTAGCTTTGTGTGGGGTTGTTTTGGGTGATATCTAGGCCCCATTAAACTTAGCTTTGTGTGGGGTTGTTTTGGGTGATATCTAGGCCCCATTATACTTAGCTAGTTAATCACTGACATTTCTCATCTACAAATATGTAATAATCACTTTTACTATATAAGGGGTATTGCCTGTGATATCTAGTTAAGTCGCCGGCTGTGACACTGTCACGCAATGGTCATGGAAATAAATAGTACCATTAGACTATAACAGCCAGTTAATGTGTTTAATTTACATTCCATTACTGAATGTATATCATATACAATACATACATATAGAATTTCATAATTACCAAAACAAAAAAATAAATAATAACCAGCGCCTCGCAACACTGTGAGAATAACTCGAATTAAGATGAAATAACAATGAAAACGATTCACATTATCGCTTGAACATGGTTCACCTATCACTTGAACACCGTCCACACACTACTTGTGTCACTGGTTCCCAGACAGTCCATCCTTTCCTACCGCTCAATCGACCACGCCCTCACACGACCCTCCAGCTCGCTCTCTGCTGCGTATATGTCTCTCGGCTATTCAGCCCAAGCTAGTTCTGTATGATACAATTTAACCCAATCACCACGCTGACAGAAAATAATTACCATATACACATGAATAACAATGCAATGATAATCATATCAGTTTATCATTTAAATTATACAAAATACGATTACAGGGCGTGTCACCCGACAATGGCCAACACTCTTTATGTAAACAATGGCTTAATTCTAGGTCAATTCTAAAAACCATATTTACAATAGACAACTCTTCAACTTCATAACATGTGTTAACACATAGGACATACGAATATATCTAAATACATACACACACATTATCAGCTAACAACGTAATAGATAATACTTATGCCAGTCACTTCTGGCATTCTTCAAATTGTGCTGCGTCACACCATTTGTTATATCTGCTCCTTGCTCGCTTCCAACCGAGTTATTTTCTCGTAACTTTGATAGCTGCACACAGCTTTCTACTGACATACAATTGCAGTATAGTCGCTTTCTCGCAGACTACAACTGTGCTTTATGAATTGCAGCAAACTTGCTTTCTCGCAACTTATCACCGGCTGTCTCTTAACTATTGCAGCCGGCTCCTCGCGAACTACAATCAACCAACCCCGGTTAGAACAGTCCCCAGCGTATATATAGTCTACCAGTCAATGATACGTTTCAGTAAACATTACCGGCCTGTTACCTAACATAATGCCCATTCCTAGGACTACCTCCTAGCCTGGCTCGACAATAGCTATAGAAACCTTGTTACGTAAGATAGTGGCTATCACTACGACTCTAGTATAAGCATAAAATAAATGTATATATTCACATAGTCACACTGGCAATGCCCATTGTCGTTCTACAACTGTTTACTAGATGCTATTAAAGGGCATTGCCATTTACCAACCACACTGTGTTTTTCTTTCGCTATATAAACTTGGGGTGGGGTGGGGCTCCACCGCGCCGTTGGAGGGTGGATTTTAATCCCTGCCTTTACGTTGTTTTATATATTGTTTAAAATGTCTATATGTTTTTGCACACTAACACTTGGCGTTAGGCATATAGCACAATTGTGGTACACCTTGCTTAGGTAACACTTGTGACTTTGCACTTTATACTGTACACACAAAATACATAATTATTACGTAGCATGTGTTAATGCTGGTTGTACGTCTGACGGTAAGTCCAGATGGAGATTGTATTACTTTGTATATACTTGTACATTTACAGTAATTTCTGTACAACCAGCCATGCTCTCACCACTATAGTGTGAGCATCCGGCAATCCAATAAATTTATTCATGGAATGCCATGTTAACAACCTACTACTGTCTTTGCTTTGTTGTTGTAAATTGAACCAGGCACATCATCTATAATAATACTCAATTCACAATGGGGGGATCCTATAGACAGCAGTGCAGGAACGTAAACAACTAAGCAATGCGCAGCAGGCTCCAATACACACCACATCCAACAACTGCACTAGATGACGCAATGGTGAGGTGAGAAAAATAACAGTACAAATCACAACTGACTGCAACTTTTATTCTTTTTAAGATGCTGTGCAGCAGACATGTCATCTTCTATTGGTGGTTGCTTTCATGGGGCTGTAGATAGAACCAGGGTAACCCAAGATGTGGTTTTCTTACAGTGTAGCCAATGCAACAAAGTTAACAAAATAGTTGTTGCAATGTGACATTGTTTCTTGTTGTAGAATGACCGATGGATCGAATGAAGTGGAGAATGGTGGCAGTCCGAAGAAGAAGCCACGAAGAAAGTAAACATACTCACAAGTTGGGTGTGTAGCATTCTCATTGAAACCGCTCTCTTGTCATCATCTCCATGAATGGCTGCACTGGGCGCATCTGTTTTGTTTGATACAATTCACCTCGTCAGTACCAGACAGATCACATCATTTCTAGAAACGCATTCCTTATTATAGACTGCTTTTGTCAGCAGACACCACATTTCTCATTAGCGAAGTCCACTAATGTGTGAAACTTAATTGTGTACATGTTAATGTGTGAAACTTAATTGTGTACATGTTAATGTGTGAAACTTAATTGTGTACATGTTAATGTGTGAAACTTAATTGTGTACATGTTAATGTGTGAAACTTAATTGTGTACATGTTAATGTGTGAAACTTAATTGTGTACATGTTAATGTGTGAAACTTAATTGTGTACATGTTAATGTGTGAAACTTAATTGTGTACATGTTAATGTGTGAAACTTAATTGTGTACATGTTAATGTGTGAAACTTAATTGTGTACATGTTAATGTGTGAAACTTAATTGTGTACATGTTAATGTGTGAAACTTAATTGTGTACATGAAAATGTGTGAAACTTAATTGTGTATATATAAATGTGTGAAACTTAATTGTGTACATGTAAATCATGTCACAAAACACAGAATAAGAAGCAACACTCAGCTAAGTTTTAGTCACACAAGAAGCTGTATTCTTTCTGTCTACCTGCTGCATGTACTGCCATAGGAGAGCGTGTAGGTACCAAGCTGGCATAAGTCACATTCATTGTTTAACATTTGATGGGGAAACGGATAAAGCAATATCACATCCCATCAACTGCATCCCTTAACTTATGTTCCTTGTTTTAGATGAGTTCTCCCGGAAAGATCGCATGACATAGGATCAACAAAGTGACTATTGATTTGGATTTCAGTATTATCAAATTTGTACATTGCACAGTATTTTACTAATGCTTATTGATAATACAGTTGTATTTTTAACTGATATTTACATATGCTTGTTACACTGTTATATCACATATTGTTTTCTTATATAACTTTGTCTAAAATGAACTGGTGAAGATTTATATTTTAAAGGTATATATTTGTAATTACTGTCGAATGTAGGTTTGTTATTAGCAAGTGTAAACAGATAATGATGTGTATACACACTTTTAAATGTTTCTCAATGGCAGTAACTTTGGTAGATGTATGGAAGAAGACATTTACATTCGAGGAACATTTGTCGAATGTAAATATGATACATTATATACATCCCGATAGAACAACTGGCTTTCACTATGTAAATAGCCATCTTTATACAGAGATTGTGCTAGCTGATGTAGTGCTTAATACTGTTATGTTTAAACAACTTATTGCATGTGACTGGGAATTAGCATTTTGTCACACACTGGCATCTTAATTAGATTTGGAGAATGAAATACTGCTTATGACTGTTTAGCTGTTTGTTTTAGAACCACATAAATGTGCTGTTAACTAATTAATAAAACATTTAATTTCAAAAGACATTTGTTAGTATGGTATGTGTGCATGCATGCACGTGTAAAGGCATGTACAAAAGCCCCATCTGGACATAAGCCCCTTGGACAAAAGCCCCTCAATCTAGACACAAAGTACTGACTGCAAAATGTATTACTGCTATTATATATATATATATATATATATATATATATATATATATATATATATATATATATATATATATATATCAGTTTGTAAGTGTCTAGATTGAGGGTTTTTTGTCTGAGGGGCTTACGTCTGGAGGGGGCTTTTGTCTGAGGAGGCTTTTGTCCAGAATTGAATAGAATTAGTCAAGTAGCAATCTAGCAGTTGCACAGAATTAGTTAAGTAGCAAACTAAGTTTCTAATACACTCTATATTATATATATAAAGTGTATTAGAAACTTAGATTGCTACTTGACTAATTCTATGTTTACATTTATTATTGGAAAACAAATATACTACTTGATTTATATATTAAACTCAACGAATGATAAAAATAATCACAACTTTTTATTTTAGTCTTGTATTTTTATTATAACTAATAATAGTAACTGATACAAAATAATAACTACTAATCTACACCCTTCAAGCTTGTCACTTGTAAGCTTTGTCTATGCAACAATGTATTACTTGTAAGCTGAATAAACAGTCTTGAGTTGATGGACCGAGTCCCTGTTCAGGGTAACTTAGCTGTGAGAAAAAATATATATACAAAATAGCAGTAATACATATCTAGATTGATGGGCTTTTGTCTGTGGGGCTTATGTCTGCATGGAGGGGCTTATGTCCGGGGGGGGCTTATGTATGTTGACTCACCAGGGACGGTACGTGTACAGACTTAGCATGAGTGACGAAACTTGTCTTGTGTGTGTTAATCAATAGCTGGTGAGTCATTGGTGCAAAGTCCGGTATGTTGGTGTAACTTGTTGCATTATGATTTATTGTGTTCTGGGTTCGACTCGTATATATATATATATGAGTCTATGACATGGCGGAGGCCACTAAACTCGGGTTGTTTCCTTGCTATAAGTACATAGCGTTAGGAAAAGGTAAGGATGTTGTTATATTTTGGTAGCTGCAAACAATATGGACGCACTACCCCTGTTTATAATATAAGCTCCCTTCAATTTAATTATCACTGTCAACAACCATAACTAACATTTTATGTCACGGATAGGAGCTATAGTAATTATGGCAATCGCCTGTCGATCGAAAGGATGGAGGTTCGAAGCCACATGCGCTGTTTCGAAACTTGGGCAATTTCGTTCACCCCACTTTGCCCGTGTCTTTCGGAAGAAACGCTAACAGCTGTTGGTCCCTTCTATCTGGTGTATATGCCAGGGGAAGTAAAATATCCCACGCAAATTACTTTGCCGATTAATTATTCAGTTCCAGATGGGAAATATTCCTGAATGATACTCCCATTGACTATGTCGTCAAATTAACCCTTCTAGTTCTAGTTCTAGTTCTAGTTCTAGTACTCTACTCTGGTACCTTGTGGCACGTCGTGGCGTGTCGTGTTGTGGTTACGTGAATCACACGAGCCGGACACACCTTTATTTAATATAATGTAACTATTTTCGTGGTCTGTAAACGAGACGGACAGGTGACAGCACGTTGTCATGCTGTCAGAATCTGCCAAAGGAATGCACATACATAAATTAAATACAACACACAGAACTCATAAGGTAAACTAGAAGAAATGTTTAGACCATTAACTAGGTATATCAAGTTCCGCTAGATGGCGTAACTTTTTCGGCATAATGGCATTATAGCTCTGAATCTATGTCACTGTGCCTGTGGGAGACAAACAATGTGCTGCCACCTGCCGGGTCTTGTAGGCATTACTACTACAACGTAAACAAGACCAAACAGGCGTTGTCGTCACGGTCACGGAACCAGCTCAAGTCTCAAGTCTCAAGTGGTTTACTCCAAACAGCCCAAACTTGGGCTAACGCAGGAGTTTGTGGTGGACTGTGCGCATGCGCTGTGGGTGGTACGTTCGATTAAAAGACTAGTATAATTAATGTTGCTGAAATGGTTTTATCTGATAGTTTTATTTATTTTATGTATAGGATGTTTAACGAAAAATTTTAATAGGTTGGTTGTGTGTATGGATACTGTAGCTCTACAAAGTTGCTGGAGCGTAGCGACCCATACCGGCCTCAGTAATGCGCCACAGGTAATCAGGGTCAATAAGATAGGCAAAGGGGTTGTCTACGGGAACGTCACGACGGAGAGAGCCACCGAACGAAAGCCACACCCATCGAGCGGCGTCAGCTCAGACGTTAGTGTTCGGGGTGTGCAGTTTCATGGGCTGTTGACGGAGCCGCCTAGTCGCGAATCGACCGTCACCCCAGTGGGCGAGATCGACTGTGGTGAAGACATGGCCACCGTTATTTCAGTTGGTCGCGTCAGGGACGAGTTCGAACCCAGCAACAACGACAAGACGAACGGAAAGGACAGACATCCGCGGAAGGCGCTTCTCGAGGAGACTGCGGGAGGCGCCATGGAAATGGCGACAGTCCTCAACGAGCCGGGGATGAAAAGGTCTGAAAGCTCCGAAATACTTCACCTGACTTTGCACCAGGTGAGTGATCCATCAGCCAGTGGTAATGAATAATAACATCTGCAAGTGTCTGGAAATTCCTGCATTCATGTATGTCTATGTGCATACCGCATATACATAACAATTGCCATTCTAGGTCAATACATGGCTAGTGCCAGTAGTGGCCATTGAATTATTTTATCGAAATTCCAAAGATTATTTATTTATGTTTAACCTGCCTTTCTGACCTGATGTCACCCACGGTCGATGGTCGGGCAATGACGATGGGCATAAATGTCTATATCCTATTTGTGCATAATATTATAATAAAATAATAGTTTATACTATTTAGTTGTTAATAGACGCGCACCCACTTTTCCACAACTAAAACCATGTGCAAAAACATAGATTTTCCAGATTGAAGGTACGTTAAACGCAAAGGATGGGAATGCTGCTGTTAGCGCCCCCTTGCAGATATTTTTTAGATGATTCATAGTTTGTGTGTCCTTTTAGCCTCAAGGTGTGCTCCGTGTTGCTATCGCTATTGGATGCTTTCGCTTGACATCATCTTTCACTTGATGTCATCTTTCACTTGATGTCATCTTTCACTTGATGTCATCTTTCACTTGATGTCATCTTTCACTTGATGTCATCTTGCTGGTGCGATCGAATGCGCTATATGTCTTGCGCATTGTTGTTGTGTGTCGATTAAGCATTGGTCAGCTTGGCACATGTGCTGAATCTATGTCTTTGCTAAGTGTTGCTTGGCAAAGAATTGCACATGCACGACATGCATGTAATTTATATTGTGCATCTTCCCACCCCGGACAGCTTGTGGAGTTGTGTCACTTGTGAGAAACTAATAGATGTGAACCCAAGCCTTATTTCGCACTTGAACACTGCTTCTTTTGGGAACTACTGGTATCCTGTATTAATAAATAAAACATGCCATTTAGATGGTAAGCAACTAAAATTAATAGTCTCCTGCAGGGGTACAAGTTACCAGTTGAATGGTCTATGACCTGGCATTGATTATTACCTTATATCTAACAGACGTCTTAGCTGTAGGCCTGCAGGGAGACAATTGCACAGATCTTTGCAGACATGACCGTTTATAAGCTGCAAACATGAGTAAATATAATTATGTACATCACACAGCAAGTAGTGGGGGGAATGAGAGTATCCCATTTCAAACCTGCAAGATGTCTCAGACTCTGATTGTGAATGATCAGTTCCATGGTGATGTATTGGAAGCAGAACCCAGCCAAAGACCAGGGTCTCGGTCACAATGATACACTAGCTGTCTTCAAGATTATTAATTAATAAATACATATGTTGGACATCTTTAAGTATATGCCATAAGAAAATTCAAGTAAATAAGAAATGTTTTATCACGTGAAAGAGATTTCATAGACACTGTGTAACTAACACATTTCAGCCACTGGTTGCACACTTGACAACACAGTGCACAAGACTTGGTGAAATGTTATCTTTTTATCTCATAGTTGGTGCCAACTTTGCTACAAAACCAATCATTAGCCATTTGCTGTGTTTGTCTTCATTCTGTTGCTGAGTAGTATGGTAGTGTATATGATCAACAAATGATGATGCATGTGTGCTCATATGATTAATGAATGTTAATGTTGTTGATACGCATGACCCGCCAGTGTCAATATTTAAGGTGTGGTAAAAGGATGTATGATGGCCCTCTCTATGGAACATGTTGGCACTTGGCCAAATTGTTCCAAATCCAATGTTCCTTAGATATATTGGTACAAAAAACAATGCAGGCCAGAATGATTCTGTATGTGTGGTTGTGCTGAGAAGTTGGATCTCTATCAGTATGTGTGCATATTTGATAAGCTGAATTTAGATCATATTTATTCATGTCATTATAACCCTGTTCCTAACATGAGTCCATCTACAACAGCGTGTTTGATTAGTATAGTTGATGATTCAAAGAACATGTCATATCATAATACTTTCTTTAAACCATCTCTGCCCATATTAAAGTTGTGGAACATTCATTAAAACTGCAAGTTAGTATTTTAAATATTTAATTTTTATTAAGAACTTTTAATTATTTATTATAATATTGAATTACCATTATTGTTAATAACACATACAGTGATTTTTTTAATCTTAAATTTCAGCCTGAGGAGCCCAATAAAATAGTTGGGTCTATTTCATTGGAAGGGTCTACATGGAAACATGTATTCTAATTAATTTATTCTATTCTATTTCTATCTTACAACACATCTGTCCTCCGCTATTTTGGGGGTAGATTTGGTTGTACTGTTTAATAATTTACAAAGAGACCATATTCAATTCAATTCAATATCTTTATTGCAGACTCAACTGTGCAGCATGTACAGATGTCCATATAAAAAACACATACAAATAGAGTAAACAACATGTAAGAGTATTGCACAATGGGACCTACCAAATGTAGTCTCAATCAAAACTATTATGTATATACAATGTCGTCATATTCTTGAAAACCACTTTAAATCACTGTTCACTATTGCAATCACCAGCATATATGGAACAGTTACTAAATCTTCTTCTTCTCGTGTCACTTTTCCTCACCACTGCAACACACAGGCTCTGGCGCAGGAGTTGGACACTGCCAACTGTCTTGACTGCAGGGCTCTGGCAGGAGTTGGACACTGCCAACTGTCTTGACTGCAGGGCTCTGGCAGGAGTTGGACACTGCCAACTGTCTTGACTGCAGGGCTCTGGCAGTAGTGGGAAGTTACTGCATCGTGTATGGTTATTAACAGCTTATAAATAAACCATGATCAATACATCCACCGTGAGGCTGTGAAGCAATAAATAGTTGTAACAGTTTGTCCGGGTGCTCAGGCCCAGAATGGGATTCACAGGAGGAACATGAGCAGAGCCAGACAGTCTACAACCAATGTAACAAATATGAACCAAGACTGAACGGAACTTATGAATATAGGTCCATTGGAGGTCCAAATTGTAATCTGAACTTGGTTCCATATACAGGTGTATCATCTTTCACTGGCATCTGTCTTGAGAGAGATCATCTGTCTTGAGAAAGATCATCTGTCTTGAGAGAGGTCATCTGTCTTGAGAGAGATCATCTGTCTTGAGAAAGATCATGGAGCTGCATCATGGGTGACATCAGGGTGTTTGTCATGGGTGACATCAGGGTGTCTGTCATGGGTGACATCAGGGTGTCTGTCATGGGTGACATAAGGGTGTCTGTCATGGGTGACATCAGGGTGTCTGTCATGGGTGACATCAGGGTGTTTGTCATGGGTGACATCAGGGTGTTTGTCATGGGTGACATCAGGGTGTTTGCACAGCATCTACTGTGACTAAAAGTGTGGTATTTGAGTGGCAATCTCGGCTACATATGTATATGGCCTATTATAGATCACCTGGGTTACTTTTGCTGGATTACATAACTAATTACTGTTTAGTATGTTGTCCTAAATTAACACACTTTAAATTCAACTTCTTTCCCATCTGCTCAACATGGTAAAATGACTGAGTATGTAGTTTCATGTGACTGAGTATGTTGTTGCTTGCAGTGTGACTGAGTGTTGTTGCTTGC
This sequence comes from Lamellibrachia columna, assembly GCA_963662155.1. Lineage (NCBI taxonomy): Eukaryota > Metazoa > Annelida > Polychaeta > Sabellida > Siboglinidae > Lamellibrachia > Lamellibrachia columna. The sequence goes on along the minus strand of OY759270.1, from coordinate 3,903,413 downwards.
AGTCAATGCAGTATGACTGAGCATGTTGTTGCTTGCAGTGTGACTGAGCATGTTGTTGCTTGCAGTGTGACTGAGCATATTGTTGCTTGCAGTGTGCCAGAGATGGCAATGCAGACACAATGAGACGACTGTTGGAGGTGACGGTCAATGTGAAGAAGAAAGTGAACCAGCATGATGACGAGGGCCTCAGTGCCCTTCACTATGCCGCCCGCTACAACCATTACCCCATTGTGGTCATGCTCATCTCAGCGGGGGCAAGTAAGTGGCATCACAGAAATGCTGTCAGTGAGCGTGTATCTGGTTGTATTATCTCGTTGTATTAAAACTTTTCACTGTGTCGCTAGTTGTAAAATACAGTGGACTCTGCTTAATAGAATCACTTCAGACTAGAGGTGGGGCAAGAGATGTTCGATTCTATTAAGGGGCTGATCCACTGAAGTGGCACATTTCAATACTTGTTGCAAGAACACGGAATGATTCTGTCCCAGCCATATATTTGATTCACCGAAACAGCTGATTCTGCTTTCCACAATTCAGTTAAGCAGAGTGAACTATATACTTGACTTTTTGAAGCTGGTTAAAGGTGTCTTAAATTTGTTTTAAACAAATTATGTTTGTTGCAATTTTCTAACATTTATGTTGTTTGTACAACTATTTCATTGTAATGGAAAATATATTATGCAATGTTTACAATATTTGAAACAATAATTTGATACTACAAGGCCATATCTGATGTATCACTGACATGGTTTTCTGTAAGTGGTTATGGTGATGGGTGTTTGCAGACTGACTGAAGTATTGTTTTCATTCAGTGGTTTCCCAGGTGAAGTCAGCCTTCTGCTCACTTTGTTGAGCAGCCGGTGGTGCACTGTGGCTCAGTGGTTAGAACACAGGACTCTCAATTGAGAGGACCCAAGTTTAAATCCTCTTGCTGCCATTTCAAAGCTGGGACAATTTAATTCACTCCACATTGCACCAGTTCAGTCATTTGTATATATGAATACCTGGCTATAGACAGTTCAGTCATTTGTATATATGAATACCTGGCTATAGACAGTTCAGTCATTTGTATATATGAATACCTGGCTATAGACAGTTCATTCATTTGTATATATGAATACCTGGCTATAGACAGTTCAGTCATTTGTATATATGAATACCTGGCTATAGACAGTTCAGTCATTTGTATATATGAATACCTGGCTATAGACAGTTCAGTCATTTGTATGTATGAATACCTGGCTATAGACAGTTCAGTCATTTGTATACATGAATACCTGGCTATAGACAGTTCAGTCATTTGTATGTATGAATACCTGGCTTTAGACAGTTCAGTCATTTGTATGTATGAATACCTGGCTATAGACAGTTCAGTCATTTGTATGTACGAATACCTGGCTATAGACAGTTCAGTCATTTGTATGTATGAATACCTGGCTATAGACAGTTCAGTCATTTGTATATATGAATACCTGGCTATAGACAGTTCAGTCATTTGTATATATATAAAAACCTGGCTATAGACAGTTCAGTCATTTGTATATATGAATACCTGGCTATGGACAGTTCAGTCATTTCTAGGCTAGCGCTGGGCCTAAAATCTGTTTAGCCAATTTGGCTAAAGGTTCAAATTTTCTTTAGCCAAATGAGATTTTCTTTAGCCATTTTTTTAGCAGACACTAAGATGACAAAACGTCAAAATGCAAAACATAACATAAAAAATGTGTTATGGCCTCGTAAAAAAAGAAACTAGTTTCTTGTCCCCGCCCATTTCCTTTTTTGTCTCCGCCTCCTGTTTTATTTACTATTGAAAAAGATTATTTTAAAAAGTTTTTCTGGTTCTGTGAAGAAATCTTTGTCGAAAAAAAATTTGCTGTACGAAGTACTGTTATACTCTTTCAGTTCACTCGTTATTCATCATACAAGGTGTAGGGATGTATGTGCATTCTACAGAGTCTAAAATAAGATTCAAATGATGATGCCTTGCATTAAATAGTCTTGGCAGACTCATTTACAAAATTCCAGTCTCAATCAGTATAAATACCATTCAGGTGTATGCCTGTGATACATACTAATGAAACCATGGCCAAACCTGCACATGACATCTATAAATATATTCAACATTGCGTTTGCTTCTTTCTGGTCAATTTAAGTAGTGTTCCGGTGTAACAGGTATGTGCCATATTACATTTACGTAAATGTTTCTATAAATATATTCAACATTGCGTTTGCTTCTTGTTTCTTTCTAGTCAATTTAAGTAGTGTTCCGGTGTAACAGGTAAACTAATACCAAAAAATTCATAAATAATAAAGGCCTCCCTGTAACTTAAAAAAGAAACTAGTTTCTTTTTTACTAGGCCTAATATACGATATATTATATAAACATAATATACGTATATTAAACATATATATAGTCACAAGAGAACATAACACCAATATAAATTAATATAACAACGTTTAATTATAAATATATAATACAAGAAAATCGAGCACACACTACAAATCTCCAACACTGAGAACGTCACCATGATGATCGTTCGCAGTGACGAAGTCTATCTGTCTCTGGCGCTTCGGCAGTAACATCGATTTCCGGTGGTCTGCACATATATCGTGTTTTGCCAAGTCTTCTTGGGCTTGGCACAGTCCTTCCTGGTGACAAACACGTTCTTGCTTTCGCGTGCACACAAATTTTGCAGCGAAAGACGTGGCTGTTTTGCTATCGTGAATAAGCCACGCAAAACGTACGAACCAGTCCGCCTTTTTTCTTTCCGCGATCTTCGCCGGCCGAAGTACATTTACGAATCATTTTAACCGATAACAAATTTAAAAACTGCGAGGAAGTGAGCTCCCACATTTTAAGGTTATAATATTATTTGTAGCTGCCCAGCAGGATGCAAACTTTCGCTGAGAGCAATTCCATCATTCGCTTATCGCCGGGCAATTATAGATTAGGGGGTGCGAAAAACAATTCCACGGATGGCGGGCAGCTATGATTCACGGGTTCACCGCCGCTTACACGACAATGCGCGTTAACATGATCGTAAATGCGTTTCGCCAAATTGGCGAAGAGTTTTGTTTTCCTTTCGCCAAATGGGAAACCGTTTCGCCTATGGCGCAATTGGCGATCGGCAGCGCTAGCCTAGCATTTGTATATATATATATAAAAACCTGGCTATAGAAAGTTCAGTCATTTGTATATATGAATACCTGGCTATAGACAGTTCAGTCATTTGTATATATATAAAAACCTGGCTATAGACAGTGTTGGATATGCATGTGAACAAATAAACTTCATGCAATAATTGCAGTGTAGCTGAATTCTTCCCAGAAAATTAGTGTTGGAAGGAACAGATCTAGCAGGGGGAGAAAAAGTGTAAAGCACTTTGAGGTGTCCCGAAGACTGATTATGAAGCTACATGAGAACTTATCATTACTTGTTACCTTTTGTTTCAGATGTGAATGACATAGACGAGGAAGGGGCCACTCCACTTCACTTTGCTGCCAGATACAAACGCATGAGACTGCAAGTTGATGGAGAGGTCAGAGAAAGTTAACCTACGTCTACTAATACCACTTAGAAATGTTGTTGTATTGTAAAACTGTTTGCACTGTGGTGGAACGTCCGGGTTGCATAATGTGACTAAATATTCATGGACATCTTTTCATCCACGCATTTCCTGTCCACTGTAGCATCCTTGATCTACACCATTGACATCAGTAGATGATCATCTTCTTCTTCATTCCCTGTTGCGAGTGGCCACTCGGATCCTCCTCTGCCACGATGTCCCATCCATTGCAGCCTTCTCCACAACCTCTGCCACCTCCGTGTCTCTCCTGACCCCACATCTCTCATTCTTAATCTCTGTTGACCCCTGCTGCGTTTTCCATTCACCGGCAGCCTCCACGCCTCCTTTATCGCACTGTGTTCCTGTCTGTACAACATATCTGTTCTACCCCAGTCTGATCTCTCATAGTTTATCAGTTATGCACAATACATCAATATCCTTTCTTGTGTCTTCCTTACGTCTTCTCTCCATCAGAGATATTCCATCTCAGCATTCCATATAGATCGGACCATTTGTAAAATCTTGAAATTAGAAAATGTTTTGTCACTTTGTGTTACAGGATTCACCATTAATGCTAGTTTTCTCTCTGAATACGCACTTTTATGCTCTGTGACACTGGGATGTCTTCTTGTAGGTCTTCTCCAGTCGTCAAGATAGTGTTGGACTTTGCGTAAATCACTTTCAAATATAGCAGTTGCTTACTGCATGACAGACATGGGGTGATTAATCTATTATATTAGCTAGTTAAGTTATTCTTGGATTTTTTTTATATAGTGAACTTGGATATTTTTATTAAGTTAACTTGGATTTTGAAAGATAACTAGGTAAGTTTAGTTATTTGAAAGTTAACTAGTTAAGTTAACAATTTACTTTTGCTGACTTATGAATGACCATGTAAGTGGCAAGAACATTAAAACAAATATTTTCTACAGTTTTTAAATGTCATTTTAATGTTTTTGTTTGTGTATATATAGTGAATAGCCAAAAGCCCTATTTAGCTATATACAACGCACTGCCTCGTGACTGTGTAAATCTAGATCATGACCCTTTGCTTATTATGTGACTGAAATTTGTTACCACGATTAATCTACTAGATTAACTAATTAAGTTAAGTTAATCTTTGATTTTTTTCAGTCAAGTTAACCTACAATTCATGAGTTAACTGATTAAGTTAAGTTATCACCCCATGCCTACTGCATGACAAAAGCTTTTACCAGAATCAGAAATGTCATAGAAATGTGGTGGTTTTGTTGTGGTTTGCATGTGCAAGCTCACAAAGGGCCACCAACCTGCCATTATGTGACAAATGTTGCTTGCTTTATGGCTGTGCAAGCGTGAGTAAGTTTCTCTGATATCAATCAGTTCATCGTGTTACACATTGCTGCATGAATTTGCTACTGGATGTTCTTAAAGATGCTTCTGTTGAATTCTTGCTGATATAATATAAATTATTAGGATGCTGAGTGAAAGACTGCAAAAGTACTTTCTCAGTTATCCTAACTTATGGCAAGGAATTGTGATCAATTCATTTCCACATATGCTTTTATGATGTTTTGAGCTGCATTGTCTGTTAGCATTTGGAGCACAGTACCCCATGTCTATGGACTCCAGTATGTCAGTTCTTAGAAGTCTAGTGTATGCCTGTCTATTGCCTGGTACTGGGAGCCCAATATTCATGGTACTGGGAGCCCAACATTCATGGTACTGGGAGCCCAACATTCATGGTACTGGGAGTCCAGCATCCATGGTACTGGGAGCCCAGCATTCATGGTACTGCGAGCCCAACATTCATGGTACTTGGAGCCCAGCATTCATGGTACTGCAAGCCCAGCATCCATGGTACTGGGAGTCCAGCATTCATGGTACTGGGAGCCCAGCATACATGGTACTGGGAGCCCAGCATACATGGTGCCGGGAGTCCAGCATTCATGGTACTGGGAGCCCAACATCCATGATACTGTGAGCCCAGCATCCATGGTACTGGGAGCCCCAGCATCTGTGTTACTGAGAACTCAGCACCAGTGGTACTGGGAGCCCAGTACACGTTGTACTGGGAGCCCAGTACACGTTGTACTTGGCTCCCAGTACAACGTGTACTGGGCTCCCAGTACACGTTGTACTGGGAGCCAAGTACACGTTGTACTGGGAACCCAGTACACGTTATACTGGGAGCCCAGTACACGTTGTACTGGGAGCCCAGTATACGTTGTACTGGGACTGCATGGTGACTCTGCTCCAAATTTAGATTAGGAGCCAGATTTAGCAGTGTGTTATTGATTTGCTTTAAAGCTTTGCTTTTCTGGTTTTCATGTACATAGCAGTAAATCCATAGAAGTGATGCCATACCAAAATGAAATAATGTGATGTGATGTATTCATTGACCGTATTACTAGATGACCTCCATGGTAATGTTCCTCTGTGGGTTAATGGCAACATGCAACAGCAACACTAAATGGAATGTACAATGATTTTCACTGGTTACCTGAATTACTACTTTACAGGACATTGCCACTGAGGTTGGGACATTGTGACACTGATTTAGTAATATTTTTAACATCTCGGTTGTTTAAATACCCATCCAACATGTATTGCTATTGCGATTTTTCATTTTATATTTTTGAAAATAATATATGATTTGGCAATGAAAAATATATTGCTTCATTACCAAATTGTATAATTTTATTACATATATACAGATGACTCTACGGCAATGAAAGACAGACCAACAAATATTTTATTACATACCACTGTATAGCAATGCAAGACTGACCAACAAATATTCTCCCTTAAAGGTTAAATATAAACTTTTTTATCAGATTATTTATTGATGTGTCAAATTCTTGTTTTATACAATTTCTGAAAGTAAATATACTACAGAAATATGGATTAAAACTTGAAGTGTAACACTGTTAATTTAGAGATTTTGGACATTTTAATTACAGTGTATATGAAATATTAGTTAACGAATAAAAAAGCGTTGTACATTTCCCTTGACAGAGTCCTGTACCACATGGGCTTATTGTCAGTTGTGAATTCTGAGTGTGCCACTTTTGTCTCAGGGTTCTCAATGGCTGTAGTTAAACAACCCTAAATACTATGCACTAATGCCACTTCATAAATCACAAGATAATTGGTTTTGAAGGTTGTAGTGACAAAATTCTCAGAAAACTATGTATAATGCAAAACACGGTGAAGATGCCACTAAGGGTGGAGCCGAGTTTGACGCACACTGTCCTCGTGTTTAGGAGAATGAAGACGGTGCGGACAATTTACCAGTGGTTGCGTATGAGTCGACCGTCGACAACAGTGTCATCATCTACCTGGTGTCACAAGGTGCCAATGTCAATGTGGCTGACATCTACGGCAGCACACCACTGCACTTCGCGGCCATGCGAGGCAACGAAGTCGCAACCAAGGAACTCATGGAATGCAGGGGCATCGACATTGAGGTGGGGGAATAAGTGAACAAAACCTCCTCGATTCATTTGGCCAATCGCAAATCGGGTTTGGTGATGTTCAGATTTGTAGTGTGTGAATAGTTTAAGTAATATGTTTATAGGTTTAATAAAGAAGTGCATACGTTTGTTATAATCAGTGACAGATTTTACCGTGATTGTTAGATTGTGTAACTTGTGAAAGTGTGGATAGCCTTATGAACTAATGAGGAGAGGGGAATCTACTTGGGAAAGTGTGGATAGCCTTATGAACTAACGAGGAGAGTGGAATCTGCTTGGGAAAGTGTGGATAGCCTTATGAACTAATGAGGAGAGGGGAATCTACTTGGGAAAATGTGGATAGCGTTATGAACTAATGAGGAGAGGGGGATCAAAGCCTGCCTAATAATTATTGGTCCAATGTGAAATCTGACAAAACACCCTTGTATATAGTAATGTATGTCCTATGTACCGTGTCATCACACTTACATAATATATGTCTTTCAATCTGGAAAATTATCAACATTTAAATAATTCAGGGGTGGGAGAGGATCTGAGGATAAGATCATCTGTACTAATAGGAAAATGTTGATAAATTATTGTGCATTTTGAACTTTAGTGTAGAGTGAAGCCCCGTACTAGTTTCCCACCGATGTTGTCTCAGCTCTGAAGCTACCCACAATGCCTTGCACATTACTAACAATGTCTTGCAGGCGGAGGATAAACAACAGATGCGGGCGCTACATCTCGCTGCGTCTCACAATGAGGCTGAGATCATGAGCATGCTCATTGAGGTTGGAGCGGATTTACGATGTTTTGATGAAGAGAACGGCACGCCATTACACTACGCCTGCATGGAAGGCAACGTCAAAATAGTGAAGATGCTCTTTGATGCTGCCGAGAGTCAGGGATGGGTGGTGGTCCAGTCGGTTAGTGAAGCGAACTTAATCAGAAATTATAGTTAATAATTATGCTATTTAATAATTACAATATTATGCATATTTATATATTCTGATGTATGTGTTCTTATTGTTTTGCAAATTGCCTTATTATGAGTTTTGACATATTCAGGGAACATTTTAGTTTCTTCACAGACTTGACGAACATATCTTCAAGTATGTTGGCTATTTACCTCAATTTATTTTGTCAGGATGATGTGTATGCGCGTTTGTGTGTGAGATAATATCTATTTAGCTTTAACCGAGGTGTTTTTTAATTTTAACTCTACATGGACAAAACATTTTTCTGTATTTTATTTGTATTAATTGCAGATGTTTGCATTACATTACTGGATTAAGATATTTATGAATTCATGATGATTTAATGTATATGCCATCGTATTGCACACCAGAACAATTAGTTGGATGAGGCGCTATATAAGAAATGTAGTATTGTTATTATTTCATAGACGGTTGACATTTTGTGTTGTAGATGGTGACTGATGTGGACAATGAGAAGAACGCAGCCCTTCACATGGCAGTTGAGAACCGCAGCTATGACGTCACACAGATCCTCATTGACAAAGGTAATACATCAGTGTTACTGCACAGCATCAGTTCCCTGTTTACAACCTGCAGTATGTTATTGTATTTTGTTGTGTATCTTTGTATATATTTACTTGGTGATGTTTGCACATGCATAAATATTGAAAAATATACGTGCGTGCGTGCGTGCGTGCGTGCGTGCGTGCGTGCGTGCGTGCATTCGTGCTTACGTGTGTGTGTGCATGCATGGGCTATATGCGTGGGCTATGTGCGTGTGTACTGTGTGTGCTTATATAAGCATTTTTCATAAAAAACATGTTTTGAGACATAAAAAGTGTCATTTAGAAGTATTCTGATATATTCAGGACAACCAAGTATATTTGCAGATTGTTCCGTTTGTGTTGACCTGCAGCTCTGTATCTCAAACTATCAACTCCAGTTCCTCGGTTGTTTCAACTTCTCTGGTGAACAATAAAATGAAGTTGTGTTTTAGGTAAGTATGAATTGTGATGTCACAGTAAACTGAGTAAATGGTGACATCCTTGTGTGGTGTTTCCAGGAGCCGTAGTCAATGTAACGACAACCAACTACAGCACACCACTCCACCTGGCAGCCGTTGCTGGAGATGTAGATATTTTGCGTCTTCTCATCGATAACAACGCCCGCCTGGATGCCTTGGACATCAATCAAATGACACCACTGCATCGGGCGGCAGCACATAATCAGTCGGCAGCTGTCAAATTCTTGCTGAAGCGGTGAGATTTTGTGACCTTTATTTTTTGTGACATTGTTTTTTGTGACATTGAAATTTGTTGTGACATACATTTTTGTATGACATTTTTATTTTCTGAAATTTTTTTATAAAAATTTTTTTTTCAAGTAAACCAACTGTTTTTTTTTCTTTAATTTGATTGTGATGGTAATTTGCAGGGGAGCAAATATCAACATGCATGACAAGGACAACTTCAGTCCCCTGTTGTTGGCTGCATGCAATGGCCACGCAGAGACCATCGAAACATTGCTCAGCAATGGAGCAAACGTTAATGATGTTGACAAGAATGACAAAACTGCCCTCTACTGGGCTGCGGAGGAAGATCATTTGGAAGCATTAAAAGTGAGTAGCGTGACATGGAAGCAACAAGTTTATAATGATAATAAAACTAAAACAAGTCATGCACAGCTTTGGCAGTTTAGTGTTTGATTTATTGAAGAGCAACTGTCAGTTGAATTAAGGAAGAACTGTTGTTATAAAAAATTTATGTTTTCTAGCGTATTATAATTTTCAGCTGTTAATATTTAGGTTAATAACACAATGTGTGGCATATATTCATTAAAATATCAAGGGTCAGTGCTAGTTAGGTAGTAGCTGAAAACAGAAAGGGTTGTAAGATGATCTGCAGCTTTAATAACAGATCATGCTTTAATAACAGATCATGCTTTTAATATACATTATATGTGCTGTGATATTATGACTTCAAGATGTAATGCCTTGCTAAATGTCTATCTATATATTGTTTGTATATATCACATGCAGGTAAATGGATACATTCGCGTAATTTTTCTACTAGCAATATTTCAAGAACTTACAAAATTGATATAATTATATCCCTCTGACTACAGGTGTTGTTGAAGAAGAAGTCTGTGCAACGACTCATCAACATCCCTGACCGCTACGAGAACACGCCGCTTCATATTGCAGCACAGAATGGATTTGTGCCCTGTATTCAGGTGTGTGCAATTGAGCGAGTTGATGAGTGTGTGATGATCACTGGGTGACTACTGGGGATAGTTTAACAATTGTGATAGTTTCATAACTATTGCAATCATATTGCAATAACATCATGGAATAGCCAGGAAAGCTGTCCCAATCGAAGGATGGCACCATTGCGTGATTGAAGGTTGTTCATTCAAAATGGTAAATTTGAATGAAATTGCTTTGATTGACTGATCGTTGATGTTAAGTCAATAAATAAGTAAAATTACCATATAAAGTGGAAAAGGTATGCTTACGAACAGGATTTCATGAGTAGCTCTGCTAATTTGTTTTGCCAGCAATCAGTACTATTGATAGTTAAGTGTACTAGCTATTGATTATGTTTATCTATTATGTTTGAGAAGAATATTTTCGTTTGACCAACTAAACATCTGTATCTACATCTGTATCTACATCTGTATCTACATCTGTACCTACATCTGTATCTACATCTGTACCTACATCTGTATCTACATCTGTATCTACATCTGTACCTACATCTGTATCTACATCTGTATCTACATCTGTACCTACATCTGTACCTACATCTGTACCTACATCTGTATCTACATCTGTATCTACATCTGTATCTACATCTGTATCTACATCTGTATCTACATCTGTACCTACATCTGTACCTACATCTGTACCTACATCTGTACCTACATCTGTACCTACATCTGTATCTACATCTGTATCTACATCTGTATCTACATCTGTATCTACATCTGTATCTACATCTGTAACTACATCTGTACCTACATCTGTATCTACATCTGTACCTACATCTGTATCTACATCTGTACCTACATCTGTACCTACATCTGTACCTACATCTGTATCTACATCTGTACCTACATCTGTATCTACATCTGTATCTACATCTGTATCTACATCTGTATCTACATCTGTACCTACATCTGTACCTACATCTGTACCTACATCTGTACCTACATCTGTATCTACATCTGTACCTACATCTGTACCTACATATGTACCTACATCTGTACCTACATCTGTACCTACATCTGTATCTACATCTGTATCTACATCTGTATCTACATCTGTACCTACATCTGTACCTACATCTGTACCTACATCTGTACCTACATCTGTACCTACATCTGTACCTACATCTGTACCTACATCTGTATCTACATCTGTATCTACATCTGTATCTACATCTGTACCTACATCTGTACCTACATCTGTATCTACATCTGTACCTACATCTGTACCTACATCTGTACCTACATCTGTACCTACATCTACATCTGTATCTACATCTGTATCTACATCTGTATCTACATCTGTACCTACATCTGTACCTACATCTGTACCTACATCTGTACCTACATCTGTACCTACATCTGTATCTACATCTGTATCTACATCTGTATCTACATCTGTATCTACATCTGTATCTACATCTGTAACTACATCTGTACCTACATCTGTACCTACATCTGTACCTACATCTGTACCTACATCTGTATCTACATCTGTATCTACATCTGTGTCTACATCTGTGTCTACATCTGTGTCTACATCTGTACCTACATCTGTATCTACATCTGTACCTACATCTGTATCTGTATCTACATCTGTATCTACATCTGTATCTACATCTGTATCTACATCTGTATCTACATCTGTACCTACATCTGTACCTACATCTGTACCTACATCTGTACCTACATCTGTACCTACATCTGTGTCTACATCTGTGTCTACATCTGTACCTACATCTGTACCTACATCTGTACCTACATCTGTACCTACATCTGTACCTACATCTGTACCTACATCTGTACCTACATCTGTACCTACATCTGTATCTACATCTGTATCTACATCTGTATCTACATCTGTACCTACATCTGTATCTACATCTGTATCTACATCTGTATCTACATCTGTATCTACAGGAATTGCTGGAAGCGGGAGCCGATCTGGATGCGAAGAATGAAGAAGAACAGACGCCACTCCATCTGGCAGCCAAAAATGGCAAAACCAAGTGTGTTCACTGGTTATGTTTATCATTTAATATGTTTGAAAGGCAGCAGTAAAAATATATTGAACTACTGTGTAAAAAAAACTGTATAGCTTATTTAAAAAAAATTAATAAACCATGTTTGACTTTTCTGTGTGCAGCAACAAAACTTAGATTTTATTTTATATTTCTTTTAAATTCATTTGAGAACGAGTACTTTCTGATATCTCATGTACACTGTTCCTTCATGGTGGGCATTAGAAACTGTTTATTGTTTGTAAACCTACTGAGAAACTAAACTGTGTTTTTGTGGCCTGACTCAGAGTGGTCAGAGAGCTGGTCAAGAAGGACTACATGGTCATCAATGACGAGGATGAGGACTCTAACACCGCCCTTCATCTGGCTGCCCTCAATGGCTACAGCAAGACTGCCCTTGCCCTCATAGTAGCCAGGGCGAATGTTGAAGCCAGGTACCGTCTCATGTTCTCTTATGTTCATCATTGTAAGATAATTGCTCAGAACATTAGGATGTTTAGAAGTGTTTCTTGAGAATACAGAAACTGTTATAACTGCTGGTCATATGAGTGTATCTAGAGTGAATCGTATTGAAACACCAATGTAACATACAGGTCCTCATTTAGCCAATTTAATACAGGTTTATGCAGGAATTTATTATATTTAACTAAATCAAGAAATCCCAAATGATATATTATGTAGGGACTATGGTGTGTATGCGTGAACTGTGAACAACTTCATAACTATTATTATCTAATGATCCCCATTTATGTATTATCTAGCTAGATATATTATGCTATTAATTAACATAAAAACTTCATCAAGCTCCTATGTCCTAACCCATTACTATGTTTTGACATAATGTTTTAGGATGGGGGTCACAATTCTATAGTGGGGTCACAAATCAATAGGCATATTGCTATAGAAAAGTGACCCTGGGGTCACAATTCTGTATAAAAAAGTGACTCGGCGGTCATTTTTCTATGGGGTCACTTTTCTATGCCACACCGGGTAACTCGGATTGTATATTATAAATTATAATTATACATCTATAACTATAGACTCTCTATGTACACAAATAAGACTTTTCCTCTGGCTACATTTGTTTCTATTTTACATGACCTGTTTGAATGATGTTACTGCATTTATTTAAGTATTTAAGTGTGTTATACTTGTGAATTACTTCCAGGAATTGCACCCTTTGGACTCCCCTTGACTGTGCAGCGGCCAAGGGATTTGCAAAGACAGTGCAGGTGCTGCTTGAAGCTGACGCCCCTATTGATCCTCTCGACCGAACTAGGGTAGGGGAACATCTCAATGTATTGACATTTAAAAATTAAGTTACTGCTCATCATTTCATAAAAAAATATTTAAAAGAGACTAGATACGTAATGATAAACTTCAGAATTTAAACTTGTAACAAACATTACAGACAGAATTTCTTAATGAATTGAACATATATTTTACCAACGTTATAATCTCTCTGAAACAGGCATTATGTGTACACTAGTCCTTATAAAATGACTGTTTTACATATAAAAATTTTTGAATGTTGCTGAAACAGGTATTACATGTACTTCTAGAATGACTGTATGTTATATTCTAACCAGATTAATGCCCCTTTTAATGCAGACGACTCCGCTACATTTGGCGTGCAGTCGAGGCCACGTGTCAGTGGCTACCCTGCTCATCGAGTGGGGCGCCAATGTATCCCAGAGGGACACTGACGGCTTGAACTGTCTCGACCTCGCCATCAACCACGGCCATAAGTAAGCGGGGTACACATGAAACCTTTCTTTCAGCTACAATTCCTCTACAAAATGAATAACCAGTTCCACTTTTGATCATCATATTGGCCATTGTGTTGGTCATCATATTGATAATCTTATTGGTCATCATATTGTGTGTTCAGCCTGAAGCCATGACAGAAATTGTTTTAGTTTAAGCTAATAATTGATATGCTGATTAAACAACTTACAGTGAACTTGTAAAATCATGTATCACATTTCAACATACATAACATGTTTTTCGAAAATACTAAAAAGGTGTTTTTGGACATAATTGTAGATGATAAAATGATTTACATAGATATTGCAGGGGAAGTACCATATCTTGTGTGCAGTTTGTTGAGAATCCAAGTAAATTATTTAGAATAAATATTATGGCTCTTTCTGTTACAGGGAGGTTGCTCTAGCCCTGATCAACTCGGTGAAGTGGAGGGAAGTTCTGCAGAACGAGACGCAGGGACTGAAGGGTTACAGGGATACGCCAATGAGGAAGCTCATCCGCAAGATGCCCGGTGGGTACCCCTTGGGATGATGGGAAAAATATAAAACGGGAAGATTCATTCCATGCACAACAGTAATTTTGTTTTGTGAAAAGGGCCCAGGTCGAAGCTTTTTGGAAATAATTTGTTTTAGTTTAGTTATTTCAATAGGCTCTATGTAAATAGAAGATTTATTGTCTCGCTTCTTTATGTTTAAATTATAATTTAAGAAATGAAAGGAATGGAACTTTCTAAAGTGCTAAAAAAAGTTTAAGCCCTTTTGTAAAGAGCTTAAGCCCAAGTTTAAAACCCTCTTTGACAAAAGGCTTTCAAATCCTGTCAAGCGCTTTGAAGAACGGATTAAGCCCCTGAAACCAACAGTGGTTTCTCATAATCATTTCGATTGGTTTAGTGCGTAAAGGTACAGAATACTCATCTCTGAGCAGCGATTTGATACAGAACCATAATCACATTTATAATCACATTTATAACACTTGTAGAACACCTGGCTGACCACTTGGTGTGTAATCTGCAGTTAAGTGAACATCAACAAGTTCTATTGAATAATAGTGTTTGAATATATTTATTATTTACACATCTACTGAAATCGAAATAATAAACAAGTTTTTTGTACAAACCAACCACATAAGTGCATAAAACAAGGGTTAGTCATTCTGCAAATCGGTGTGCAATATTAACCCTTTGAACGCGTTATCCTGATATATCGGGCTGGCTCTATTTCACCTATGTCCCATAGGCCCGATATTCCGGGCTGTGCGCACATGACATTTGAAAACGTAAACAAATGGTTTCCTACCTCCTGCACAGATAGCCAATCAGCATTCATTTAACACTTCGACAAAAGTCGCTTTCATATGGCGGGACAATTTGTTAATAGAAATGAGTGTTGTAACTTGATTTAGTTTGCCCAAACAACATGAAGCGTTCGATTGACAATGCCACACCAACTACGAACAAAGCAGGTAGATTCACTACAACGCAGGTTTTAGCAATGTTAGATTCGGACAATGAAAACGAACTAGTAAATGATGTTGATTATCCGATTCCGATGAGAGCAATGCTATTCGGGATGACATGAGTGATAATGAGGGAGGTGATGCGCCGCCCCCTCGCCAGCGGCGCAGGGGTGCTGATAATGGGGTCCATATGCTGGATAATGGATGGCACAGCAAAAAAGAATACTGGCGCTAATTGATGGTAGGAACAGTTTGCATTGTGTTCAAGATATTCTGAATGTTCAAATACTTGACATAAGCCACTGATTCAGTTTTGTATAAACATTGCAGTAATTTTGCCTATTTTCCCTCAGGAGGCTAGGGTATTGGTTATTTTTAGGTGGAGATGTCCAGGGTTCAAAGGGTTAAGTTGTTAGTGTATGGATATTCTAGGCGGGTAAGCGCCGTTAAAATAATAAGTCTTCAAATGACAACGAACTTGTACTTTATTTCCAACTAATCTAAGACCAAGAGGGAATGAATTCCAAAGAGTTGGTGCAGCCCAGAGAAAGCCCTGGTACCAGCGTTAGTTTCACCTCTAGGCACAAATAGTAGACCAGCACTAGATGGTCGAGGCTGTCTAAACTTTCTTGCAGGAGTGTGCAGTGAATGTAAATGTGCCAGTTGCTTACATGAAAGTGACTGATTATTTAATGAAGAGTTCTATGCATTTTTTTCACCGTCTCATTGACAGATGTGGCAGAGGTGGCATTTAATAAGTGCACCACTTCAAACACAAACAATACTGATGACGCTGACTACGCCATCACGTTCAACTATGAGTTCCTGGACGATGTCTACACTGACTGGGGCGGCAAGGACGCCAGTGATAGCTTGAGCACAGCAAGTCAGTTGTCATTGTTGCTAGATGTCTCATGCATCTCGCTTAGTTGTCTTAGAACCTACAAAGTAGGCTCGGTGCAAATGTTTTGGTCATATGAGTTATAAAAAACGATTTTTCGCATAGCATTCATAACTGCGTGTGTGCGTGCGTGCATGCGTGCGTGCATGCATGTGCATACAAGCGCCATTGCATTTGTCAGTGTATGCCTGCTTGCGTCGTTGCTATAGGCAAATGGCTGAAAACGTAAGAAGCCCACATGCAGCTAAATGTAGCTTTGGTATTTAATGATTATAAAACTATTGGATTACAATATCATGTATAAAATATATCAAAAGGCTACAAAATATGGAATTTAAATTTTAGGCTTTATTCGGTTTTCATTGACGAGTTCTGACCAATATTTGATGACAAACTGACTGGTATATATATTTTGAGAGTTGTATTGTGCAACGCCCTACCTACAGCAGTGAAAAATTCGAACATGGTTGCTGCGTTCAAGGCATTGTTAAAGGCACATTTGTTTCATGCTGCCTTTGGGGCATTACTTTGAATACCAGCAATGTTTTTACTTATATAGCTTACTAACTGGTTTTAACTCATCTTAATTTATCTTGACTTATTTAATTGGTTTTAACGTGTCTTGATTTAGGTAAATTCATCGTGACTTACCTTACATATCTTACATTGGTAGCACCTTAGAGCAGGTTTTTACATGGAAATACAGCACATTGTCAATAGTTTATTACTTATCATATGTCTTCTGATGCCAGGCAGTAATGTGTATGATGACGACGATCGTCTGAAAGCGTCGGCAACGCCGTACTCGACCAACTCCTCCGTTCTGAAGAAGAACCACCCGTTGATGATCATGGTGAAACACCACCAGGAGGACCTACTCGCACACCCCCTGGTGACATCGCTGCTGCGATACAAGTGGGACAGCTTTGGTCGATACTTCTACTACATCAACTTGTTCTTGTATTGTATCTTTGTGACATTCCTCACTGGATATGTTGTCAACACAAAGGCGCCATACATGTACACGTGAGTTAGACACTCTTTATTATATTCTTGTGATAGACTCACCTTTAAGATACATTTTTTTAAAGTAGCATATGAGGAATAGTTTAAATGTGTCACTTTCCCTGCGTTAATAATTGTGCTGTTTTATACTTATATTTTGTGTAGATTTATGAAGTTTTTTAATCAACACTTATACTTTATGATCTTATGGGTTCATAGTTGTAGAATTAGTTAGCTATTTCATCTCTGCAAAGTAGTGCCACATCCGACTGTTGTTTCCAGGGAATACAATAGCACGGGTGATTTCTGCAATGACGTGAGCAACTGGCACATGGCTACTTATAACAGTGAGGTCAAGCAAGATCTGTTTGCCTTCATTGGCAAATATGTCATCATTGGCCTAGCTGCCCTGAACCTTATACGGGAGGTACGTGTCTTCTCTGTGTGCACCTCTCACTGGTGCTGTCAAGTTTAAGGTAGTTGGTATATATGATAGTCTTGAATTGAGTAGTTTTAGTAGAAGTTTTTACGATAACGTTTTAACCATTTCTTCAGAAATTGTAGTTGATTGTAGTTTGGTTATGTTACAAGATTTTTAATACGTTTTTGTAAATTTGAAAAAATAGCCCCAAAATGCCAAACTATGTCATTTTGAGAAAATCCCCAAAGAAATAAATGATGTACATATAAAAATGACAGTGTCACTGATAACTTTGAAAAAAATGTTGGTTAACGAACTACGTCTGCTACACCACCATGAATAAGTTGAATGACAGCCTAAAGTGGCAGTGTATTTTTGACACAAACCCTTCACCAATTGTAATTCAAATTTGTGTAATGTTGCCTACATGTAAGACGCATTCGTATCCAAATTATAGCTTAGTAAGTTTTGTAGTTTTTTTAAAAAGTTAAATTAAGTAACGTTTCCTGGTTGTTAGTGATAACAGAAATGTCAATAGATATGCGTATCATGTTTGAAATGTGATATTTTTCTCTGACGTTTTATATATTGTTAACAAGACATAATGGCCATTTCTAATATTGACATGTCCCCTTAATTTTGCCTCTAGAAAGCCCTTGAACCTGCATTTGTATCGTGTTGTTATCTATCAAGATCGGATTACGTCAGTCCAGTGTCGGGGCACATGATCAGTTCTTTAAATGTGCACAAGATCATTTGATTGGCCCGTTATCCGGTGGGATCATGGGCGGGATCACCAGGTCACAGCTACTGGCGGGTTCAGTTATGGTGTCAATGGCAGAATTAACACCACTGATGCATTCTGTGTTAAGTACGATTATTACAATAGTTTACCCATTTATTCTATATTCGTACTGTGTAATATGATGACTAAAGAAATTGTCCAGAAGTCATATACGTCGGTGTGATAATGTGCAGTTGTTGAAGAATGGTTCATGTGCGTACTTGTGTGTACAGATATTTGTCTCAGTTGTTGAAGAATGGTTCATGTGCGTGCTTGTGTGTACAGATATTTGTCTCAGTTGTTGAAGAATGGTTCATGTGCGTGCTTGTGTGTACAGATATTTGTCTCAGTTGTTGAAGAATGGTTCATGTGCGTGCTTGTGTGTACAGATATTTGTCTCAGTTGTTGAAGAATGGTTCATGTGCGTGCTTGTGTGTACAGATATTTGTCTCAGTTGCTGAAGAATGGTTCACGTGCGTGCTTGTGTGTACAGATATTTGTCTCAGTTGCTGAAGAATGGTTCACGTGCGTGCTTGTGTGTACAGATATTTGTCTCAGTTGTTGAAGAATGGTTCATGTGCGTGCTTGTGTGTACAGATATTTGTCTCAGTTGCTGAAGAATGGTTCATGTGCGTGCTTGTGTGTACAGATATTTGTCTCAGTTGTTGAAGAATGGTTCATGTGCGTGCTTGTGTGTACAGATATTTGTCTCAGTTGTTGAAGAATGGTTCATGTGCGTGCTTGTGTGTACAGATATTTTCTCAGTTGTTGAAGAATGGTTCATGTGCGTGCTTGTGTGTACAGATATTTGTCTCAGTTTTTGAAGAATGGTTCATGTGCGTGCTTGTGTGTACAGATATTTGTCTCAGTTGCTGAAGAATGGTTCATGTGTGTGCTTGTGTGTACAGATATTTGTCTCGGTTGTTGAAGAATGGTTCATGTGCGTGCTTGTGTGTACAGATATTTGTCTCAGTTGCTGAAGAATGGTTCATGTGTGTGCTTGTGTGTACAGATATTTGTCTCAGTTGCTGAAGAATGGTTCATGTGTGTGCTTGTGTGTACAGATATTTGTCTCAGTTGTTGAAGAATGGTTCATGTGCGTGCTTGTGTGTACAGATATTTGTCTCAGTTGCTGAAGAATGGTTCATGTGCGTGCTTGTGTGTACAGATATTTGTCTCAGTTGTTGAAGAATGGTTCATGTGCGTGCTTGTGTGTACAGATATTTGTCTCAGTTGTTGAAGAATGGTTCATGTGCGTGCTTGTGTGTACAGATATTTTCTCAGTTGTTGAAGAATGGTTCATGTGCGTGCTTGTGTGTACAGATATTTGTCTCAGTTTTTGAAGAATGGTTCATGTGCGTGCTTGTGTGTACAGATATTTGTCTCAGTTGCTGAAGAATGGTTCATGTGTGTGCTTGTGTGTACAGATATTTGTCTCGGTTGTTGAAGAATGGTTCATGTGCGTGCTTGTGTGTACAGATATTTGTCTCAGTTGCTGAAGAATGGTTCATGTGTGTGCTTGTGTGTACAGATATTTGTCTCAGTTGCTGAAGAATGGTTCATGTGTGTGCTTGTGTGTACAGATATTTGTCTCAGTTGCTGAAGAAAACAAAGCAAGAACATATGTACATCTAAGCAATGTATTCGTTCATGTTGAGCTGTGTCTTTGTTGCAGATTGTCAAACAGTTCACTATAAGTTGTGTTTCTCTCGTTGTAGATCTTCCAGCTGTTCACAGCTAAGTGGAACTACTTTGGTTGGGAGAATCTGATGGAATGGATCACATATATCAGCGCCCTACTTCTAGTCATTGACTTCAGCCAGTGCCAGCAAGACACGGGAATTAGAATGGTCAGTAAAAGTGAAAAGTATAAAACTTTATAACGCCTAAATCCTCAGGAACCCGAGCTCACTTGAAGGTGTTTACTATTACATAACTTGAATCTGCGGTAAATAAAATAAATGCCATTATTTGTATTGTTTGTGGTGTGTGCTTTGATGGTAGTAAGAGTTACATTACTAAATTACAGTGATCAGATGTGATTAACTTTGTAGCTCAAAGGTGTTCTAGTTAAAAGGAACAAACGCCATTATCATTAACTGAATGGCTGTTTTACTGCACACTGCATCAATGAATGTTTTCATATCTATATAACATCTCGTTAAAAATAACACATATACACAAAACATTTTACTATTGTAATTTTTCATCTTAGTATCTATGAAAATATGTTATTTGACAATGAAATGAAGTATACAGATTTTACTATGTACAGACAGTATTACTGGAATTAACAACAATTAACAACAATTAACAACAATTAACAACCATTAACAACAATCCAAAAAACTTTGCATTTGAAGGTGAAATATAATGTTTCTCATTTCATGATTTGTTGCTCTGTCAAACTTCTGACAATAAGTATAGGTATAAGTATAGGTATAAGTATAGGTATAAGTATAGGTATACGTATAGATATAAGTATAGGTATAGGTATAGGTATAAGTATAGGTATAAGTATAAGTATAGGTATAAGTATAAGTAAACTACAGCAACAATGATTAAATCATTAAGTGTAACATTGTCAATTTACATGTACTCTGATATTAAAAAATTCTGATAATTGAGACACTTTAATTCTACGAAACCCCGACTAGCTCCTTATCAGTTGGCCAATGAAAATTGTTTTACATGTCCTTAAAATTGCAAGTGTGTCCTATCGGGCAGTGGCTGGACATTTTTACATTTGTCTGTCCTGTTTGCAGGGTTGGCAGTGGCAGCTGGCGGCTGTGGCAGTGTTTCTAGCATGGATGGATCTGGTTCTGTTCATTCGCAAGCTGCCTCGGTTTGGCATCTACGTTGTGATGTTCACTGACATTCTGAGGACGTTCACACAGTTCTTCCCCGTCTTCTTCCTCTTCATTGTGGCCTTCGGCCTCGCATTCTTTGTCCTAATGCAGAACCAGGTAAGACTTTACACAGTGGCCTGTTCTGTTTGTGTGTCCGCAGAGAAACGGACATGTGTCCACAGAGAAACAGATGCGGAGAGACATATTGAGAGAATCCAGAGTGGTACAAATAGAATAGAAGCAGAGAAATAGTTTCATTTTTGTTCACTTATTCTATGATATTTTTGTGCATCACACAAATACGATGTACACATTTGTAATGTAATTCATATAGTAGTAATTGAATGTGAAAAGAACTCAGTATATGGTGAAAGAATGGATGAATAGTTTGCTGTATTTTTGGTCACATGATGGATTCTCCCGCGCAGGCAGAGAAACTTGATGCTATAGTGCTATAGTGTTTATATAAATGCTCTGGTATCAGAACTGTTATTAGAATAAGAAAAAGTGAGGTGTACATTGAAGAAGTTTATGAACAGATGAGAAATCATCATGTGTTTGGTTAGAAAAATATGCGGAAGCTGAACCAATGTTGTTGTGAGAAGGCAAGATAAGAAGAGCTGTTAGACTTTGAAAAGCGACACAATTGAGGTTGTTGATATAACCACATTAAAATGACTGAATCCCTCATGTATATGAGTATTTTTCGTTAAATTCATGGCATTGTATATTTCTGTTTTCAGCACGCCTTCAGACGCCCTGAGTTCTCACTGCTCAAGACGTCGGTGATGATGATTGGAGAGTTTGAGTTTGAGAATATCTTCTATAACCAGAATGACGTACACAAGGAGACACTGTACTACTCGGGCATCTCGTACGCTCTCTTCGTTATCTTCCTTGTTCTGATGGCGATCCTCGTCACCAACTTGCTGGTTGGTCTCGCGGTCGATGACATCAAAGCTGTGCAGGAGCAGGCAATTCTCAAGAGACTTGCCATGCAGGTATGTTTACACGCACGCATGCATGCACTCAGGCACATGTGCAGGTATCATATTTGACCTATTAAGCGTACAAAGGAAAAGTTTGTAACAATTAAAAAATGGTACCACATTTAAACAACATTTGTTGCTTTTCTGATAGCCGGGAGTAGGCATTATTTATATCTCCCCTAACATAAACAAGAAACTTGATCTTAATGCTAATTTGACATCAAATAATAATCATAACAAATCCACATTGGCAAAGAATATAGTCAGTGTAGCAAAAACTGACAAATGAAACTCGATATCAATGGTAATTTGACATAAATAATAATCATAGCAACTCCACATTACCACTGTTTGAATGCTCAGTATTTGCATTTTCACAGTTTGAATGCTCAATATTTAAATGTTCACAGTTTGAGTGTTCACACATTCCAAGTTGCATTGCAACTTAATCATAGTCCTGAAGTCTGATATTTGGTTTTCGCAGACGCTTTGAGCGTTTGAGTCGAGAGTCGAGCCACTCTTCTCTGGTGTGTGAGATTTTGTAAACTTAGCAAGCTCAGCAGACACATCTGACTGCTCAGCACAAGAAACATGTGGCAGTGGAGCTGGATTTTCGGTTGTGCTGCTGGCATCTGGCATCGGTTCTTGAGATGGTGTAGCCTGATGTCTCAGCAATTGCGTCAATATGTGCTTGTACCAACTCGGACATCATACGAACGATGTCCTGCGTCTCTGTCACAGGTGCCAGGGGTCCAGGTCTTCTCGCCTGGCAGCCGTATACACACACTACTACCAGTATTCAGCCCAGGCAGTGGATGTGAGTGTGTGTCGTAGTAGTACTCCTGTAGCCGAGGAGCAGCCACGGGAAGCAACGTCTTGCATCTGCAACCCCATAAGTCTCTGTGAATGACTAGTACCCATACCCTTAGATAGTATATTACACTTTTCCAGTGATTGATGATATGCTCTACCTGCAGGTAGTTACTAAAATAGTCACACACCACCAGCAATGTGTGTCCATGCAGCAAACACAGGTCTAAGCCCAGCCCAGGAGGCATGACCACTTCATGCTGCTTCAGTGGCTCTCTCTGTTGAGAGGCTTGGTGAGCCAGGGAGAGATTGAGATGAACTTCTTCATGTCTTATGACATATATGGCCAATAGAGGCACTCCCGCACTCGACGAAGACATCCCTCTATGTCCACATGACTCGCATGAGTGACTGCCATCAACTCTGTTCTCAGACACACTGGGATCACCAGCCTGTGACCCTTGAAGATTAGCTGGCCATCCACAACCAGTTCGTTGCGATGGTCCCAGTATGGCTGCACTGCAGGCGGCACGTACCGCTTCTCTCTGGGACAGCCAGTCTGGGTCACTTCACTCACCAGTGAGAGTGCTGGACCTTTTGATGGTGCATGCCTGATCTGCTGAAGTCGCTGAGCGATGACAGGCAGAAACACAGTAGCATTGATGTTCTCCACTGATGGCCTTCTGTCACAGACGTTCAGATATGCTCTGCTCAGTGTGTCAGCCAGGCACATCTCAGTTCCTTTGTTTGTCAGCCAGGCACGTCTAAGTACCTTTGTTTGTCAGCCAGGTACGTCTTAGTACCTTTGTGTGTCAGCCAGGCACGTCTAAGTACCTTTGTTTGTCAGCCAGGCACGTCTTAGTACCTTTGTGTGTCAGCCAGGCACGTCTTAGTACCTTTGTGTGTCAGCCAGGTACATCTCAGTACCTTTGTGTGTCAGCCAGGCACGTCTTAGTACCTTTGTGTGTCAGCCAGGTACATCTCAGTACCTTTGTTTGTCAGCCAGGCACATCTTAGTACCTTTGTGTGTCAGCCAGGCACGTCTCAGTACCTTTGTGTGTCAGCCAGGCACGTCTTAGTACCTTTGTGTGTCAGCCAGGCACGTCTTAGTACCTTTGTGTGTCAGCCAGGCACGTCTCAGTACCTTTGTGTGTCAGCCAGGCACGTCTTAGTACCTTTGTGTGTCAGCCAGGCACGTCTTAGTACCTTTGTGTGTCAGCCAGGCACGTCTTAGTACCTTTGTGTGTCAGCCAGGCACGTCTTAGTACCTTTGTGTGTCAGCCAGGCACGTCTTAGTACCTTTGTGTGTCAGCCAGGCACGTCTTAGTACCTTTGTGTGTCAGCCAGGCACGTCTCAGTACCTTTGTGTGTCAGCCAGGCACGTCTCAGTACCTTTGTGTGTCAGCCAGGCACGTCTTAGTACCTTTGTGTGTCAGCCAGGTACGTCTCAGTACCTTTGTGGTACAATACATTCAGGTTGTATCTCTGCAGTCTCAGCAGCAAGTGTTTCAGTCTCATTGGCGCTGTATTCAGTGGCTTCTTGAATATTCACTCCAGCGGCTTATGATCAGTCTGTTTGGTGACTTCGTCTCGACCATATGCATATGCATCAAATTTCTCACACGCATACACGATCAACAACAGCTCTTACTCAATCTGAGCGTATCTGGTCTCAGCTGACATCAGCGCGTGTGAAGTAAACGCCACAGGTTGACCCAACTGTATCAGTGCTGCACCCAGACCAGACTGTGAGGCATCCCACTGCAATGTGACCTCATCCTCCAGACTGTGGTATCTTAGTACAGGTACATTGGAGACCCACTCCCACTGTGTGTCTTGGTGTGCCAGTTCACACAGAGGTAAACATCCAAATGGCGTGTTAGTGGTAATGAGCCTTGATGGTGCATCATCCAGGCAAATGTGCCAAAATCCACTTCTTACATCTAGGATGATGAAGACATTGGCACCGTGCAGACGTGTCGCAATGCAATGTCTTCTATCATGGAAGAGGATAGTGTTCTCTCTGAACGCAACTTTCAAGTCATTAGGATCAAGATAAATATCAACAATATCCATGAAGTTCAATTGAAGTTGTTTTGCCGTATGAGATAACAAACAGTACCAGTCCCTCAGTATTTCATCTGTTGTGATGTTGGCAAAAACACAATGGTCAGCTAGTTACCGTAGCGCTGTCAAGTGTTTGTCGAGTGATTCTCCAGCCTGCTGCTGCCACTTGTAGAAACGGTATCACTCAAATGGTACATTTCATCTCAGCTGGCAGTACACTTGAAACTTTGTTAACACCGCCTTTATATTCTCTGCTTCTGTGGGTAGCTCCCGCTGGAACATCGAGAAAACATGCCTGGCCTGAGGGCCAATAACTGTGAGCTGTTTTTAAACTTGCACTGGCTCCTCTTTATTGCTCTGGCCAGTCACACGTGCATAGACATAGTGGCTAGGGCTTCCACGTGTTTTCCCATTCCTTCCACAGCTCTGCCACTGCCGCATTATGAATGTGCAGTGCTTCTGGTGCCGGTAGCAGAGAAGCGTGCATCATTCTCATTATTTACACTAGCCACCATGAAACGATATACATGACAAGTTGTATACATAAGCAAGTAAAATCATCACAAGCCAGAACGACCGACTGTCAATTACATCTGGGAGCATACCGCATTTGTGATAGCCGGGAGTAGGCATTATTTCGTTACAACATATTTTGTGAAATTTATCCAACTGTCGCACACTAGATCGTGCCACCACCACTTTCTCAGAAACAATTCAAATGGTGCCCATTGAGAAAGCATGGTGCTCTGAGTTGGACAAATACACATTCTGGTTAACTATTCTTCGTTACTGTGTGTTTAAGACTACTTCCGAGTCAAACATTGAACACCACTTGTTAGTAAGTAGTGAGGCAGACAAACAATCAGTGTGACTAATATGCAATATTATTCTAAAAATGGACACATCTCAACAGAGAGGAAATTATGTCCAAAGATTGATCATTGAATATTGTTGGGAAAAAAATGAGGGTGTACACTTATTAAGACATGTACGCTAGATTGAATACAGTACATCTACTTTGCTCAGACACATGGAGATGTGGAATGTTGGCCCAGTTTTGTTCCATGCACTGACTAATGTCTGTCTAGTCAACTTGGTCTATGTTGAATTTGTTATACTAATAAGACATGAGCACACCATATTTTTCTTAAATTTTTTTATTTTCGTGATGACAAATTATGTACTGAGAAACATTTTTACTTACTGAATACAATATTTAACCAAGTCCCATAAAATGGACATTGGATTAACTGCTAAATAACGTTTGTTTTCATGAAGTTCTGTTTAACATTTTACATTTGAATATGACAAACAGCGATTTATTGATCATAATTTATTATTACGACTGTTTTTTGTTGTGTTCTGTAATGTTGATGATCTTGTCTACCCAATATTATAAAATCTCTTTATGTTTTCACAGGTGGAGCTGGCATTAGATGTCGAGAGTATTGTGCCTCAGTTTATTCGGCGTCGGTTTGTTGTGAAATGCCGCACATTACGACCAAATTCCACCCAGCATTACTGCAGGGTATTCCGTCGCTTCATGGCTGAATCAGAGTTGTCTTCTGACGCCATTGTCAAAGCACTCAATCCAGAGCTGGTGAGTGAGTCTCCATGCTGAGTATTCTCCCACTATCGCCCTCACACATCTACCTTGACATTACTCTTCTCTTTTACTACCTTCTTTTAGCACTCTCTTCAAGTAAACATTCAGTTTACATCATGTTGCTTCGTTTTTAGATCTTCTCCTGATGGTTGTTCTTCTTCAACATACAAGTCAACTAGCTGTGTCACATTCCAGTTCTTTAATGAATTTGCTAGTCTTGCGCTGCTTTATAATTATACACATCTTGTTTTTGTTGTTGTCTGTCAAGTTGGTTTTTAAAGGTGGATTAGCTACAACTAGGTGCTGTTACACAGTTTCAGGAAGGCTATTCCATTCAGTTATTGTTCCTAATGAGAATGAGTTTATGCATATGAAATCACTGCTAATTATTATTACTAGCAAAAATAACCATCCTCCGGATGGGATAACGTAGTAGTTAGTACGTGACTGTAAAATTTCACGACACACAACATAATCCATCAATACCTTTGTACATGGTGTTGGCAGTCAATATCTTGATGACTTCTTGAAATCCAATTCTTGAAACTTGCGACGTAATACTGGCAGTTAAAGTAACATCTAGCAACCCCCTTGACCTTGTGTTACGTAACTTCGGACAGTCGTAGAAAAGATGCACAAAATTGTGACCAATTATAAGTAATTGTTCGCACATCATTATGGGTAATTATATGTATTAACTACAGTGGGTAATTATATGTATTAACTACAGTGGGTAATTATATGTATTAACTACAGTGGGTAATTATATGTATTAACTACAGTGGATAATTATATGTATTAACTACAGTGGATAATTATATGTATTAACTAGAGTGTGTAATTATATGTATTAACTACAGTGGATAATTATATGTATTAACTACAGTGGATAAGTATATGTATTAACTACAGTGGATAATTATATGTATTAACTAGAGTGGATAATTATACGTATTAACTACAGTGGGTAATTATATGTATTAACTACAGTGGGTAATTATATGTATTAACTACAGTGGGTAATTATATGTATTAACTACAGTGGATAATTATATGTATTAACTACAGTGGATAATTATATGTATTAACTAGAGTGTGTAATTATATGTATTAACTACAATGGATAATTATATGTATTAACTACAGTGGATAATTATATGTATTAACTAGAGTGGGTAATTATATGTATTAACTACAGTGGATAATTATATGTATTAACTAGAGTGGGTAATTATATGTATTAACTACAGTGGATAATTATATGTATTAACTAGAGTGGGTAATTATATGTATTAACTACAGTGGATAATTATATGTATTAACTACAGTGGATAATTATATGTATTAACTACAGTGGATAATTATATGTATTAACTACAGTGGGTAATTATATGTATTAACTACAGTGGATAATTATATGTATTAACTAGAGTGGGTAATTATATGTATTAACTACAGTGGATAATTATATGTATTAACTAGAGTGGATAATTATATGTATTAACTAGAGTGGGTAATTATATGTATTAACTACAGTGGATAATTATATGTATTAACTAGAGTGGGTAATTATATGTATTAACTACAGTGGATAATTATATGTATTAACTACAGTGGATAATTATATGTATTAACTACAGTGGATAATTATATGTATTAACTACAGTGGGTAATTATATGTATTAACTACAGTGGATAATTATATGTATTAACTACAGTGGATAATTATATGTATTAACTAGAGTGGGTAATTATATGTATTAACTACAGTGGATAATTATATGTATTAACTACAGTGGATAATTATATGTATTAACTAGAGTGGGTAATTATATGTATTAACTAGAGTGGATAATTATATGTATTAACTACAGTGGATAATTATATGTATTAACTACAGTGGATAATTATATGTATTAACTAGAGTGGGTAATTATATGTATTAACTACAGTGGATAATTATATGTATTAACTAGAGTGGGTAATTATATGTATTAACTACAGTGGATAATTATATGTATTAACTACAGTGGATAATTATATGTATTAACTACAGTGGATAATTATATGTATTAACTACAGTGGGTAATTATATGTATTAACTACAGTGGATAATTATATGTATTAACTACAGTGGATAATTATATGTATTAACTACAGTGGATAATTATATGTATTAACTACAGTGGGTAATTATATGTATTAACTACAGTGGATAATTATATGTATTAACTAGAGTGTGTAATTATATGTATTAACTACAGTGGATAATTATATGTATTAACTACAGTGGATAATTATATGTATTAACTAGAGTGGGTAATTATATGTATTAACTACAGTGGATAATTATATGTATTAACTAGAGTGGGTAATTATATGTATTAACTACAGTGGATAATTATATGTATTAACTAGAGTGGGTAATTATATGTATTAACTACAGTGGATAATTATATGTATTAACTACAGTGGATAATTATATGTATTAACTACAGTGGATAATTATATGTATTAACTACAGTGGGTAATTATATGTATTAACTACAGTGGGTAATTCGACTGTTCATAGAAAGGGAAATAGCGGAGTGAATTTCAACAAAGTGTAGTAGTAGAGGAGTAGCATAGCATACATATAAACATACAAACATACATATATACAAACATACATACATACATATAAACATACATACATACATACATATAAACATACATACATACATACATACATACATACATACATACAAACATGCATGCATGCATGCATGCATGCATGCATACATACATACATACATACATACATACATACATACATACATACATACAAACATACATACAAATGTACATACAAACATACATACAAATGTACATACATACATACATACATACGTACATACATACATACATGCATACGTACATGCATACATACATACATACATACATACATACATACATACATACATACATACATACATACATACATACATACATACATACATACATACAAACACACATACAAACACACATACATACACACATACATACACACATACAAACACACATACAAACACACATGCAAACATACATGCAAACATAGATGCATACGTACATTCATACATACATGCAAACATACATGTATACAAACATGCATACAAACATGCATACATATATGTATACAAACATACACACAAAGTAAGACTTAATAAAACAGGAGGAACAGCAACAGGACTGTAACTGTTGGTTCCTTGTTTAGGATGAGATTGAGCAGCTGCATGACTATAACTGTTGGTTCCTTGTTTAGGATGAGATCGAGCAGCTGCAGGACTGTAACTGTTGGTTCCTTGTTTAGGATGAGATCAAGCAGCTGCATGACTATAACTTGGTTCCTTGTTTAGGATGAGATCAAGCAGCTGCAGGACTATAACTGTTGGTTCCTTGTTTAGGATGAGATTGAGCAGCTGCAGGACTGTAACTGTTGGTTCCTTGTTTAGGATGAGATCAAGCAGCTGCAGGACTGTAACTGTTGGTTCCTTGTTTAGGATGAGATCAAGCAGCTGCAGGACTGTAACTGTTGGTTCCTTGTTTAGGATGAGATCGAGCAGCTGCAGGACTGTAACTGTTGGTTCCTTGTTTAGGATGAGATTGAGCAGCTGCAGGACTGTAACTGTTGGTTCCTTGTTTAGGATGAGATCAAGCAGCTGCATGACTATAACTTGGTTCCTTGTTTAGGATGAGATCAAGCAGCTGCAGGACTATAACTGTTGGTTCCTTGTTTAGGATGAGATTGAGCAGCTGCAGGACTGTAACTGTTGGTTCCTTGTTTAGGATGAGATCAAGCAGCTGCATGACTATAACTTGGTTCCTTGTTTAGGATGAGATCAAGCAAAAATTTCACGACACACAACATAATCCATCAATACCTTTGTACATGGTGTTGGCAGTCAACATCTTGATGACTTCTTGAAATCCAATTCTTGAAACTTGCGACGTAATACTGGCAGTTAAAGTAACATCTAGCAACCCCCTTGACCTTGTGTTACGTAACTTCGGACAGTCGTAGAAAAGATGCACAAAATTGTGACCAATTATAAGTAATTGTTCGCACATCATTATGGGTAATTATATGTATTAACTACAGTGGGTAATTATATGTATTAACTACAGTGGGTAATTATATGTATTAACTACAGTGGGTAATTATATGTATTAACTACAGTGGATAATTATATGTATTAACTACAGTGGATAATTATATGTATTAACTAGAGTGTGTAATTATATGTATTAACTACAGTGGATAATTATATGTATTAACTACAGTGGATAAGTATATGTATTAACTACAGTGGATAATTATATGTATTAACTAGAGTGGATAATTATACGTATTAACTACAGTGGGTAATTATATGTATTAACTACAGTGGGTAATTATATGTATTAACTACAGTGGGTAATTATATGTATTAACTACAGTGGATAATTATATGTATTAACTACAGTGGATAATTATATGTATTAACTAGAGTGTGTAATTATATGTATTAACTACAGTGGATAATTATATGTATTAACTACAGTGGATAATTATATGTATTAACTAGAGTGGGTAATTATATGTATTAACTACAGTGGATAATTATATGTATTAACTAGAGTGGGTAATTATATGTATTAACTACAGTGGATAATTATATGTATTAACTAGAGTGGGTAATTATATGTATTAACTACAGTGGATAATTATATGTATTAACTACAGTGGATAATTATATGTATTAACTACAGTGGATAATTATATGTATTAACTACAGTGGGTAATTATATGTATTAACTACAGTGGATAATTATATGTATTAACTAGAGTGGGTAATTATATGTATTAACTACAGTGGATAATTATATGTATTAACTACAGTGGATAATTATATGTATTAACTAGAGTGGGTAATTATATGTATTAACTACAGTGGATAATTATATGTATTAACTAGAGTGGGTAATTATATGTATTAACTACAGTGGATAATTATATGTATTAACTACAGTGGGTAATTATATGTATTAACTACAGTGGATAATTATATGTATTAACTACAGTGGATAATTATATGTATTAACTAGAGTGGGTAATTATATGTATTAACTACAGTGGATAATTATATGTATTAACTACAGTGGATAATTATATGTATTAACTAGAGTGGGTAATTATATGTATTAACTAGAGTGGATAATTATATGTATTAACTACAGTGGATAATTATATGTATTAACTACAGTGGATAATTATATGTATTAACTAGAGTGGGTAATTATATGTATTAACTACAGTGGATAATTATATGTATTAACTAGAGTGGGTAATTATATGTATTAACTACAGTGGATAATTATATGTATTAACTACAGTGGATAATTATATGTATTAACTACAGTGGATAATTATATGTATTAACTACAGTGGGTAATTATATGTATTAACTACAGTGGATAATTATATGTATTAACTACAGTGGATAATTATATGTATTAACTACAGTGGATAATTATATGTATTAACTACAGTGGGTAATTATATGTATTAACTACAGTGGATAATTATATGTATTAACTAGAGTGTGTAATTATATGTATTAACTACAGTGGATAATTATATGTATTAACTACAGTGGATAATTATATGTATTAACTAGAGTGGGTAATTATATGTATTAACTACAGTGGATAATTATATGTATTAACTAGAGTGGGTAATTATATGTATTAACTACAGTGGATAATTATATGTATTAACTAGAGTGGGTAATTATATGTATTAACTACAGTGGATAATTATATGTATTAACTACAGTGGATAATTATATGTATTAACTACAGTGGATAATTATATGTATTAACTACAGTGGGTAATTATATGTATTAACTACAGTGGGTAATTCGACTGTTCATAGAAAGGGAAATAGCGGAGTGAATTTCAACAAAGTGTAGTAGTAGAGGAGTAGCATAGCATACATATAAACATACAAACATACATATATACAAACATACATACATACATATAAACATACATACATACATACATACATACATACATACATACATACATACATACATACATACATACATACATACAAACATACATACAAATGTACATACAAACATACATACAAATGTACATACATACATACATACATACGTACATACATACATACATGCATACGTACATGCATACATACATACATACATACATACATACATACATACATACATACATACATACAAACACACATACAAACACACATACATACACACATACATACACACATACAAACACACATACAAACACACATGCAAACATACATGCAAACATAGATGCATACGTACATTCATACATACATGCAAACATACATGTATACAAACATGCATACAAACATGCATACATATATGTATACAAACATACACACAAAGTAAGACTTAATAAAACAGGAGGAACAGCAACAGGACTGTAACTGTTGGTTCCTTGTTTAGGATGAGATTGAGCAGCTGCATGACTATAACTGTTGGTTCCTTGTTTAGGATGAGATCGAGCAGCTGCAGGACTGTAACTGTTGGTTCCTTGTTTAGGATGAGATCAAGCAGCTGCATGACTATAACTTGGTTCCTTGTTTAGGATGAGATCAAGCAGCTGCAGGACTATAACTGTTGGTTCCTTGTTTAGGATGAGATTGAGCAGCTGCAGGACTGTAACTGTTGGTTCCTTGTTTAGGATGAGATCAAGCAGCTGCAGGACTGTAACTGTTGGTTCCTTGTTTAGGATTAGATCAAGCAGCTGCAGGACTGTAACTGTTGGTTCCTTGTTTAGGATGAGATCGAGCAGCTGCAGGACTGTAACTGTTGGTTCCTTGTTTAGGATGAGATTGAGCAGCTGCAGGACTGTAACTGTTGGTTCCTTGTTTAGGATGAGATCAAGCAGCTGCATGACTATAACTTGGTTCCTTGTTTAGGATGAGATCAAGCAGCTGCAGGACTATAACTGTTGGTTCCTTGTTTAGGATGAGATTGAGCAGCTGCAGGACTGTAACTGTTGGTTCCTTGTTTAGGATGAGATCAAGCAGCTGCATGACTATAACTTGGTTCCTTGTTTAGGATGAGATCAAGCAGCTGCAGGACTGTAACTGTTGGTTCCTTGTTTAGGATGAGATCAAGCAGCTGCATGACTATAACTTGGTTCCTTGTTTAGGATGAGATCGAGCAGCTGCAGGACTGTAACTGTTGGTTCCTTGTTTAGGATGAGATCGAGCAGCTGCAGGACTGTAACTGTTGGTTCCTTGTTTAGGATGAGATCGAGCAGCTGCAGGACTATAACTGTTGGTTCCTTGTTTAGGATGAGATTGAGCAGCTGCAGGAGAACCAGGAGAAGATGATAGACCAGATAGACCAGCTGAAGAAGAAGTTGAAGGCAATGAGTGTACATAGCCATCGCCTCGAGGAGATGCTGGTGGCCTTGTGCAAGAACCAGGGAGTCGACTACACAGAGGATGACGTCTCCTCCAAGGACCAGTAGAAACAAACAAAGTTGGAACAAGTAGGGAATAAGCAAGTTGATGATAACATTAGTCCTGGCTGCCAGTATGATTTAGGGGTGGGAACCAGTTTTGACCAGTTATGTTTGGTGTCAACTGGTTCTATGTTTCAGAACGTGTCCTGTGATTGACCACTGGAGACATATAATGTGGTACCACAACAGAAAATTGCCAGAAACTCACCTCAAGGGGCAATGGTGTCTTACAAGATTCAAAGCCACAAACATTGTAAAAACGAAACTTAATTCACACTTAATATTTCTTGTTTGTAGGTATAATATTTGATGTAAGTGTTGTGGTGAGAATTTGAAAAATATGTCATGAAGAATTCTTGCCTTGTATTTGAAGGCATACAGGCCCTGTATATCATAAGAAGAATGAGAAGACGTAAGATCATTGGGAAAGCATATGTGAACATCTTAAGTATGTGGTAAATTCACCTGCAGCAAAATAGAATCTTATGGCCTATTTTCATACTGCCTTAATCATACATGTAATTCTTTACAATTTGGCTTCAAGGTTGAAAGGGAATGTATGTTTTAGCTATAGCTATATTTAGCTACATTTTACTTAATATTTCATATAGTGTTATTAATTAAACTTGTAGTGGAACATTTACAAAGTGTTGTTGTGTCAATAAGATGGTGTTACATATGTGAAATAATATTTTACTATCCATATAATGCAAGGAATGTAATGTTTTGTAATTGTGATACTATGTGACATGCTTATAGATTTATGACATTTTTGTATTTTCATAACTGTTGTATGTTTATATATTTCTGGTGCATTCGTAGACTGATTATCAAAATATGTATATAAAAATTGTATTTAGTTTCATTTGTTTGCGCACAGTATAGGGAAGCATTACTTACAAATACTGCGGTAGATGATGTGAATTCTTCAAGTAACAGCCCAACAGATGTTCAGTAAGATGCAGCATGTTGTTTAACCACACTCGGGGAATATTTATCTCCAGCCAAAAAGTGGTTTATTGACATATGATAACTCTGAGTTGTGATATCATAAATATTGAGATATGTATGATGTGTATTGAGATATGTATGATGTGTGATTGTTGCTGTCTAGATGTTGATTTATGGACTTTATCAACTATTCACCTCTACTTATTGATATATGCATATGAAACACACATGACCAAATAAAGAACATTTTGTTATGTATTTTGTTAAACCTCTGCACACATGTTCATAGATATCTTTGTAGATTCATATGTAGCACTAGTAATTGCCATTACTATACTAGAAATATACAGTGAACTCTGCTAATTAGTAGAATCCCTTCACACAGAGCAACTTGATTCTGTTCAGCTGCTGCTTCACTGAAGTGGCACGTTCTAACAGCGGCAATAGGAAACAATTCCATCCCAGCCAGTATATGTTGCTCTACGAAATGTATATCTGTAATAAAATGTAAGATAAAAAATATTAACAATATTGTATAGTGTAGTTTAATGGTTGATATACAAATGTAATAATTACATAATAAGTATGCATATAATTATAGCCTTGTATAATAATATTGATAACAGTGGAAAGACGAAACATTATATACACAGCAGAATGTTTCTCTTCCCGCAACATGAATGGACCTATATGCCTGTATTTGTCTATCTAAGCCAGACTAACATTAGAATCTCAGTCAGACTGGAACATGGAACAGATATCTTGACCAATTTTTTTGTGTGTAAAAATACTCAAGTTGTAAGCTGACATATCCATGCTGGTGTGTTCACACCTTTGAAGGAGATGCTACCTTGTTACATATATAATTACATGTAATCAGCAATGTTGTTTATGTAATATACAGTTATATGACGTTACACAATTGCTCAGTTGGGTATAAGCTGGTATTATAACCATGTGAACTAGAGGCACTAACATGGTTTATAACCATTTTGACACAATTATCCATTGCTCCAAGTTTTCTATGTTGGAAATATGCTATACAGTATGTGTATGTAATGCAAGAAATTGTGATATTTACATTGTTAACAGCGTGATAGCATGATGTAGTGTATTTTGGTATTGTGTATTATGTAATAAAAATGTCAGTATAAACCATGCGTCTGTGTAGCGATGGTTCGTACACAGGTCTGTGTCGCTCAGAAGCATGACGTAACTGCCACAAGGTGGCGACACCACATGAGGTGGACGCTAGTATTCACATAGTATCATCAAGGTACAATGTTGCAGGTATGGTGGCTTGGCACGCACTGTCAAAGAGATGAATCTTATGAGACATCTGTAAATAGGAAGGTACTTAATTATAATAGAAAGAAAACCTCGCAGTCCGAGTTGTGACCACCTAGCGCAATCACACAAGTGATATCTAAATCTTCTATTAAAAATATATATGTATATCGTTGTTTATAGTTTTCCGTGGAATTCGTCAAGATTTTGGTTACATTCGTTCCATCAATGGCATGATCGTTAATATAACGATAAAAAGATACGTTATCCACCAATGTGTATAGTCAGTGTACTCATTTATACAGCTGAGTAAACTGAAGCAATGTGGAGTGAAGGCATATGCCCAAGTTTCGAAACGGCTACAAGAGGAATCAAAAGTGAGTTCTGCGATGTTCTGATAACAGGCAATGTAGGACCTATTAGTCCCTGTCATGAGGTCATATTTGCTTGAGCAATGCTCTAAATAGGTGTGCATGTTCCCCAGTCCCTCCTGCATGTACCTCCAGTCCCTCCTGCATGTACCCCAGTCCCCACTGCATGTTCCCCAGTCCCTCCTGCATGTACCCCCAGTCCCTCCTGCATGTACCCCAGTCCCTCCTGCATGTACCCCAGTCCCCCCTGCATGTACCCCAGTCCCTCCTGCATGTACCCCAGTCCCCCCTGCATGTATCCCCAGTCCCCCCTGCATGTATCCCCAGTCCCCACTGCATGTACCCCCAGTCCCCACTGCATGCACCCCCAGTCCCCACTGCATGCACCCCCAGTCCCCAC
Organism: Lamellibrachia columna; assembly: GCA_963662155.1. Taxonomy (NCBI): domain Eukaryota; kingdom Metazoa; phylum Annelida; class Polychaeta; order Sabellida; family Siboglinidae; genus Lamellibrachia; species Lamellibrachia columna. The sequence goes on along the minus strand of OY759270.1, from coordinate 3,865,923 downwards.
TGCATGTACCCCAGTCCCTCCTGCATGTACCCCAGTCCCCCCTGCATGTATCCTCAGTCCCCCCTGCATGTATCCCCAGTCCCCACTGCATGTATCCCCAGTCCCCACTGCATGTACCCCCAGTCCCTCCTGCATGTACCCCAGTCCCTCCTGCATGTACCCCAGTCCCCCCTGCATGTATCCCCAGTCCCCCCTGCATGTACCCTCAGTCCCCCCCTGCATGTACCCCCAGTCCCCCCTGCATGTACCCCCAGTCCCCCCTGCATGTACCCCCAGTCCCTCCTGCATGTACCCCCAGTCCCCACTGCATGTGCCCCCAGTCCCCCCTGCATGTACCCCCAGTCCCTCCTGCATGTACCCCCAGTCCCCCCTGCATGTACCCCCAGTCCCCAATGCATGTGCCCTCAGTCCCCCTGCATGTACCCCCAGTCTGCACTGCATGTACCCCAAGTTCCCCCTGCATGTACCCCCTGTCCCCACTGTATGTACACCCAGTCCCCCCTGCATGTACCCCCCAGTATCCACTGCATGTACCCCCAGTCCCCACTGCATGTACTCCCAGTCCCCACTGCATGTACTCCCAGTCCCCCCTGCATGTACCCCCAGTCCCCACTGCATGTACTCCCAGTCCCCACTGCATGTACCCCCAGTCCCCACTGCATGTACTCCCAGTCCTCCCTGCATGTACTCCCAGTCCCCACTGCATGTACTCCCAGTCCCCACTGCATGTACTCCCAGTCCCCACTGCATGTACTCCCAGTCCCCACTGCATGTACTCCCAGTCCCCACTGCATGTACTCCCAGTCCCCACTGCATGTACTCCCAGTCCCCACTGCATGTACTCCCAGTCCCCACTGCATGTACTCCCAGTCCCCACTGCATGTACCCCCAGTCCCCACTGCATGTACTCCCAGTCCCCACTGCATGTACTCCCAGTCCCCACTGCATGTACCCCCAGTCCCCACTGCATGTACCCCCAGTCCCCACTGCATGTACTCCCAGTCCCCACTGCATGTACCCCCAGTCCCCACTGCATGTACCCCCAGTCCCCACTGCATGTACCCCCAGTCCCCACTGCATGTACTCCCAGTCCCCACTGCATGTACCCCCAGTCCCCACTGCATGTACCCCCAGTCCCCACTGCATGTAGGCCCCTACCTAACCAAACAACACAAGAAACGTAAGTAGTTTAACGTAGGTTTTGAGGGTCTGTTTTGAAGGTTTCTTTCGGCAGGTCGATGATGCTATCTGACCACTTGTGTCTACTTATTCCCGCTGATGTTCCAAGCGGTCTCGTTGATGTTCTGAGCGTTCTCGTTGATGTTCCGGGCAGTCTCGTTGATGTTCCGAGCGGTCTCGTTGATGTTCCGGGCGGTCTCGTTGATGTTCTGAGTGGTCTCGTTGATTTTCCGAGCGGTCTCGTTGATGTTCCGGGCGGTCTCGTTGATGTTCCGAGCGGTCTCGTTGATGTTCTGAGCGGTCTCGTTGATGTTCCGAGCGGTCTCGTTGATTTTCCGAACGGTCTCGTTGATGTTCCGAGCGGTCTCGTTGATGTTCCGAGCGGTCTTGTTGGTGTTCCGGGCAGTCTCGTTGATGTTCCGGGCGGTCTCGTTGGTTTTCCGAGCGGTCTCGTTGATGTTCCGGGTGGTCTCGTTGATGTTCCGGGCGGTCTCGTTGATGTTCCGAGCGGTCTCGTTGATGTTCCGAGCGGTCTCGTTGATTTTCCGAGCGGTCTCGTTGATGTTCCGAGCGGTCTCGTTGATGTTCCGAGTGGTCTCGTTGGTGTTCCGGGCGGTCTCGTTGATGTTCCGAGCGGTCTCGTTGGTTTTCCGAGCGGTCTCGTTGATGTTCCGGGCGGTCTCGTTGATGTTCCGAGCGGTCTCGTTGATGTTCCGAGCGGTCTCGTTGATGTTCCGAGCGGTCTCGTTGATGTTCCGAGTGGTCTCGTTGATGTTCTGGGCGGTCTCGTTGGTGTTCCGAGCGGTCTCGTTGATGTTTTGAGCGGTCTCGTTGATGTTCCGTGCGGTCTCGTTGATGTTCCGAGCGGTCTCGTTGATGTTCTGAGCGGTCTCGTTGATGTTCCGAGCGGTCTCGTTGATGTTCCGAGTGGTCTCGTTGATGTTCTGGGCGGTCTCGTTGGTGTTCCGAGCGGTCTCGTTGATGTTCCGGGCAGTCTCGTTGATGTTCCGAGTGGTCTCGTTGATGTTCTGGGCGGTCTCGTTGGTGTTCCGAGCGGTCTCGTTGATGTTTTGAGCGGTCTCGTTGATGTTCTGGGCGGTCTCGTTGGTGTTATGAAATATATCCATCAGATGTGATGAAGATGGCAGTCTTGTCTCGCAGTGGTCTTGGCCAATCATTTAATTGTGATGCCAGTAGTTTCTGTGACGACGATGTAATTGGGAACACTTATGTTGAGGGTTTCTGTTATTCCTGTTGCCATGACGAACAATGTTCGCCGCTCAAATTTCACCTGCACGCTTATACGTGCATCGCGCATGCACACACAGATACCATAATATGATATCTGTGTTTCCACAAGCCAGTGGTCCCTTCTAATCTGGTGTCTATGCCAGGGTAAAAAAAAAAATCCCAACACATGAGGTAAATGTGTAATGGATTCAGCCTACAGTTACATTTCCCATTGGTGGCCATGTTAACGTTTCGCATAATTATAAGAAAACGTGACCATCAAAAATTATAAAAGTTTTCACCAGCCGCTGTCATCATCCCACTGACATGCTGGTCGAGTTTTGTCAAAATTAGACATGTCCAACTCTTGTAATATGCCTGTATGTGCGACACCCTCAATGTTTACCAATATTGGCAGGAATTACGACGCACACGTGTCTAGTGGCCCAAAAATCACAAATATCCTTCCGCCTATTAAAATCATCTAACAATCCACCATTTCACTCTCAACAGCTTCCACCAGCAAACCTGACAATGTCCGTGCACAAATGCACTTATGTCAGAACGTATGAATTTTTTAAAACGTCCTATATCCAAACTTACTATGCCCTACAGTGTAACACACTAGAAAGTCTAACTGAGGCATGACCCCTAATCTGTAGTGAACTCACAGATCTAGTCGTCTCTAATCTGTAGTGGACTTACAGATCTAGTCGTCTCTAATCTGTAGTGGACTCACATATCTAGTCGTCTCTAATCTGTAGTGGACTCACAGATCTAGTCGTCTCTAATCTGTAGTGGACTCACAGATCTAGTCGTCTCTAATCTGTAGTGGACTCACAGATCTAGTCGTCTCTATTTATAAACCACCGATTCTAGCTCCTCGACCGGAGCTGTTTCCCGACCGGAGCAGTCAGCTAGAAGGCAGTGAGTAGGCAGTGAGTAGGCAGCGAGTAGGCAGTGAGTAGGCAGTGAGTAGGCAGTGAGTATGCAGTGAGTAGGCAGTAGTGCCATAACTGACTCCATACAGGGGTCTACAGCAGCAGATGGATGAACGGCCAACTCTTCAAACAAGTTTAGTGTTTCAACTTAGACACTGTAAAAGATGCGATAACAATGATACAACCACCAAGCAACAGGAACCTCGATTGAATATGAAGGACAGCAATGTAGAACATTATTATGAACTCGTATTTTTATGACAACATCTCAAATTGTTATAACGTCAAATTATGGTTCTGACGAATCAGACTTATGATCTTGTTCATAATGTTGTAGGACCTTCATGACGACAACTTTGTTACACTTTGATTCTAGCTGTGGACTGCATGTACACGCACACACGGTGCCAGAAAACAGCACAATCGCACTAAGCTATTGTCCGTTTATAATACAATGCAGTATGCAACATTATGTCTGCCTAACGGCACAGGCAGCATAGAAGATAGCCGTCACAATGGAGTGCTCTTTCAGTGATTGCTGTCGACTTCTTATAATGGACACCAAAAGACGGTCACACCGTACAAGCAACAAGAATGAACAAGCTCAATCAGCACATGTCTGTATAAAGCCACTACTTATTATATGCAAGTTATACAGCGGAACCTCACTCACACACTGACAGACGGCTTTAACAACTTAGAAGGAGCAAACCCGGTAACGTTTTCGGCGTGAATATACGACTTGTCCCAATGAATGGACAGAGCGAGGAGTCGACCTTGTCTCCGGTGGAAGACCCCGACAACGTTGACAGACCATCGACGACGACCGACCGATCGGACACGGAGAATGCAAGAGGTGAAGATATGGAGCAGTCCAGCGACGAGAAACATGTCAGCGATGAAATGCTCCACCTCACGTTACACCAGGTAACGAACGAACACCTCACGTTACACCAGGTAACGAACGAACACGTTGTCTGTTGTTCCACGTACATAGTTTACTATTCTGATCACAGTAGCACACATAATGGTACACATAATATGTAGACAACACAGAGGTATGTATGTTCCACCGAAGTATTTATCTACACATTGATGTATTTTAATTTGTGTTTGATGTTTAAAGTGTCACGCTTTCTTTGCCGTAGCTGGGCGGCGTGTTAACATACAAGCTGGGGCATTGTTCCCGTCCTTTCATTTGCCCTACCCTCGTCGCCATGATTTGTCCCCCATTTTGTATTATCGGCAAAGTACACATTAATCAATATACATGGATTCGTTTTGTCATTGCATTTTAAATACATTTTCAGTGTTCAAAAGTTTTGAAATGTTAAAAGGGCACGGTTTTCCATAAAAGGTCAAGGTTTTGAAAGTGGTCAAAATATACCCTTTTCCATAAAGGAACACTTACTTATTATTTAGATTAGACTTAGATATGCATATATGTTCCACTGATTTGTGAGTCGTTGTTTGAGGAACACAGCTGTTGGTCACACGCTGGGAGACAGTTGGACCCTGGATTGGGCCAAGGAAAGATGGTGTTGCTAATGGTTACAATGTGATGGTGTTGCTAATGGTTACAATGTCACTGAAAGTAGGTATTCTTGTGAATACCGAGTTTTATTTTGTATGCCGTATTACATTTAAGTTATTTTGTATGCCGTATTACATTTAAGTTATTTTGAATTTGGCAAGCAGGTTTAAAAAAAGTTGAAGCTGTTTTGGAAGATATCATGAACTATTTCAGGACGACAAACTTCCAGAATGCCTGAAAGTAGTTTTTAATATGTGCAATATAATAGTTGAACCATCAAAACAACTGAATGACAAGACAGAAAACTGAAAAGAGCAAGAGGCAGACCGATGAGACGATGCAATGATATACATCTTGCAGTGGGTTGACAAGGCCTAGGTGAAACGTCTAGCGTAGGGATACATATGGCAGTGGACGGACAAGGCCTAGGTGAAACGTCTAGCGGAGGGATACATATGGCAGTGGATGGACAAGGCCTATGTGAAACGTCTAGCGGAGGGCTATATCTTGCAGTGGATGGATAAGGCCTAGGTGAAACGTCTAGCGTAGGGATACATATGGCAGTGGACGGACAAGGCCTAGGTAAAACGTCTAGCGGAGGGATACATATGGCAGTGGATGGACAAGGCCTATGTGAAACGTCTAGCGGAGGGCTACATCTTGCAGTGGATGGATAAGGCCTAGGTGAAACGTCTATCGGAGGGCTACATATGGCAGTGGGTGGAAAAGGCCTATGTGAAACGTCTAGCGGAGGGATACATCTTGAAGTGGATGGATAAGGCCTATGTGAAACGTCTAGCGGAGGGATACATATGGCAGTGGACGGACAAGGCCTATGTGAAACGTCTAGCGGAGGGATACATGTGGCAGTGGATGGATAAGGCCTAGGTGAAACGTCTATCGGAGGGCTACATATGGCAGTGGGTGGAAAAGGCCTATGTGAAACGTCTAGCGGAGGGATACATCTTGAAGTGGATGGATAAGGCCTAGGTGAAACGTCTAGCGGAGAGATACATATGACAGTGGACGGACAAGGCCTATGTGAAACGTCTAGCAGAGGGATACATATGGCAGTGGATGGAAAAGGCCTATGTGAAACGTCTAGCGGAGGGATACATATGGCAGTGGATGGAAAAGGCCTATGTGAAACGTCTAGCGGAGTGATACATCTTGAAGTGGATGGATAAGGCCTAGGTGAAACGTCTAGCGGAGGGATACATATGACAGTGGACGGACAAGGCCTATGTGAAACGTCTAGCGGAGGGATACATATGGCAGTGGATGGAAAAGGCCTATGTGAAACGTCTAGCGGAGGGATACATATGGCAGTGGATGGAAAAGGCCTATGTGAAACGTCTAGCGGAGGGATACATCTTGAAGTGGATGGATAAGGCCTAGGTGAAACGTCTAGCGGAGGGATACATATGACAGTGGACGGACAAGGCCTATGTGAAACGTCTAGCGGAGGGATACATATGGCAGTGGATGGAAAAGGCCTATGTGAAACGTCTAGCGGAGGGATACATCTTGAAGTGGATGGATAAGGCCTAGGTGAAACGTCTAGCGGAGGGATACATATGGCAGTGGACGGACAAGGCCTATGTGAAGCGTCTAGCGGAGGGATACATATGGCAGTGGATGGAAAAGGCCTATGTGAAACGTCTAGCGGAGGGATACATCTTGAAGAGGGAGGGATACATATGGCAGTGGACGGACAAGGCCTATGTGAAGCGTCAACATATTGAAGTGGATGGATAAGGCCTAGGTGAAACGTCTAGCGGAGGGCTACATCTTGCAGTGGATGGACAAGGCCTATGTGAAGCGTCTAGCGGAGGGCTACATCTTGCAGTGGATGGATAAGGCCTAGGTGAAACGTCTAGCGGAGGGCTACATCTTGCAGTGGATGGACAAGGCCTAGGTGAAACGTCAAGCGCAGGGATACATCTTGAAGTGGATGGATAAGGCCTAGGTGAAACGTCTAGCGGAGGGCTACATCTTGAAGTGGATGGACAAGGCCTAGGTGAAACGTCTAGCGGAGGGCTACATCTTGAAGTGGATGGATAAGGCCTAGGTGAAACGTCTATCGGAGCGCTACATCTTGCAGTGGATGGATAAGGCCTAAGTGAAACGTCTAGCGGAGGGCTACATCTTGCAGTGGATGGATAAGGCCTAGGTGAAACGTCTAGCGGAGGGCTACATCTTGAAGTGGATGGATAAGGCCTAGGTGAAACGTCTAGCGGAGGGCTACATCTTGAAGTGGATGGATAAGGCCTAGGTGAAACGTCTAGCGGAGGGCTACATCTTGCAGTGGATGGATAAGGCCTAGGTGAAACGTCGAGCGGAGGGCTACATCTTGCAGTGGATGGACATGGCCTAGGTGAAACGTCTAGCGGAGGGATACATCTTGCAGTGGATGGATAAGGCCTAGGTGAAACGTCTATCGGAGGGCTACATATGGCAGTGGGTGGAAAAGGCCTATGTGAAACGTCTAGCGGAGGGATACATATGGCAGTGGACGGACAAGGCCTATGTGAAACGTCTAGCGGAGGGATACATGTGGCAGTGGATGGAAAAGGCCTATGTGAAACGTCTATCGGAGGGCTACATATGGCAGTGGATGGAAAAGGCCTATGTGAAACGTCTAGCGGAGGGATACATCTTGAAGTGGATGGATAAGGCCTAGGTGAAACGTCTAGCGGAGGGATACATATGGCAGTGGACGGACAAGGCCTATGTGAAGCGTCTATCGGAGGGCTACATATGGCAGTGGATGGAAAAGGCCTATGTGAAACGTCTAGCGGAGGGATACATCTTGAAGTGGATGGATAAGGCCTAGGTGAAACGTCTAGCGGAGGGATACATATGGCAGTGGACGGACAAGGCCTATGTGAAGCGTCAACATATTGAAGTGGATGGATAAGGCCTAGGTGAAACGTCTAGCGGAGGGCTACATCTTGCAGTGGATGGACAAGGCCTATGTGAAGCGTCTAGCGGAGGGCTACATCTTGCAGTGGATGGATAAGGCCTAGGTGAAACGTCTAGCGGAGGGCTACATCTTGCAGTGGATGGACAAGGCCTAGGTGAAACGTCTAGCGCAGGGATACATCTTGAAGTGGATGGATAAGGCCTAGGTGAAACGTCTAGCGGAGGGCAACATCTTGAAGTGGATGGACAAGGCCTAGGTGAAACGTCTAGCGGAGGGCTACATCTTGAAGTGGATGGATAAGGCCTAGGTGAAACGTCTATCGGAGGGCTACATCTTGCAGTGGATGGATAAGGCCTAAGTGAAACGTCTAGCGGAGGGCTACATCTTGCAGTAGATGGATAAGGCCTAGGTGAAACGTCTAGCGGAGGGCTACATCTTGCAGTGGATGGATAAGGCCTAGGTGAAACGTCTAGCGGAGGGCTACATCTTGAAGTGGATGGATAAGGCCTAGGTGAAACGTCTAGCGGAGGGCTACATCTTGAAGTGGATGGATAAGGCCTAGGTGAAACGTCTAGCGGAGGGCTACATCTTGAAGTGGATGGATAAGGCCTAGGTGAAACGTCGAGCGGAGGGCTACATCTTGCAGTGGATGGATAAGGCCTAGGTGAAACGTCTAGCGGAGGGCTACATCTTGAAGTGGATGGATAAGGCCTAGGTGAAACGTCGAGCGGAGGGCTACATCTTGAAGTGGATGGATAAGGCCTAGGTGAAACGTCTAGCGGAGGGATACATCTTGCAGTGGATGGACAAGGCCTAGGTGAAACGTCTAGCGGAGGGCTACATCTTGCAGTGGATGGATAAGGCCTAGGTGAAACGTCGAGCGGAGGGCTACATCTTGCAGTGGATGGACAAGGCCTAGGTGAAACGTGAATGTTATTAGAACCAATTCTTCATTGTTATTTGTGGAAACGGTTTTGTTATAACTGCATAGCATCTAGGGGTCATTCACTAAAATGCCCCAATGACAGGTCTGTGAAACTTTAGAAATACAAATCGAACACTGCATTTAACCATATACATCGTTGCTGGCAGAAATCGTGCCATGTGCGATATGTTGCAGTGCGCAAGAGAAGGCTGCGCGACGAAAATGAAGAAGCTGCTGGAAGTGCAGCCCAGTCTGAAGGACAGACTGAATACACATGATGACGAAGGTTTCAGCCCGCTGCACTACGCCGCCCGCTACAACCATCACGCCATTGTCACTGTTCTCGTCACCGCTGGCGCAGGTCTTGTGTGTTGTCATATATCTTATAGGGGAAGGCAGTGTTAGTTGATCTTTTACATTAAAAAAAATAAACTATCTAGGACACAATCATATTCCTTAGTCAAAATTGTTTGCACTCGCATAAACAATGATTATTAGTGGATACTTTTGGACCAAGATGATATATCTAGTAAGCATAGATAATGATATGTAGCTGATTCAAACAGGGTTTGTAAACTGGCTCAACTAACACTTAGGGTAGGGTAAGTTGAGCCACGGTGTAACGTTAGTTGAGTCACAATGGGTAAATGCTAAATATTTGTATAATTTACGTAGGCTTTCTGCTACTGAAGTTTCCTGGCAAACATGGGTGGCTCAACTAATTCAGTGGCTCAACTAACACTGCCTTTCCCTACTCCAAACAACCCCTTTCCTGGGCTAACGCAGGAGTTTTTAGAGTGTTTTACAGATCATGTGTGTGTGTGTGTGTGTGTGTGTGTGTGTGTGTGTGTGTGTGTGTGTGTGTGTGTGTGTGTGTGTGTGTGTGTGTGTGTGTGCGTGCGTGCGTGCGTGCGTGCGTGCGTGCGTGCGTGCGTGCGTGCGTGCGTGCGTGCGTGCGTGCGTGCGTGCGTGCGTGCGTGCGTGCGTGCGTGCGTGCGTGCGTGCGTGCGCGTTACTGTAGTCTCAATCTCGGCTTCCTTCACTTCAGATGTGAACAACACCGACGAAGATAAAGCTACTCCGCTTCACTACGCGGCGAGGTACAAACAAAAGAGACAACGCGACGACTACGAGGTTCGACATATGTACCACATATAATGCAGCATATTTACATAGCCATGTTAGATATTTGTTTTTAGAAAGAAAACTCCGTTTCAGCATGCTGCAATTCAGCATATTAAACCAAAACGTAGGTAGAAACAGGCGGTCGATGATGGCTTGCATTTAAATGTAATATTTTACAGATGGATGGATGGATAGACTACTACGACAGATATGCACCGGTGAATTCAAATTTATTATGACTTGTCACTTCACAACATCCCGTTGACTGGTGTGATGCGTTGGTGTTATCATTTATTTATATTTATGTTTACTCTGTTTCTGTCATTGTTTAATTAATCTGATTGTCTTGTTATGCAGAAAAATAAAGACTACTTTGACAGTTTACGCGAGCGCGTGACTACGCGGACCGTCATCGGCCACCTATTGGCCAATGGCGCCCACGTGAACGGCAAAGACAAGTACGGCAGTACACCACTGCACTTCGCCGCCATGCGGGGCATTGAGGAGGCGTGTGAGGAGCTGCTCAAGCACGATTGTATTAACATAGAGGTGAGTTGGTGAGTTCACAACAACTGATGCGATTCGTCTTTAGGAAAGTGTTGACTTTGCATTATGAAGATCTCTAATATAACTTTTGCATGGATGAATTGAATATTATTAATAATGGATATTTGTTTGCGCCGTGGCATTAGAGTTGTCAATTCATTGCACTGCCGGTGGTTCTTCTTTCCATGAAACCCTTGAGGGGTGGGGGCAACAGCACAGTTTCTTTTCCACCCTCTCAACGATGTTGTCTACATATTTCCATTTTCTGACATTCTCCGCTGTGTACACCTGCCTTTTCCACACCTCTTTACATTATCCATTCATTCTTTGTCAGTCAATCTATCCTCTTTGATTCTCTGAATGTGTCCGACCCATCGCAGTCTACTACCAACTACCTTCCTTTTCATGCGTTTCGTCATTCCAATCTCTTCTCTCACGATTCTCCTCTTGTCAACTTATTTCAATCCAGTTATTCCCCAAGCCCACTTGTTATCTGCAACTATTTCATGCTGTGAAGCCCCTGGATGGTAAACCACACACTTGCAGAATAGATGATTGGACAGTACACCTGCAGTCAAGACCTCACAAAGTGTCTCGTGGCCACAAGGAGTCCTGCCACAAGGAGCCAGAGAGCCGTTGCCTTCCTGGCAGTGTCTCAACCGTCTCAGGACTGGTGTCGGGCGCTGCAGACGCTTGATGCAGGGGTGGGGTTATAGCCAGGGGTGGGGTTATAGCCAGGGGTGGGGTTATAGCCAGGGGTGGGGTTATAGCCAGGATGTCAACACTGAATGTGACTGTGGAGAAGACCCCCAAACTGTGGAACATCTGCCTCCTCCTACCAAAGCCCTGCATACCAGACGAGTTGGCAGTGTGCAACTCCTGTGCCAGAGTCTGTGTATTGCAGTGGCGAGGAAAAGTGTAGTGACACGAAAAGAAGAATCTGCACCTTATAGCTTCTCCTTCTGTCTCTCTGCCAATGCATGTGTTCCCGACCCATATTTCCAACCCAACACAAAGGCCGGTAACACAGAGTTCCCCATTAGCTATTTCTACATCTTTCTGTTCAACGCAATACATTCCACCATCCTAGGTACTTTTTTGTTACTTCCCACATTGCTTTCCCAAATACACGAATCTGTTAACATGCTTGACTATCTTTTCATCGTTGCCTGCTGCATATGTATAGATCCACGACGATTCCGTGCGTGTACCATAATGTACGGCTCTGGTAAACGTCGTCGTCGTCGTCGTCGTCTTGCAGGCAGAGGACAACCAGCTGAAGAGAGCGCTGCATCTTGCTGCGGCGCACAAGAGCGAATACATCGTGAGAATGCTCATCAAGAAAGGCGCAGATTTGACATGTGTCGATAACAACCAAAGCACCCCCCTTCACTACGCCTGCAGGGAGGACGGCGAAGGAGTGGCGGGTATACTGCTTCGGGAGGCAGAGAACAAGTTGGAGGCAAGTCACACACACACGCATGCGCACGCGTACGCTCACGCACGCACGCACGCACGCACACGCACGCATACACACCCACACCCCCACACACACACGCACGCACGCACGCACATAACACACGCACGCACTCGCGCGCGCACACACACACACACACACACACACACACACACACACACACACACACACACACACACACACACACACACACACACACACACACACACACACACACACACTCTCTCGCTCTCTCTCTCTCTCTCTCTCTCTCTCTCTCTCTCTCTCTCTCTCTCTCTCTCCCTCTCTCTCTCTCTCTCTCTCTCTCTCTCTCTCTCTCTCTCTCTCTCTCTCTCTCTCCTCTCTCTCTCTCTCTCTCTCTCTCTCTCTCTCTAAATAAACAAAACAAACACATTTAGAGCTGGTGTTCCTCATTATTTACGTATTCAGTTACTATTTCCAGTCAGCCAAAAATTGCAGTTGCTGCCTTATGCAGGGCACTGACAGGTTTGGTTGTATTATCAGATGGTGCGGCGTCTGGACAATCAGAAGAAGACACCTTTACACGTGGCTGTGGAGAGTGGCAGTTGCAACGCGGCAAAGCTACTCATAGCTAACGGTAACTACACACAGGGCATGTCCAGTTTGCAGCCTGTCGAAAATGCATTTAATATTTGTCAAGTTTGTCAAAGCCACAAAGGTGACTACGTGTATTGGTCCTACATAACACATTTATCTATATCATGCGTAGATAAACATTTATCTCTATCATGCGTAGATAAACACACAGACGTTAACAGAGAGATAAATATTGGGTGCGAGTTGTGGTTGTAGATTGTAATTATCCATTGTACTGTTCGTACAAGCACCGATCATATATTATCGCACATTGAAACTGTTACCCTCATATTCCACATGTCAACATGTCTAAGTGTACCAAACGCTACGTTTCTCATCGAAATCGACGAGCAACGTAATCACATTATGTCCATGTTATTGACATGTGGCCCAGGTGAACGATTCTAACTTCTTCGCCCGTAATATGGCGTACTTTTTGATTTACCTTATTAAGCGGGCTGCGTGAGAACAATTTAAGAAACCCCGTTCCCACAATAACTTGGTTCCAAATTAGTAAGATTTCGTAACTGAAAACTAAAACGTATATTTAGTGAAAATAGTGTCATTGAAAGAAAACACGGTAGACGAAATACCATATGACCCCCTGGTGGTCTAGGTGCGACAGTCAACGTGAAAAAAGCCTACCACAGCACACCACTCCACCTAGCGGCCGCTTCCGGAAATGTTGACATCTTAGAACTTCTAATTGCCAAGGGTGTGCAGCCCGATGTAGTGGATGGAAACCAGAGGACGCCCCTGCATTACGCCGCCTCTCACAACCAGTCGGCCGCCGTAGAATTCTTACTCAAAAAGTGAGTTATGATGTGCTTCAACTGAATCATTGGACTCTCAATAAGCCAATGGCGTCCTTGTCCAGTAGCCATCCGTGTGTTGCTTTGGATGGCAATATTGTTAAATATTGTAAAATGTGGTTAAATCTGGTTAAACATTTTAAAAAGAAAACTTTACAAGAATTGCCATTGCTTACTTCCTCTTGCTGGTAGCTTACTCAAAATAACACGTGTTGCGAGTGGCCAGCTGGAACCGTACGAAGATTAACAACAGTTAAACAAACGGATGGTTAATTATGACAATATATATTATATAGTTCAAACGTATTGGACATAATATGTAGAGTATTGCCTGGAACACATTTCTAAGTGAAGTGTCACGGAAACTTACACACGAGCGGAGATGTTCAAGAACTGAACTCTAGAAATGTACCATTCGCTGTTAGCCACGACACATATACGATGAGCTGGGTGAAGTAAGGTGAAGTAAGGTGAAGTAAGGTGAAGTAAGGTGGGCCACATGAAATTCGATCTTTGAGATTCGTATACTTTCAAACTGACAGAACTTGCGACACAACACAAGTGTTTTAATACGTTAGTCGTATAAGTTCCTTGAAATATGTTATTGCTGTCATGTCCAAAATTGCGTGGAGTGTCACAAACACTTCCAGGGGAGCAATCGTCAATACACACGACAAAGACGACATGAGTCCGCTGTTGCTGGCCGCCTCCCATGGACACGTGGACACTATTAAGACGCTCATCAAAAACAATGCTGAGATTTCCGATGATGACAAGAATGGAAAAAATGTTGTCTACCTGGCAGTGGAAAAAAATCACCTGAAAGCGATGCAGGTAAATATTACAATATTAGAATAGCGCATCAATGATAAAGTCGAGCAATGTCGTTATCACTGGGACTACTACACGTAGTATAAACTAAGTCACCATTTAAAATATAAAATATCGTCTTAAATGATCTATATGTCAATCAAAATGTTTGGGATAGATAGCCAACGAGACATCTCAGTCAACAACTCGTAACACTTCATAAAGACATTTGTAGATGTTTCCAGATATGCTGGTAACATGAACGGCTTCATGTTCAAATCATTTACTGGTTTATATGTGTTATAGGTTTGATGTTTTATAGAAATGGCGCAACTGTCATTAGCTTACCAGACGCAGTGTGGTCTGATCCTAATCTGTTCGTCGAAACATGTCACGAACTTCATTGTCGTGGTTTAGACATAACTGCCACTTACGTCGCTCCTGCGGTAAGGACCATGACAATGTTATTGTGGACTATGGCAATAAGGAACATGTTCGGACTTGGTCAAACTGTTCCATATACCCTATTTGATGTTTCTTATATCCACGGGTATATCAAGCTGCGCAGGCCAGGATTTCAAAGTCGTTCATTTAAAGCGGATGTTCCTTAAATTGGGAGTCATTACAGAAAGAATAGTGTTAGCACGACGCTGTCAGCGCTGTAGAAAAACAGTGACATGTCATATAGTGCTGTCAGTTCTGTAGAACAACAGTGACACGTCACAGATTGCTGTCAGCTCTATAGAACAACAGTGACATGTCACAGAGTGTTTGTCAGCGCTGTAGAACAACAGTGACATGTCACATAGTGTTTGTCAGCTCTGTAGAACAAAAGTGACATGTCGCAGAGTGTTTGTCAGCTCTGTGGAACAACAGTGGCATGTCACCGAGTGCTGTCAGCTCTTTAGAACAACAGTGGCATGTCACAGAGTATTTGTCAGCTCTGTAGAACAACAGTGGCATGTCACAGAGTCTTTGTCAGCGCTTCTGGGACAACTGTGACATGTCACAGTGTTTGCTGGTATAGGACGTTCAAAACACTTCGGTAGTGTTTCCAAACCACGATCACTTTACTTTTATGTAAATCGCCTAGTACAGCATTTTCATACGAAAACATTATAACGTTTAGTTAAGTTAAATTCTATAGGTAATAGCTAGTGCGGCTGCAATAAATAAACTCCAACAACGTCTGCGGAAAATTAACGGTGGCTTTCGATAGTAATGTTAAAACCTGTTTTACCTAAATACTTGCAATTACTGCATTCATTTAAAACAGCTTTACAAGTAAGTTCGATCATTATTGTCAGTTCTTTCATTACCAACTCATATACACATATATGACACGTCAGTACCCTAAAACCTGTCCAACCAGTATATATGACACGTCAGTACCCTAAAAACTGTCCAACCAGTATATATTGCTGGAAATCCCAGCAAAATATCGACTGTTTTCCTCCTTTCACTGATTGTAATATTACACAACTATATGTGTTCGTGTCCTCAGGCGTTGATAAAGGAAGGGCCGACCGGGCTGGTATCGGAGTCGGACCGCTTCGAGAACACTCCTCTACACGTCGCTGCAAAACATGGCTTCCTTGATTGTGTCGTGGTGAGTGAACCCGGACACTTGATTGTGTCGTGGTGAGTGAACCCGAACACTTGATTGTGTCGTGGTGAGTGAACCCGGACACTTGATTGTGTCGTGGTGAGTGAACCCGAACACTTGATTGTGTCGTGGTGAGTGAACCCGAACACTTGATTGTGTCGTGGTGAGTGAACCCGGACACTTGATTGTGTCGTGGTGAGTGAACCCGGACACTTGATTGTGTCGTGGTGATTGAACCCGGACACTTGATTGTGTCGTGGTGAGTGAACCCGGACACTTGATTGTGTCGTGGTGAGTGAACCTGGACACTTCGTACGCTTTTCACAGTCAATGATTATTATTCATATTATTGTACAGTCGTTCAATGCATATTGTGCGATACAGGGGTGCAATATCAAATGCGGGATTGAACGCTCGTTATATGAACAGAAATAGTTATTTCCGTGTTGTATAATGGTTCACAAGTTACGCGTCAGAATTAATTATTTCAATGATTTTAACGAAAGTACGCACTTTTATTAAGCCGACTGTGCATATTATGCATATATAACTATTCATACACTACACATTTGATCGTCAGCGAACTTGATTTAGCGACGGGCTAAGCTCAACGGGGGGGGGGGGGGGGGTGCATTTTAAATTAAAACGAAACAAGTCTTGGTTTTCAATGTTATGCACCTAAGAGATAATACAAACTTATCATGTGCAACTAAAATCAAGAATATCACGCCAGTGGTTTACTCAGAATGTGTTATGCAAGTGAGGGATTCCGGTCATTTCTCCGGTTGACTGACGGCTGACATGTTACCAGCGCGACCGACAAGCGCATGCATAGTTTTATGAATATCGGATAACGTAGACTACGCGTGACGCATAATGGTTCATCATCACTTGAACTAAAGTCATCATCAATGTTATCTTCTGGTACTTCTTCTTCATCGTTCGCCAACTCCGTTATTTCTTCGTAATCACTGCTTTTAAAATCACTCATCTTCATTGAGAATAATCTCGAGTGCATCTAGTGCTGTGTACACATAACTCATCTGAAAAGTAAAAATAAAACAATGATTTGTTTTATTAATAAAGACAATAGTTGTAATGGATAACATTCACACACATTACTAATCACCTTCCTATGGCTATGGTTAAGCTCAATAGTGTATAACGTTACAAAAGTGAAAGTTTTTTGACCACCCATAAATGTTAATAAATATAATTTGTTTTTTATAAAATGGTATTCCAATAATAATAATAATGTATGTAAGTGTTGTAGATTGTCTCTATTCAACTTGCATAGGCAACAGATACGCTGAAGTATATGACCAATGAATGCTCACTGCCAATCCCAATGCCAGTGTAACTAAATCCGGGTCGTTGATATAGCTGCCCATTGTAGCATATATGAAAAAAATAGGAAAGCATCAACTGCAGCCAAACTTTTTCAGGTTTAGGATCCGGGCACACCTCAATGTCGCTGTTATTAACATATGCTATGTTTATGCATACTGAACTATGGGACATGTACATTATTAACCATGTCGTGCGTAAAAACACATCTAATCACCCTTTTCGAAGCTCGAATTCGCATATTTAACCTGCGCTGAAACCACATTGCCATCTCTATTCGCAAGATGGCGACACTAAAAGCGAGTTAAATATTAGTCTCGCTTATCCGACTCTCTCTCGGCTTCGTGAATCCGCTAATCAATCCAGGCGATGATGTGTGCGACAAACGGTGGCGCCACATCGCGGAGCCTGGATAATCGAGGCTAGTTAAATATGCGAATTCGAGCATCGAAAAAGGTGATTAAATGTGTTGTTACCCACGACATTTACAAGTCCCGTATCATTTACATGTCCCGTAGTTCAGTATGCACTGTGCATGCAACTGCATTGTGCATGGTTACTAAACATATTATAGATGCTATAACGGCGACATTGAGGTGGGCCCGGATTCTAGACAAGTGCCCTTATTCCATTGATTAAACATTGGATTGATCAATTGTACGCTTTTAATTCATGATGTTTGTACTTTTATACAAATATATTTTTTATCCTTACTTATCTTATATATATATTTTACTACACGTCATGTATGTATATTTATATATATATTTTTCTCACTACATGTACCTCTATTGTTCATCATGTGTGTATATGTATGTTTTTTTTTTACCTGTATGTATTTATAATATTATGGGCTCTTGCCTGAAATAAAACATTATTATTATTATTATTATAAACATCGAGTGGAATGCCGGTCCGGTTCACAGGTCGCGATTACCGTAAACGCCCGAACACAGGCCCTTAGCCAGAAATAAAATATTGCCAGTCTTGATCATTCCAAAAAACCTTAAACGCGCGAACGGCTTCCGTGGAAGCCATTACGTCGATGGCAGCCATCATTGGCGCAATTGATTTTTTCATTGGCAAGCCAATGCTGGTTGATATGATGACAACCATTATTGGCCCATTTTGTTTTTGCACTGGTAAGCCAATGCAAGTTGAGCAAATGTCAAATGACAACCATTATTGGCCGAATTAGGTTTTTTTCAAGCCCGGTTTAACCATTATTGGCCCAGTCGAGTCTTACTAGCTGTGCAGCGAGATTGGCGTTATCACCTGCACAGTAATAATAATAGAAGAAGAACACATGAAGGTTCATGAAAAAGTAACTTTATTTTAAATATATAAACATGGAAGTAATGTTTGAAGCATCTTAAGACTTTAATTACATGCATGCAAATACGTCTAATATAAAAAAAAAAATGATTACAATCACACTCAAAACCAAATGCTTGACATTAAAAGTAAAGCAATATAACAAATAAAAATAGAAGATACAGCACTCAGTAATACAACTTGTTTTGAAAGTAATACATTGAAACATTACTTATTTGATAAAACAGCAATCATCCAGATTCAGCATTGCCTATTAGTATTGGACAAAACAAACAATAATGAATTTACTAAAGTGAGCACAGCCTAATCGTTAGTAATTTGTCTGCCGTTTGAGTTGAGGAACCGGGAAACTGCTGCCGATAGTAGGGCCTACACGCCGGTTATGTAAGTGAATCGGAGCCCGAATCAGACTCAATTTCGAAGTCTACCGCGATCGCACTTGGCCACTACAGAGTGCCAGCGGTGGGCGACAATACAGTAGCGTCTTGGTTACTAGCGGCAGGCACATCAACATTATGGATCTCCACCAACGTAACAAAGGATGCTGACTCGGACTGTTCAGGGACAATCGTAGGAAAACTGCTTTATTCACGATTACGAAAAAGGCATCGACTGTTTTTGAACTTCGACGTTGACATTATCACACCTTTTCACTCGCTTGGCTAGAGACTATCGCTTGGCAGGTGTCATTTTGAACTCGCCCCACGACATCCGGGTCACGGGATTGTTTCTTCAAAAGAGAGCGCCAATGGATAGGCACCGAGAAACGCCACATAAACCCGTTTCCCAACCAACAACGTACACGATTACAGTAAATAGAGATTAACCGCAGCATCATTACTTTCCAGCGATGTCAAGGTTAAAATTATATAGTCTTATAGATCTGCGGTATTCGCTATTCTGCCGGCGACAACATTCGTCGAATCACGACCGCTTGCGCTAACTCATCACAAAGTCTAAGACAGTTCAAACAATTTATGTGAAAAAAATGTCATGTTGTAAAAAGAAAAAAACGTCTTTTATTTTATTTTACCCGTCCTCGTAAGACATTTGCCTGTCTTCAAGACGGGCAGACGGGTCCCTGGCTAAGGGCCTGCCCGAACACTACATCCCTCCCCCCTTTACTATGAATTAGCAAATGTTGTATTGATTACGATCACGATTAAAACTAATAGCAGTGAGTCCGGAACAAGAGACTTTGCAAACGTGTTATGCACAGTTCTAGTTGAGTTTGTAGTCATGTAGACGCCGAGGGACACATTTGGGGTCGTTCTTGCGGTGGTGTCTCGCGAGGAGGCCCCGGACGGCGAGATGAGTCTGCTGCCTGCCGCATCATTCCAACTTCTGTCCGGACTCTGCAGGTCTACAATTGGCCGGTTTTGCTGAATATCATCCCGTAGTACTCTATTGACGGCAAGTTCACCTTACACTTGTCCAAGTTGAGTGTGAGGCCGTTTGTGGGCAACTCATCAAGAGTATCAGCCAGTGCTTTATCAAACATCTCCTGGGAGTTTTCTCCGTTCCCGTAGATGATGACGTCATCACTGATGTTCCTTGTCGACTCAATGTGGCTGATCACATTACTGACGTGTTCCTGGAATATTTCACTTGCTGACGATATCCCAAAGTTCAGTCTTTTGTACCTGTAGAGGCCATTGTGTGTTGTGAAAGTGGTGATGTATCTGGATGATGGGTGAAGGTCCAGCCACTGGTAGCCACTGGACAGATCTAGTTTGCTAAATACTGTTGCGCCATTTAGGTCATGTATGAGTTCGTCTAATGTTGACATGTTATGGCGTTCTCGTGTGATCGCCTTGTTAGGCTCACGCATGTCGATGCACAGTCGTATGGAACCGTCCTTCTTTGGAGGGGTGACGATAGGGGACACCCAAGGCGTAGGCTCGCCAACGGGCACCTTCTCGATTGTGTCTTCTCTGAGAAGTCGCAGTTCCTCCTCTTCGATCTTTGGTGGCATGTGGAAGGGAATTTTCCTGTTTGAAATCGCGACAGGCCGTACAGATTCATCGATGTGTAGTTTGATCTGCAATCCCTTCAGTTTTCCTTTGTGAGTCCAGGGTACTTGTCTTCCCAACTGGAGCCGATTTTGTTGACAATGTCAACGAGCCCTAACTCCTGAGCTGTGCTGAAACCGATCAAAGAGCCATGCGCGCCTTTTATCACGTGGAACCGATGACACTGAATTGCGGACTTTGACTCTAGCGTTACGTCACACCCCCCCCCAGAACGTGTGCCGCCGCCATATGGCATGATTCTAGGCCCTCTGTGTCTCATCAACGCCGGTTTTCGAATCATCTCGTATGTCAGTTCATCCATCATGTTTACTGACGCTCCTGTATCGATCATCATCTTTGCGTTGTTTACGGCGATCACAGTCATTGGTGATTTTCTTGCCGTCGTTTTATTCGTTGACAGATTGTGCATCGCCCGTGCATACTTATGTTCGCTCGAGTCGCCAAGTCGATGTTGTGTGCGCGAGTCTGGTTCGACTTGTCGCATATGTTTGCTTTCACGTTTTTTTCTCCTACAAACTTTCTTGAAATGATTTGGTTTGCCACAGAAGTTGCAGGTCTCCCCATTTGCCGGACATATTCCGTCAGCGTGACTCGTGAACCCGCACTGCTAGCAGGGTGTACCAGTTGGTAGTTTTTGTTGGCGGTTTTGCACACTCGTTTGAACTTGTTGGTTTCTGCGCCATTTTGTGTTGGGCGCTGGGATAGTTGTCGTAACTTCCCTTGTTAGATTTACCGACTTTGTTTCCCGCTTCTGGACGAATGACCTTACTCTGTGACCTTGCATGTTCTGCAGCTCTGCACATGTCGATTGTCGTCCCAAGCCTCTTGGGACATCGCGGTCATATACACCCAGGACGATTCTGTCGCGTAGTGTTGAATTTCAGCACGCATCACAGAAATTGCAGAAATTGATAAGCACCCTGATGGCTGTTAGGAACTGTTCAAATGTCTCACTGTGTTGTTGATTTCTGTTATGGAACACAAATCTCTCATAACATTCGTTGATCTCATCAAACTGCAAAGTCTGTCTCGAACGTAAACCCATTGTATATCTTCAACGTAAACCCATTGTATATCTTCAACGCGACATCTCCAATCGTGTGCAGTAGCAATGCGACCTGATAATCCGCCGGCTGTTTCTGGAGTTGCATTATCGTAGCATATTTCTTCAATTTTTTTGTTTGAATAGCTTCCAGTTATCTGCAGGGTTAAAGTCAATATCTACCGGTGCCGGTGGACGTATCCCGTGTACTGGCGGCATTGATGTATAGGTGCCTTGGTTATCGTCGGACATTTCTAAGTAGCCTATTTATGCGACCCGTGGTTAAGCGGACAATACCACTCGTGGTTCTGATTTTGCACGGACAATTGTGATCTTTTTTTTTAGAAATTCGACAGGTGGTCCGTTGCCGTTCCCATTCCTGGAAGTAGTGAGCGTTGCCGTTGCGGGCGATAATTGACTTATCTACAAATGTAATTTTTCTTGTGTTGCTTGCTTTTTTCTTTAAGTTACTGTTTTCATCCCGTCTTCGTCGCCATTTGTAAAGCTTTACATGGATATATCGAACGTATTGCTTGGGCAGACTGTATTAACAGAACAAACGAATACAAGCCATGCCGTGAACGCCGGTCCGGTTCATAGGTCGCGGTTACGGTAAACTCCCGAACACTACAGCATGTTACGACATTATCCATTATTTGTAATAGTTACTCACCATGATTTCGCAAAATGTGACCACAGTCACTTTTCCCATAGACGACCATTATAACATTCTTGCGCCTACATTGAAAATTTATCCTACAATTTTTTTTTAATTCACAGAAAATGACAGACCCACTAAGACACTTGGTGTGTAAAATTCGTGAAAATGACATACCTCCTTTTCGCACAAATTGCTTCAAAGCATGACGCCCCTTCATTTCTGCCATGAAATTCCCCAGTTTCCAAAATATGAGTACATCCTGCCTAACAGCCACTGTGTCCTTACGCAACTGGTATACCTACTGACAAATGGCATCATTTCAAAGCTTAGATGCTACTGTGCACAAGAACATCACTTCAACTCCCTCATCCACACAATTTCTGCTCTCACAAATAAACCCTATCTGCACAATGAATTTTTTCCTTGGGATTCTTTATCGTTGTAATGGCGGATGGATTCTGACTGTGGTCCGTGCCCTACTTGTAAAATGACGGAGCACAGTTTTCTACAACTCAGAAATTAGTTCATCCAAATCCACTTGGTGTCGCTACTATCATTTCTGCAATCTAACTATATGTAGCATAAAAGACACACTGGGCATTTAGGATTTATTGTATGGTATTATATGTTGAGTAATTAATGTAGATGAATGATGATTATATATGATACGTGGGGAATCAAATGGTTAAATTAAGTGATTTTGTGACGTAGGGTTATCTAACAGTAATGCGCAGCCCATGAAATTAAAATGTGTGTTCAACAAGGTTTTCCTATTAAACCACTGGCATAATATTCTTAGTTGTAATTACAAATGTTTATTGTTAAGTAACTCTTATAGGTGCATATACCTAAAACCATTACTTTTGTTTCCATTTAACTATCCTCCATATAACCTTTATACTGCCTTCTGGCGGCTTAGTACCCAACTAAATGACGCTTGCTAACTTTCTAGCAAATGGTCTCCAACGACATAATTTTATCAAACAAATAATTTTCACGATTGTCACTAAAGCCAAACTTATATCTTATGATGCATGCTAAAACATTTGGTAAGTTATGATTATCAACCAAGCACTGGCATTATATAAACTTTCGGTAGTTAACAATAGTTCACCGAAGTCATTAATAAAGACGAGAGGCAGTGAATCTCTGACTCTTAAGTTTATGTAGGTATACTATGTAGGTATACTATGTAGGTACACTATGTAGGTACACTATGTAGGTACACTATGTAGGTATACTATGTAGGCACACTATGTACGTACACTATGTAGGTACACTATGTAGGTACACTATGTAGGTACACTATGTAGGTACACTATGTAGGTACACTATGTAGGTACACTATGTAGGTACACTATGTAGGTATACTATGTAGATACACTATGTAGGTATACTATGTAGGTACACTATGTAGGTACACTATGTAGGTACACTACGTAGGTATACTATGTAGGTACACTACGTAGGTATACTATGTAGGTACACTATGTAGGTATACTATGTAGGTATACTATGTAGGTACCCTACGTAGGTACACTATGTAGGTACACTATGTAGGTACACTACGTAGGTACACTATGTAGGTACACTATGTAGGTACACTATGTAGGTATACTATGTAGGTACAATGTGTAGGTACACTATGTAGGTACAATGTGTAGGTATACTATGTAGGTATACTATATAGGTACACTATGTAGGTATACTATGTAGGTACACTATGTAAGTACACTATGTAGGTACAATGTGTAGGTATACTATGTAGGTATACTATGTAGGTACACTATGTAGGTACAATATGTAGGTACACTATGTAGGTATACTATGTAGGTACAATGTGTAGGTACACTATGTAGGTACAAAGTGTAGGTATACTATGTAGGTATACTATGTAGGTATACTATGTAGGTACACTATGTAGGTACACTATGTAGGTACACTATGTAGGTACAATGTGTAGGTACACTATGTAGGTATACTATGTAGGTACACTATGTAGGTATACTATGTAGGTATACTATGTAGGTACACTATGTAGGTATACTATGTAGGTACACTATGTAGGTACACTATGTAGTTATACTATGTAGGTATACTATGTAGGTACACTATGTAGGTACACTATGTAAGTACACTATGTAGATATACTATGTAGGTATACTATGTAGGTATACTATGTAGGTACGCTATGTAGGTACACTATGTAGGTACACTATGTAGATATACTATGTAGGTATACTATGTAGGTATACTATGTAGGTATACTATGTAGGTATACTATGTAGGTACGCTATGTAGGTACACTATGTAGGTACACTATGTAGATATACTATGTAGGTATACTATGTAGGTATACTATGCCGATCCCGCGTCGTTGGTTGTTGTTGTTATTACAACACGATATACTTTGTCTGGGGTTAAAATAAACTGACAGAATACCTGTACATAGTAATCTGTGAATGTCAAACATACTCACAAGTGTATGGCCGTTTAAAGCATTTTTTTCCTATGATGTATTCGTAGGAACTGGTGAAGCGTAAAGCAGAAATAGATGCTACAAACAAAGAAGAACAGACACCACTCCATCTGGCGGCCAAGCATGGCAATACCAAGTGCGTAACACTTTCACATTTGCATATAAATACAGTTATATATACTTTACTAAATAACCTGAACAATTTTCTATTATTGCTATGAAACGTTTTACGAACTCTGTTAAAAAAACGTCACATTTTCTTGCTTTCTTTCGGAAAATAAGAAAAATATGAAAATATAATGTTATAATATAATTAGCTTTGTTGACAGTCTAAGAGTCATAATATTCGTTTCATGATCTAATGAGCCATTAAAAAATTCTGTAACGCCAGGAGTGTATATCTAAATGTTATGGCGCGTTACCTGGAATTCGCGTGTCACATTTAAGAGAAAAAGGCTTTATGTAATTGTTGAATGGCTTCTAACATTGCTCTATTAATATTTGGGTATTTCAATGCGCATTTGAATGACTAAAGAGATTATCTGATGGCGCACAAATTCTGGTTTGCTGTTGTTATTATTTTAATATGAGGTATTGTCTGTTTCATTATGAATAACATGGTGATATTCTAAAAAATATTTCGGTTTCAGTGCATTGCGAAAACAGAAACAGCACATTTTTTAGTCACGTTTCAAACAAGTTATTGAACTTGAATTAACAGTTAACTAAATGATGGGCACATTATCTACTTTATGTCATGAAATGTTTTGATCAACTATTTGGCACGTTACCTTTATGCATGAACGGAACTGAGGATGTTTTCATGTTTTTCACAGAGTGGTAAAAGAACTGGTCAAAAATAATGACAAGCTGGTCAGTCACAAAGACGAAGATGAGAGAACCCCTCTCCATCTTGCCGCTAGCAACGGCCATAGTATGACCGCCCTAGCCCTCATTGAAGCCAAGGCGAATGTGGCAGCAAAGTGTGGATTTATCTTACACATAACTATTTATTTCTATAATCTAATATCATTCACATACGCAAACAATGTTCTTTCTTTCGATTTCCAGAATGTTTTGTGGGTTCTTTTAATTTAGCATTACATATTTAGTATTACTTATTTAGCTAATTAATGCTATATTTGCATATCTTCACTATGTGAACTAATTTATTATCATTTATGTGATACACATTAATTTTATCGACAATGTATTGTAAGCGCCTCTAAATGAACTATGTCTAGATATACGGCGCTATGTGTACACATTATTACTGTTATTATCACTGTTATTATTACTGTTATTATTACTGTTATTACTAATACTATGGTCAGTTTAAATTACGTTGCGGTACATAAGTAGTTTTTGTTTGGTCGTTAACCGTAACTACCAACGCACATAACAAATGTGTTCTTAATCAGTAATGTTTATAGTTCATGTTCTGTGTGAAACGTTGAACTTGTCGAATGTGAACTCCTCCAGAAACCGTGCATTTTGGACACCGCTTCACTGTGCTGCTGATAAGGGAAACTCAGAGGTCGTGAAGGTGTTGCTCGAGGCTGGTGCCCCCCTTGACACCAGTGACAGAAATAAGGTAGGAAGATGAAATAAGTCGTTTAATGTTGTCTCTATATTAAAGGTTCCTTATTTACAGATGCAAGTGTTTTATATAGAGTATGTATGAGTATAACATGCAACTCTATTTTTATATAATACATTCCAAAGAACCATAATTCATTTCCTGTTAAAAGTATTGTTTAATATTAGTGTTACGACAGTTGTGAACAAGGAAATAACTACATAGTTAATTTGTGACTGATAAGATCAGTTTCTGTTATACATTATTCACACATTGTACACACGAATAAATAAACGTTAATTATAATCTATACAGACTATCATCAATATGTCACTATCTCACAACAGAAGCCACCAAAAGTGCTGTAAACGCACTTGTGACCTCTCGCCTAGATTACTGTAATTTGCTTTTGGTTAACCTTCCGGCATCACAGATACTTCGACTGCAACGAGTAAAGAACAATGCTGCTAGACTAATTACGCGCACCAGTAGGCACGACCACATAATACCAGTCTTAAGGGGCTTACACTGGCTGCCGGTAGCAAGTCGAATACATTTCAAGGTGCTAGTGCTGGCGTACCGATGCGTCAGTGGTTTGGCGCAGACTTATTTGGTCGAACTTTTACACATACGAACTCCTGATGGGCGTCTACGCAAGGACTATGCGCCAACACTGCACCAATGCATCACTAAGAAGAGCATTGGTGAATCTGCATTTGGAACAACAGCGCCTCGACTTTGGAATTCATTGCCCGCAGACATTCGTAATTCCAAGACGCCAACAATTTTTAGGAAGTCTTTAAAGACTCACCTTTTTACTAGTCACTTCAAATATATGTAAATGAAGATAATATTATATGATGGACACTATGAATGGACTATTTGTGATATACATTAATTTTGCATTAGGATTCTCACCCGATTTTAAGGTTTTCTAAATTATTTCATTTATTTATTTCTAAAGCAATTGTATTTATTTATTCAGTGTTTACACACGTGTGTTTATATGTAAATAGTATTTTATACCAGGTGAATAGTATTTTATACCATGTACAGCGCATTGATCCATATAGTGGGAATTAGCGCTTTTAAAAATGCTGTATTATTATTATTATTATATTAACTAAGATAAACAAAGGATATGTTCAAGAAGATCAAGAAAATTACTGATCAATTTCAACAAATGATCGGGGTTCTGAAAAGCAAGCAAGATCTGACACAACAAGCTGATGTGAAGGAACGTTAGCAGAAGTACACTGAAACGCGTCATCATCTAGACAGTAACATGACCATACTGTTTCAAGAACGTTAATTTGAAGACGAACCTGCTGTAATAGAGAGTGAGGTGAGGACAGCATTGAAAGATATGACCAAAGAACTAGCCAAAGATGCAGTTCTAACAGCTCTGCGCATCCATATATGGAAGAACATCACATGATACCATCACATGGTACCATCACATGGTACCATCATACTCATCTCTCACACTACCAAGTGCCTCCTAAATCTCATCCATCATAGAATGGATAAAGTAATCAATCGAGAGATGTATGTTGAACAAGCTGGGTTTAGGAACATGGGAGGCATGACGGACCAGAGTGCGAATCTCAGGTGGATTGGAGAGCAAGCCAGAGAGTACCAAAACAAAGTTTAGTTATGTTTCATCGACTACTGCGAGGCATTTAAATTGACTGCGTCGACCACAACCTGAGAGTTGGACATGCCTGAAACATATTAACCTATACACTAAGATACTCACGAGAAAAAACAGAATTAGACTCAGTGCCAGGCGCCAGGATTGGTGGAAGATGCATCAACAATCTTCGATATGCTGATGACACCGCATTGGTGACAGAGAGCAAAGAGGACATTAACAACCTACTAAACTCGAAGATGGAAGAGTTCAAACTGGGAGACGATGAATTTGATGAGCTAGTGGATAGTTTAATTTTCTTGGTTTCCAATATTCACAATTCTGGTGATTGTGGTGGAGAAATGCAAAGAACATTGTATCTTGGCAGGACAGCAATGGCGAAGTTGGACAATATCTGGAAGGACAAGGACGTAACAATAGCAACGAAGCCAAACACCAGAGAAAGCCTCGGTTTTCCAGTAGTAATGTATGGAAGCGAGTCGTGAACCATCAGCTTCGAAATGTGGTGCTCGAGGAGGATGGTAGTGGATGGCCAAGAGAGCAAACAAGTATGTTCTTTAACAAATTAATCAGGTCCTCTCACAACGAAACAGAAGCAATCCTACTTTGGCCACAGCGTGTAGAAGACGACAGTTTGATTGAGGCCATAATGATGGGATTGAGCGAGCGAAAGAGAGGTGGACACATGCATATGTGAATGAGATGAAGAATATAACAAAGCTGACGATGGATGAAATGATGGAAGCAACAACAGACAGGATTGGTTGGAGACAACTCATCGGCGACGTAACAAACAGTCGCACGACTTGACGGAACATCGAACCACATCAAAATACACAATTTGCAATTAATTATTTAGGTAAAGTAATTATTCTATGTAAAACACTAAATTGTTATATGTGGCTTAATATACAAGATTATCGTAGGAGACGCCACTGATGGTGGCGTGCAGTCGAGGTCACGTGTCGGTGGTGAACATGCTCATCCAGAAGGGAGCCAATGTTGCCCTGAAGGACAGGAAAGACATGAACTGTCTCGACCTTGCTATCAAAAAGGGGAACCAGTAAGTGACAATATCCACCCGAGTTGGTTCCTCTCTGCTTCAGTCGTTCTCCGTGTTGAGTTTGGTCTTCCTCTTTTCCTTTTATCCTCGGGGCCCAGGTTAGTGCTGTTTTGTGTTGTTGTCCCATCTCTGCTATGTGTGTGGCCCATCCATCTCCGCTACGTGTGTGGCCCATCCATCTCTGCTAATTGTGTGGCCCATCCATCTCTGCTAAGTGTGTGGCCCATCCATCTCTGCTACGTGTGTGGCCCATCCATCTCTGCTAAGTGTGTGGCCCATCTATCTCTGCTAATTGTGTAGCCCATCCATCTCTGCTAATTGTGTGGCCCATACATCTCTGCTACGTGTGTGGCCCATCCATCTCTACTAATTGTGTGGCCCACCCATCTCTTCTAATTGTGTGGCCCATCCATCTCTGCTAATTGTGTGGCCCACCCATCTCTGCTAATTGTGTGGCCCATCCATCTCTGCTAATTGTGTGGCCCATCCATCTCTGCTAAGTGTGTGGCCCATCCATCTCTGCTAAGTGTGTGACCCATCCATCTCTGCTAAGTGTGTGGCCCATCCATCTCTGCTAATTGTGTGGCCCATCCATCTCTGCTAATTGTGTTGCCCATACATCTCTGCTACGTGTGTGGCCCATCCATCTCTGCTAAGTGTGAGACCCATCCATATCTGCAAAGTGTGTGACCCATCCATCTCTGCTACGTGTGTGACCCATCCATATCTGCAAAGTGTGTGACCCATCCATCTCTGCTAAATGTGTGACCCATCCATGTCTGCTAAGTGTGTGACCCATCCATCTCTGCTATGTGTGTGGCCCATCCATCTCTGCTAAGTGTATGGCCCATCCATCTCTGTTAAGTGTGTGGCCCATCCATCTCTGCTAAGTGTGTGGCCCATCCATCTCTGCTAAGTGTGTGGCCCATCTATCTCTGCTAATTGTGTGGCCCACCCATCTCTGCTAATTGTGTGGCCCATCCATCTCTGCTAATTGTGTGGCCCATCCATCTCTGCTAATTGTGTGGCCCATCCATCTCTGCCAAGTGTGTGATCTATCCATCTCTGCTAATTGTGTGGCCCATCCATCTCTGCTAAGTGTGTGATCTAACCATCTCTGCTAAGTGTGTGGCCCATCCATCTCTGCTAATTGTGTGGCCCACCCATCTCTGCTAATTGTGTGGCCCATCCATCTCTGCTAATTGTGTGGCCCATCCATCTCTGCTAATTGTGTGGCCCACCCATCTCTGCTAATTGTGTGGCCCATCCATCTCTGCTAATTGTGTGGCCCATCCATCTCTGCTAAGTGTGTGATCTATCCATCTCTGCTAAGTGTGTGACCCATCCATCTCTGCTACGTGTGTGGCCCATCCATCTCTGCTAATTGAGTGGCCCACCCATCTCTGCTAAGTGTGTGACCCATCCATCTCTGCTACGTGTATGGCCCATCCATCTCTGCTACGTATGTGGCCCATCCATCTCTGCTAATTGTGTGGCCCACCCATCTCTGCTAATTGTGTGGCCCATCCATCTCTGCTAATTGTGTGGCCCATCCATCTCTGCTAATTGTGTGGCCCATCCATCTCTGCTAAGTGTGTGACCCATCCATCTCTGCTAAGTGTGTGACCCATCCATCTCTGTCGTCTTATCTTGATGTCTTCTTATATCGGCGGCCTACAAGCGCCGTTGCTCTTCATTTAAACTGTCATTGCCCAGGGTTTTTTTAATTCGTCGTAGGCATGTTTGAAAAACGTGCAATTAATTATCATCTGTTACGAAAAAATGTGAATAAGACCGTGGTAATTGTGCTAACGATAATCTTACAGTGAACGCTACATGTCTTGCATGCATCAAATTACGGTTATGTAAAACACACCGTCCACGGTCCACGCGCGTGTGTGTGCGTGTGTTTGTGTGTGCATGTGTGCGTGTGTGCGTGTGTGTGTGTGTGTGTGTGTGTGTCGTACATATAGTCGTCGTCGTTATTATTTAAACACTGCACGTTTTTCCTTATAGGGATGTAGCCCTAGCGCTGATGAACTCCTCACAATGGAAGATAGCGTTGCAAAATGCAACCCCGAATCCCAAAGAGGGTTACAGAGACACGCCTATGAGGAAACTCATTCGCACTATGCCAGGTGATTAACCTATTATTTTGTGGATTTAAATCGGTTTCCAAATGATTGGACGCATAATGTCAACATAGTAACATGGTTAAATAATACAACAAATATGTGGTGTTGTCGAGAACATTGCCATGCTAATATTCTTCATGCACTTGTTATAATTTAAAAATATTTGTTGTTATTAGTTTAATACTTTTGTTCTGTTATGTCCCGACGATAATCGTAATAATAATAAGTATTTTCTTCTTCCTATTTGTCGAAGTAATTTTTGTCATATATTTTGTCTCATATAGGTTCAGATACACTAGTATTGGCCTATTTTGCTACAACCTTCTCATATTTTAGTCTTAGTGCACATTTGTATCATTGTTATCACCTATTTAAGTAATTATTCACTCCTTCACATTATTTGCACATCTCATGTAAATTGTTCTGTTATAGATGTGGCTCAGGTGGCTTTCAACAATTGCACAAAAGCAACAAACGGAAACAATCCCGATGACGATGATTATGAGATCTTCTTCAACTACGAGTTTCTGGACGATGCCTACGTTTATTGGCCGGATGAAGGTTGTTAGATGTCTTTGGTATTAATACAAATGTAACTTTGTTTGCTTCAAAATGTTAATGCCTTAGATATAGGAGCAGGAGGCACAGGCAGACGTTGTGCGTGCGTGCGTGCGTGCGTGCGTGCGTGCGTGCGTGTGTGATTTCAGTCTTTCAGTCAAAATGGCTGATGATATTTCATTAGCATAGATGCTGCCAGCGTTGATTTCACTTTCGGTTCTTTCTTAAGCAAAGTATGATTCAGTTGTGATATTAATTTATCATCTGTGCTCAAATGAAAGAGTAACCTATATTTTATCGTATCTAACTTAAACTGACCTTGTTTGCATTTATCTCTATAGGTGATTCACAATCAACAAGAGCTAGGAATTCGCCGCTTCTCCCCTACTCCACGCACTCATCGATACTTAAAGGAAACCACCCGCTGATGATCATGGTGGAACACCACCAGGAGGCGCTACTGGCACACCCCCTGGTGACGTCACTGTTGCAGTATAAATGGGACAACTTTGGTAGATACGTCTACTATACTAATCTGGCGAGCTACGTCATCTTCTTGACCTTCCTGACTGTCTACGTCATGGAATCGACGGCACCCTACATGTACAAGTGAGTCGTCGACACATGTTGAACAAGTATGGACAGCTAACTTAGTATGTTGATGTAGCAGCAAGTCTGAGTAGCGTACTATGCAACAAAAAGACGGGAATGCATTTTTATACGGCTGATCTTTACTTATTGAGCATAGGCTAAGTTTAACCTGAATATTCTTGAACAATAAAAGTAATTATGTGCCTATTAGTAACACATTTTTTTGAAGCATTGTTTTGGAAGCATGCAACATTGATTGCGAATGTTCACGTAACATAGAATAACACTTGATTTATAAAATAACGCACCATGGAAGTGTAGACAGTGGCTGCATATGATTACATTTCTCAAAGGCATCCAGTGCTAAATAATGATGTGTGTGTGTGTGTGTGTGTGTGTGTGTGTGTGTGTGTGTGTGTGTGTGTGTGTGTGTGTGTGTGTGTGTGTGTGTGTGTGTGTGTGTGTGTGTGTGTGTGTTTGTGTGTGTGTGTGTGTGTGTGTGTGTGTGTGTGTGTGTGTGTGTGTGTGTGTGTGTGTGTGTGTGTGTGTGTGTGTGTGTGTGTGTGTGTGTGTGTGTGTGTGTGTGTGTGTGTGTGTGTGTGTGTGTGTGTGTGTGTGTGTATATATATATAATATGATGGTATTTGTGTCATATTAAGGTACATGTGTATCCATTATTACTTCCTGTGGCCAGTAATTAATATTACTGTTGTTATCAGTTCTACAGCTACCAACTTCAACATTACGGAAAATGGTGACTTCTGCATTAACGTGAAAAATTGGTACCAGAACAATAAAACCGGCCACGATATAAAGCTGCCAGTTGTTGCCGTCATTAGCAAGTACATCGTCATGGTCCTTGCTGTACTGAATCTCGTGCGGGAGGTAGGAACATGTTAAACAAATGTGTGCGTGCGTACGTACGTGCGTGCGTGCGTGTATACTAGCCGAGTTACCTGGCATTGCGCGGGGAGAACAGGCATCCAATGCAAGTGCTCATGACTACTTACATACGTTTCTAAATGTTTAATTAGTTTACACTACACATGTATTACAATTAAATTAGTTTACACTACACATGCATTACAATTAAATTAGTTTACACTATACATGCATTACAATTAAATAAGTTTACACTACACATGCATTACAATTAAATTAGTTTACACTATATATGCATTACAATTAAATTAGTTTACACTACACATGTATTACAATTAAATCGTATGTGTGCTGACGGGCAAATTGCCCATAAAACTTCACTGAATACAATAACTTGACGCTATCAAAAGTTTAACAAGGCGTCAACGCTCAACGACGCAACACCCAATCTGTCGCAGACATGCCAGTTGTGGGTGCTACACGCAAGAGGCCCTACTAATTATGTTAATACAGTGGGCGACATAAAATATAAATTACAAACGTCAAGGCATTGCACACGCCTCCAAGACATAAATTAGTTTACACTACATTACAATTGCCAGGAAGTCATAAAGCATTCCAAGGGAAAGTTGAAGATCTGACCACCGAGGCCACCGCCTACGGTCAGGAAGAACCTAAGTAAACCTAAGTAAGTAATTACAAATGCTTTACAATTAAATTTGACAAATGCATTCACTGTCCGCACATATATAGTTCTAATTCCAGATGCAATCTATCAAATGAACATTCAGAAGATATCCTATTAGTAGTGAGCGATGATACTAACACTGTTCCCAACAAGATATCCTATTGGTAGTGAGAGATGATACTAACACTGTTCCCAACAAGATATCCTATTGGTAGTGAGAGATGATACTAACACTGTTCCCAACAAGATATCCTATTGGTAGTGAGAGATGATACTAATACTGTTCCCAGCAAGAAAAGCAAATCGTCGTTGACGTCATGGCCACAAAAAATTTCTCAGCACATAGACCGACCAGTGGATCAAATAATCAACAATTATGAATTGATGAAACAATCACTGTCAGTGGTGTTACCTCCATGTCAGTGGACATAGGGCTTGGTCAGTGGTGTTACCTCCATGTCAATGGACATAGGGCTTGGTCAGTGGTGTTACCTCCATGTCAATAGACATAGGGCTTGGTCAGTGGTGTTACCTCCATGTCAGTGGACATATGGCTTGGTCAGTGGTGTTACCTCCATGTCAGTGGACATAGGGCTTGGTCAGTGGTGTTACCTCCATGTCAGTGGACATAGGGCTTGGTCAGTGGTGTTACCTCCATGTCAGTGGACATAGGGCTTGGTCAGTGGTGTTACCTCCATGTCAATGGACATATGGCTTGGTCAGTGGTGTTACCTCCATGTCAGTGGACATAGGGCTTGGTCAGTGGTGTTACCTCCATGTCAATGGACATAGGGCTTGGTCAGTGATGTTACCTCCATGTCAGTGAACATAGGGCTTGGTCAGTAGTGTTACCTCCATGTCAATGGACATATGGCTTGGTCAGTGGTGTTACCTCCATGTCAGTGGACATAGGGCTTGGTCAGTGGTGTTACCTCCATGTCAGTGGACATATGGCTTGGTCAGTGGTGTTACCTCCATGTCAGTGGACATAGGGCTTGGTCAGTGGTGTTACCTCCATGTCAGTGGACATAGGGCTTGGTCAGTGGTGTTACCTCCATGTCAATGGACATAGGGCTTGGTCAGTGGTGTTACCTCCATGTCAGTGAACATAGGGCTTGGTCAGTGGTGTTACCTCCATGTCAATGGACATATGGCTTGGTCAGTGGTGTTACCTCCATGTCAGTGGACATAGGGCTTGGTCAGTGGTGTTACCTCCATGTCAATGGACATAGGGCTTGGTCAGTGGTGTTACCTCCATGTCAGTGAACATAGGGCTTGGTCAGTAGTGTTACCTCCATGTCAATGGACATATGGCTTGGTCAGTGGTGTTACCTCCATGTCAGTGGACATAGGGCTTGGTCAGTGGTGTTACCTCCATGTCAGTGGACATAGGGCTTAGTCAGTGGTGTTACCTCCATGTCAGTGAACATAGGGCTTGGTCAGTGGTGTTACCTCCATGTTAGTGGACATAGGGCTTGGTCAGTAGTGTTACCTCCATGTCAGTGGACATAGGGCTTAGTCAGTGGTGTTACCTCCATGTCAGTGAACATAGGGCTTGGTCAGTGGTGTTACCTCCATGTCAATGGACATAGGGCTTGGTCAGTGGTGTTACCTCCATGTCAGTGGACATAGGGCTTGGTCAGTGGTGTTACCTCCATGTCAGTGGACATAGGGCTTGGTCAGTGGTGTTACCTCCATGTCAGTGAACATAGGGCTTGGTCAGTGGTGTTACCTCCATGTCAATGGACATAGGGCTTAGTCAGTGGTGTTACCTCCATGTCAGTGGACATAGGGCTTGGTCAGTGGTGTTACCTCCATGTCAGTGAACATAGGGCTTGGTCAGTGGTGTTACCTCCATGTCAATGGACATAGGGCTTAGTCAGTGGTGTTACCTCCATGTCAGTGGACATAGGGCTTGGTCAGTGGTGTTACCTCCATGTCAGTGGACACCGGGCTTCGTCAGTGTTGTACAGACTTTGCAACATACTGATGTTTCGTAACACCTAATTTTGGTAACACCGCTAATACATTCCTCGTTCAATACGATGTTCGGATATTCATACGTTTATTACAATAATGTTAGCATTTATTCTATTCTCCATATGTACAGTATGATGAATACAGTTGATCGAGCTAAAAATAGTTAATTCGAATGATGAATTAAATAATACTGTATATATCCGTTTGTAAATGTGCAATTATTGTCAACATGACTTAAGCGTCATCTCTGAGCTCCTGTTTCTGTAGATCCTCCAACTGTAGATCCTCCAACTTAGGCGTCATCTCTGAGCTCCTGTTTCTGTAGATCCTCCAACTGTAGATCCTCCAACTTAGGCGTCATCTCTGAGCTCCTGTTTCTGTAGATCCTCCAACTTAGGCGTCATCTCTGAGCTCCTGTTTCTGTAGATCCTCCAACTGTAGATCCTCCAACTTAGGTGTCATCTCTGAGCTCCTGTTTCTGTAGATCCTCCAACTGTAGATCCTCCAACTTAGGCGTCATCTCTGAGCTCCTGTTTCTGTAGATCCTCCAACTGTAGATCCTCCAACTTAGACGTCATCTCTGAGCTCCTGTTTCTGTAGATCCTCCAACTGTAGATCCTCCAACTTAGGCGTCATCTCTGAGCTCCTGTTTCTGTAGATCCTCCAACTGTAGATCCTCCAACTTAGGCGTCATCTCTGAGCTCCTGTTTCTGTAGATCCTCCAACTGTAGATCCTCCAACTTAGGCATCATCTCTGAGCTCCTGTTTCTGTAGATCCTCCAAATGTAGATCCTCCAACTTAGGCGTCATCTCTGAGCTCCTGTTTCTGTAGATCCTCCAACTGTAGATCCTCCAACTTAGGCGTCATCTCTGAGCTCCTGTTTCTGTAGATCCTCCAACTGTAGATCCTCCAACTTAGGCGTCATCTCTGAGCTCCTGTTTCTGTAGATCCTCCAACTGTAGATCCTCCAACTTAGGCGTCATCTCTGAGCTCCTGTTTCTGTAGATCCTCCAACTGTAGATCCTCCAACTTAGGCGTCATCTCTGAGCTCCTGTTTCTGTAGATCCTCCAACTGTAGATCCTCCAACTTAGGCGTCAACTCTGAGCTCCTGTTTCTGTAGATCCTCCAACTGTAGATCCTCCAACTTAGGCGTCATCTCTGAGCTCCTGTTTCTGTAGATCCTCCAACTGTAGATCCTCCAACTTAGGCGTCATCTCTGAGCTCCTGTTTCTGTAGATCCTCCAACTGTAGATCCTCCAACTTAGGCGTCATCTCTGAGCTCCTGTTTCTGTAGATCCTCCAACTGTAGATCCTCCAACTTAGGCGTCATCTCTGAGCTCCTGTTTCTGTAGATCCTCCAACTGTAGATCCTCCAACTTAGGCGTCATCTCTGAGCTCCTGTTTCTGTAGATCCTCCAACTGTAGATCCTCCAACTTAGGCGTCATATCTGAGCTCCTGTTTCTGTAGATCCTCCAACTGTAGATCCTCCAACTTAGGCGTCATCTCTGAGCTCCTGTTTCTGTAGATCCTCCAACTTAGGCGTCATCTCTGAGCTCCTGTTTCTGTAGATCCTCCAACTGTAGATCCTCCAACTTAGGTGTCATCTCTGAGCTCCTGTTTCTGTAGATCCTCCAACTGTAGATCCTCCAACTTAGGCGTCATCTCTGAGCTCCTGTTTCTGTAGATCCTCCAACTGTAGATCCTCCAACTTAGACGTCATCTCTGAGCTCCTGTTTCTGTAGATCCTCCAACTGTAGATCCTCCAACTTAGGCGTCATCTCTGAGCTCCTGTTTCTGTAGATCCTCCAACTGTAGATCCTCCAACTTAGGCGTCATCTCTGAGCTCCTGTTTCTGTAGATCCTCCAACTGTAGATCCTCCAACTTAGGCATCATCTCTGAGCTCCTGTTTCTGTAGATCCTCCAAATGTAGATCCTCCAACTTAGGCGTCATCTCTGAGCTCCTGTTTCTGTAGATCCTCCAACTGTAGATCCTCCAACTTAGGCGTCATCTCTGAGCTCCTGTTTCTGTAGATCCTCCAACTGTAGATCCTCCAACTTAGGCGTCATCTCTGAGCTCCTGTTTCTGTAGATCCTCCAACTGTAGATCCTCCAACTTAGGCGTCATCTCTGAGCTCCTGTTTCTGTAGATCCTCCAACTGTAGATCCTCCAACTTAGGCGTCATCTCTGAGCTCCTGTTTCTGTAGATCCTCCAACTGTAGATCCTCCAACTTAGGCGTCAACTCTGAGCTCCTGTTTCTGTAGATCCTCCAACTGTAGATCCTCCAACTTAGGCGTCATCTCTGAGCTCCTGTTTCTGTAGATCCTCCAACTGTAGATCCTCCAACTTAGGCGTCATCTCTGAGCTCCTGTTTCTGTAGATCCTCCAACTGTAGATCCTCCAACTTAGGCGTCATCTCTGAGCTCCTGTTTCTGTAGATCCTCCAACTGTAGATCCTCCAACTTAGGCGTCATCTCTGAGCTCCTGTTTCTGTAGATCCTCCAACTGTAGATCCTCCAACTTAGGCGTCATCTCTGAGCTCCTGTTTCTGTAGATCCTCCAACTGTAGATCCTCCAACTTAGGCGTCATATCTGAGCTCCTGTTTCTGTAGATCCTCCAACTGTAGATCCTCCAACTTAGGCGTCATCTCTGAGCTCCTGTTTCTG
The DNA here is from genome assembly GCA_963662155.1 of Lamellibrachia columna. NCBI lineage: Eukaryota > Metazoa > Annelida > Polychaeta > Sabellida > Siboglinidae > Lamellibrachia > Lamellibrachia columna. Next base: position 3,827,518 of record OY759270.1, on the reverse strand, counting down.
TAGATCCTCCAACTGTAGATCCTCCAACTTAGGCGTCATCTCTGAGCTCCTGTTTCTGTAGATCCTCCAACTGTAGATCCTCCAACTAAGGCGTCATCTCTGAGCTCCTGTTTCTGTAGATCCTCCAACTGCGGACGCAGAAATTCAACTATTTTGGTTTTGAAAATGCGATAGAATTGACGTCGTACCTTGGATCGATCCTTCTTGTGACGGACTTCAGCACGTGTCAAGAAGAAACAGGCATACGAACGGTCAGTGCAAGAGTAATCTAATATGATTCCAGAAGGTGTCTTAGCTGAAAATAAATGGTCATTTTGTTGGTTAATGTGCACGATTAATATTATTATTTAAATGTGTCAGTTCCAAACATAAATGAGATATTGATCAAACTAAAGAAACATGCCCAAGCCAGCAATACGTCGTAACATTGCTACAATATGCATACTTGAAGCTGTTCTAATTTTGTTTCATGCAACTTCATGAACAGCAACTTTTACTAAATCCTTTTTGATGCGATATGGCGTTTCGCGATACATTGGTTTCCGCTTAATATAATCACAGCAGGTCATAATATTATCAATTTGACCCTATTAAGCGGCTGATTCACTTAAGCGATGCATTTTTATACAGCGGCAATAGGGACTGATTCCGTCCAAGCCAATATATTTGACTTCACTAAACGGCTGATTCTGTCATCAGCGATTCTGTTAAGCGGAATCGACCGTATACACATGCTGTGTGTGTCTTTGTCATAACCATAAAGTATATACTCGTGAATAGTTGTTTGTACCGAGCCTGTTACCGTTGTGCAGAGTTGGCAGTGGCAGGTGGGCGCTGTAGCTTTGTTCGTAGCCTGGATGGATCTTCTTCTCTTCATACGCAAGATCCCACGGTTCGGCATATACATCGTCATGTTTACCGACATCCTACAGACGTTTCTTCAGTTCTCCCTCGTCTTCTTCCTCTTTGTTGTCGCTTTTGCCCTTGCCTTCTTCATGCTAATGCAGAACCAGGTGAGTTATGACTTTGCCCTTGCCTTCTTCATGCTAATGCAGAACCAGGTGAGTTATGACTTTGCCCTTGCCTTCTTCATGCTAATGCAGAACCAGGTGAGTTATGACTTTGCCCTTGCCTTCTTCATGCTAATGCAGAACCAGGTGAGTTATGACTTTGCCCTTGCCTTCTTCATGCTAATGCAGAACCAGGTGAGTTATGACTTTGCCCTTGCCTTCTTCATGCTAATGCAGAACCAGGTGAGTTATAATTTTGCCCTTGCCTTCTTCATGCTCATGCAGAGCCAGGTGAGTCATAACTTTGCCCATGCATTCTTCATGATCATTCAGCCAACGCGTGTGCTTAATCGCGTTCGAAATATTTCAAATGTCAGACGGATTCTCAGAACGCGTCAGCCGTGTTTAACCCAGGAGGAGGACGCCCGGTGAAATGTTCCAGACCAATCAGGTATTTTATTACCATGCATTACCCTTTTGGATAACACACGGCTGAGTCGTTCTGACAATCCTTATGTGAAGCAGTAGGTTTATGAACATCGAATGGATATCGGCACGGCCTTTAATAACCAGCCTCATTGTTGTGTATGCTTCGTTATAGAGTCCAACTAGGATCGCACTAATTCATGTTTAAAGTCCTTCTAAATTCCATTAAATGTTCAATGTACATCCAACCTCGGCAGGCAGGGTGGTATTTAACAGCTCAAACTGCAGGGTCCTGACAAATACCGCCTTACAGTATTTACTTACAAATGATCGCATGTACGCTCCCAGATCGATTTGTGCAGAACCGGACGACGTTGCGACTGGTCTGTGTTAAAACAACGGACGACGTTGCGACTGGTCTGTGTTAAAACAACGGACGACGACGAATCTGTTGCAGTACGCCTTTAGTAGGCCGGAGTTCTCGCTGCTGAAGACATCGGTGATGATGACTGGAGAGTTTGACTTTGACAATGTCTTCTACGGGATGGGAAGTTACGACCCAAGCGACTCAGCATCGGACGTACACAAGAAGACGGTGTACTACTCGGCTATGTCTTACGCTCTCTTCGTTGTTTTCCTTGTGCTGATGGCGATCCTTGTCACCAACTTGCTGGTTGGTCTCGCTGTCGATGACATCAAAGCTGTGCAGGAGAAAGCGAGTCTTCAGAGACTCGCCATGCAGGTATACCTACTATATACGTACGTACGTGTGTATGGACGTACATGTCATTACATGCCTACATGCACACATACGCAGTTTGCAGCGCTATCTTCCATTGTGAGGAGTTCATCAGCGCTAGGGCTACATCCCTATAAGGAAAAACGTGCAGTGTTTAAATAATAACGACGACGACTATATGTACGACATACACACGCACGCTCGCACGCACGCATGCACGCACACATACAGTATCTTCACATAAAATGTCAGCCACACTCTTACTGTTGTATAAAGGAAATTTGAGAAAGTTTTCCATTTATTCTCAGCTGGATTATGTTTTTAAATATATCTAATCGTCATTTGTACACTCACAGGTGCAGTTGGCATTGGATGTAGAAAGTATTATTCCACAATATTTCCGCCGTCGTTGCGTCATCGAGTCCCGTAAATTGCGACCAAATACTAATGCTCAACACCGCACCACAATCCTCTGGTTGACGACCGGCTCAGACCTGTCTTCGGATACCATCACTAAGGCTCTCAATCCTCAGATGGTGAGTTCTACTAACCTCTTACTCTAATATCTTACTCTCACTTTAACCTCTTACTCTTACTCTAACGTCTTACTACAACGTCTTACTCTAACGTCTAGCTCTTACTCTAACCTCTTACTCTAGTTCATCGTCCCTACAGAACCTCGTTAACGGTCCCAATATCCCTCTACTTAGCCTCTGCCACAGCTGCCTTTATTTCCATAAAGGCTTCCCTTAGTTCAAAGATTCATAAATCATGACACTACATTGTTTTTACTGAAACTCGTTCCGCCTAACTACATGAACTAATTCATAGTGTGGTTCGACCAATCAACAAGTCAGCCTCCAGTGTCTGACATCTCAAAAAACTTGTTTGTACGAAATTTACAAAAGCTCTAAGTAGTACGATAAACCATTGAAACAGAAGTTTAAACGACCACCTCGTTGGAAAATAACATAAACAATAGCACGTGTGTGGAGCGAAGTCAAGGACAATTTGAAAGTTGTATGTCAACTGTGGAGGAAGTTGGGACCGGAAGCGATGCTCTGTGAGAGAGTGGATCTTGTTCCCACCGAGTCCAGACTCCAGATCTGGGGGTCTGTCACGGTTGGTACCTCCGTGACAGTCAGCACAGTTATATGCAATAGGCTAACTTAACTGTCGCTCTGCCAAACATTTCACATGGTGTTCAAAGGATGAACGACACAATATGTACATGGTTTTAGATAAGGTATTTCTTTAATGATGACCTGAATGCAAACAAGGGTTGTGTGTTCACCGTAACTCCACGTGGAATAATGTTAACAAGCACTGCATATATAGACATGGGAGAGGAGTTTGTACTTCTACTCATATATGGACACGGGAGAGGAGTTTGTACGTCTACTCATATATAGACATGGGAGAGGAGTTTGTACTTCTACTCATATATGGACACGGGAGAGGAGTTTGTACGTCTACTCATATATAGACATGGGAGAGGAGTTTGTACTTCTACTCATATATGGACACGGGAGAGGAGTTTGTACTTCTACTCATATATGGACATGGGAGAGGAGTTTGTACTTCTACTCATATATAGACATGGGAGAGGAGTTTGTACTTCTACTCATATATGGACACGGGAGAGGAGTTTGTACTTCTACTCATATATGGACACGGGAGAGGAGTTTGTACTTCTACTCATATATGGACACGGGAGAGGAGTTTGTACGTCTACTCATATATAGACATGGGAGAGGAGTTTGTACTTCTACTCATATATAGACATGGGAGAGGAGTTTGTACTTCTACTCATATATGGACACGGGAGAGGAGTTTGTACGTCTACTCATATATGGACATGGGAGAGGAGTTTGTACGTCTACTCATATATAGACATGGGAGAGGAGTTTGTACTTCTACTCATATATGGACACGGGAGAGGAGTTTGTACTTCTACTCATATATGGACACGGGAGAGGAGTTTGTACTTCTACTCATATATGGACACGGGAGAGGAGTTTGTACGTCTACTCATATATAGACATGGGAGAGGAGTTTGTACTTCTACTCATATATAGACATGGGAGAGGAGTTTGTACTTCTACTCATATATGGACACGGGAGAGGAGTTTGTACTTCTACTCATATATGGACATGGGAGAGGAGTTTGTACTTCTACTCATATATAGACATGGGAGAGGAGTTTGTACTTCTACTCATATATGGACATGGGAGAGGAGTTTGTACTTCTACTCATATATAAACATGGGAGAGGAGTTTGTACTTCTACTCATATATGGACATGGGAGAGGAGTTTGTACGTCTACTCATATATAGACATGGGAGAGGAGTTTGTACTTCTACTCATATATAGACACGGGAGAGGAGTTTGTACTTCTACTCATATATGGACACGGGAGAGGAGTTTGTACGTCTACTCATATATGGACATGGGAGAGGAGTTTGTACGTCTACTCATATATAGACATGGGAGAGGAGTTTGTACTTCTACTCATATATAGACACGGGAGAGGAGTTTGTACTTCTACTCATATATGGACACGGGAGAGGAGTTTGTACTTCTACTCATATATGGACATGGGAGAGGAGTTTGTACGTCTACTCATATATAGACATGGGAGAGGAGTTTGTACTTCTACTCATATATGGACACGGGAGAGGAGTTTGTACGTCTACTCATATATAGACACGGGAGAGGAGTTTGTACTTCTACTCATATATGGACATGGGAGAGGAGTTTGTACTTCTACTCATATATGGACATGGGAGAGGAGTTTGTACTTCTACTCATATATAGACATGGGAGAGGAGTTTGTACTTCTACTCATATATAGACACGGGAGAGGAGTTTGTACTTCTACTCATATATGGACATGGGAGAGGAGTTTGTACTTCTACTCATATATAGACATGGGAGAGGAGTTTGTACTTCTACTCATATATAGACATGGGAGAGGAGTTTGTACTTCTACTCATATATAGACACGGGAGAGGAGTTTGTACTTCTACTCATATATAGACATGGGAGAGGAGTTTGTACTTCTACTCATATATAGACATGGGAGAGGAGTTTGTACTTCTACTCATATATAGACATGGGAGAGGAGTTTGTACTTCTACTCATATATGGACATGGGAGAGGAGTTTGTACTTCTACTCATATATAGACATGGGAGAGGAGTTTGTACTTCTACTCATATATGGACATGGGAGAGGAGTTTGTACTTCTACTCATATATAGACATGGGAGAGGAGTTTGTACTTCTACTCATATATGGACATGGGAGAGGAGTTTGTACTTCTACTCATATATAGACATGGGAGAGGAGTTTGTACTTCTACTCATATATGGACATGGGAGAGGAGTTTGTACTTCTACTCATATATAGACACGGGAGAGGAGTTTGTACTTCTACTCATATATAGACATGGGAGAGGAGTTTGTACTTCTACTCATATATAGACATGGGAGAGGAGTTTGTACTTCTACTCATATATAGACACGGGAGAGGAGTTTGTACTTCTACTCATATATAGACATGGGAGAGGAGTTTGTACTTCTACTCATATATAGACATGGGAGAGGAGTTTGTACTTCTACTCATATATAGACACGGGAGAGGAGTTTGTACTTCTACTCATATATAGACATGGGAGAGGAGTTTGTACTTCTACTCATATATAGACATGGGAGAGGAGTTTGTACTTCTACTCATATATAGACACGGGAGAGGAGTTTGTACTTCTACTCATATATAGACATGGGAGAGGAGTTTGTACTTCTACTCATATATAGACATGGGAGAGGAGTTTGTACTTCTACTCATATATAGACATGGGAGAGGAGTTTGTACTTCTACTCATATATGGACATGGGAGAGGAGTTTGTACTTCTACTCATATATAGACATGGGAGAGGAGTTTGTACTTCTACTCATATATGGACATGGGAGAGGAGTTTGTACTTCTACTCATATATAGACACGGGAGAGGAGTTTGTACTTCTACTCATATATAGACATGGGAGAGGAGTTTGTACTTCTACTCATATATGGACACGGGAGAGGAGTTTGTACTTCTACTCATATATGGACACGGGAGAGGAGTTTGTACTTCTACTCATTTGCTTTGTCACGGTTTAAATTATGAAATATCGAAAAAAATGGGATGTGTATCGCATATGCATGACACAATACGCTTTGGTTTCTACCATGCCAGGACAAGCGGAAATCAAAGGTAACGCAAACGGTAAATTGTCTTTTTTTAGAATGAGATACAACAACTGCAGGAAAACATGGAGAAGCTGACGACGGAGACGATCGAACTGAAGGCGATGATTACTGCTATCTGCGAGAACCAGGACATCAACTGCTCCCGCAGCGATTACTCAGCAATCAATCGTGACTAATGAACACGAGTCGAAGGCCATTCCACGACAATGGTGATTGGTCTAGCTACAGTGACGAGTCATTGAGAGCGGATCATTTTGTATATGTTTGATGTGAACCACTTGTTTGTAGAGCCTTTCTGTCCGGTACAATGCACATCGTATTACTATTGATGCCGCATAGATGATGTCATCAATCAACCATGATTATCATAATTTTATATAACTTAAATGTGGCGTTCGCACAACATTTAGCTGTCCGACTGATATACAGCAACATTGGTATTAATGAATATCGGTTTCAAGAAAAAGTGAACATTCATGTTTGAACAAGATTCGACATTTCCAGGGGACACAAAACCCCACCCCATTCTAATAAATACCATGAATTGAACACGTGATTACCTGCAAGTACATCTCATGTTAACTCATAACATTGCTTCGACACTTAGGATATTAACAAGTGACGTTGTTAATGTCATGAGACGGCTCGTCCACGTAAGAGAGGGGTCCCCTTGTTATCAGCAAGGTCCCGCAAGGAGAACACGCTGATGCCTTTTTCACCCGTTTATTAAAGTCTTAACAAGACCCTGTAACAATCATTTACAGTGAAGTACATTCATACACAATCACAACACAAGTTAGTCCTCACTTCTAAAACAACACATAAACAGCAACAGATAATCCTTAGGACCTCAATCCAATAACCTACAATGGTCATCAGCTTACACACATCTGTGTTACACAAGATAGTATTCTAGTAATCTATATCACATCCCAATGTCAATATATATATGTAGTACAGCTAAGCCAGATATTAACAGAATAGTGAAACATAACATAAGATACCCTCCGTATTACAGCATGTTCTATCAAAACCAGGTATAATAGCAATAACTATACACATTAAGCCTTTCTTGCTCTGTTATGCAGATAATATCCATAAGTAATATAGTTAAACTATCCATTGTCGATATGGTAACCCAGCCATGCCACAATAAGCTAGCCAACCAAAGACACTGCCATACTCAGTAATACATAATCTCATAGCTATTATTTACTAAATATTGCATACCTGCCCACAGTCCGCTGATACTCAATGTAAATGTTGTTGCGCAGTGCTCATAACAATGGCCACCTGTATATAACAATACATCCTTAGTTACTTATAACTCATATGGAGGTACACTTGAAACTTAGTTATGGCTCATAACAGTGCTGACTCCTGGCGATCAAGTTGGTAATACATTAACAAAATGGCTACATCCTCTGTAATAGACTACCACTTCAATTAAGCAGGTCAAAATACCAGTTGACACACGTTGTGTTGATACATAGCACAGCCATACTAACATTAAGTCTACATCTGGCACAAACAATTTAGGAAACCCCCCTCAAGTGTTCATACAGATCATGTAGGACCATATCGTAAACACCACAGACAGGGTTAACACACAAGGTAAGCAAAACCACCCTTTCCTACAGTCTTCAATAAGTATACCAGATATA